>CM076580.1:1567586887-1568062251 GCA_034641835.2 Pinus albicaulis
ACTCTACTCATTCTCATTCCCTGTTTCACTCCTGTTGAGGAGGTAAATCCCCTCTGCGGACAGAGGCGATCCCTACTAGCCCAGCAGGGGTCTAGCAACAAACAAACAATGCTATGACGCAAGCTCCTAGTTACGAATGAAAGACTTGGGATAAGAGCCTACCTGGATTCCAACGCTAGATGTGAAGAAGAAGATGTCCCCGTCCTTCAGCCCTGGCAGATCACAATCCTTCCACGATCTCCGTGGATGAACACCTGCACACAGAAGAAACGAACAGATACATGCATAGGAACCAACATACGTAACTAAACATCGGTCAGAAAAGATATTACTCGCATTAACATGATGGGAAAAGGAGTGGAACCATAATCATAGTCATCTATTAAAATGATAAACGAATAGAAGTTACAACCAAGTTCTGACGTCGCAGCTTCCTTCGAACGGGTCTCCAGTTGTCCACGTCTCGCAAAGCTCGCCAAGGAAAGGGAAACCTCTCCAGAGTCTCGTAACAATAGTCTCCTCGCTTGAATGGGCCTTAAGGGAAAGAAGGGATTCTTTACAGCACAAAGGCACTTGGGAATAGGGAGATGCAAAGCTTCAGCACTTCAAGACTAGCTTTCCATGGATCTGAGCAAGATTTTATAGATGGGGAAGGAGGGAGTTGGGATCCCTATTATTATGGGATTGGCCCTATCAACAAGGAAGGTTCCATAGAAGGTGGCAAAACTACTTCCCTTCCATAGAACTCCCGTAGCCAAACCTCCCAACTCAATATAGGCAATGGTTGTGAGTTTGTTTGAACTCAACTTCCGCCATCCATATTTAAAAAACAGTTCCTAAAATGGGTGGCGCGATTGCTGCTCTATGACAGAGCGCCAAGTGGCGCGACCTCTTTACAGGATTTCCCTGATTGGCGCGAGCAGTGAACTGTCTACCCGCGCCAATGCAAAAAGAGCTGTTTTTCATGGATTTTGCAAGGAGATGTCTCGAGGGGAAATGAAGCTCATACTCAGAGGGATGCATTGATGATGTTTTCAAGGCATGACAGTGTTCACAGGTCACATAATGGGTCCTCCATTGTGCGGGATGGGGAATGGTAGGGACGGTGACAAATTACTGTGTAACAATTCACCCCCCCTCTCAGTATTTTTCCCAACACTATGTAGTGTCTCTTCTTTTTGGGAGCCATCAGAATGCCTTTAACAGTGAAATTATATCTTCAAATGAAAAATATACCCTTAATTCCTGACGAAGAATATAACAACCCTCTCACATTATTATACACTCTAACAGTGAGATTATATCTGCAAATGAAAAATCTACCCTTAATTCCTGACAAGGAATGTAACAACCCTCTCACATTATTACTATAATGTATATGCATCTCTCCCTTTTTTTTTGAACTATATATATATATATATAACAAACCTTATAGTTTGAAAAAACCACCAAAAGGCGTTCAATTAAGTTCATTCAACGATAGAGGAATATAATTCAAAGCCCTTGGGACCTCCCATAATTCGACTCCTATATTAGGGATCCTAAATATTTATAAGTCATGGAATCAAATGCTCTCTAACAAGCCCCCATATATTCGGCCAGTTGTTTTGATAAAACTGCATCAACCTCAAGCATCCAATCCCCTTCTCATGGGATTATGAAGCATGGACATTTTTGGGGGACATGTAACATCCAACCCAAAAGGAAGGACAATAGAAAATGGATAGAGGGAGCATGTTATGTATGGGAAAGGGTGTGGGCACATTACCCTTATCTGAATTCCTCAGTATTACCCTTCTATCAAAGAGTGGTAACACTTAACTAGGCTATTGATGATGGCTTCCAAGGTAAAAGAAATCAGAAGGCATAACTTCCAAGAATCATGATTCATTATCTAATTCAACCCACAATCCCTAATTTCATGTCAAATACATTGGGCATAAACACTTGATATTAAGCAATGGAAAAATGTACCCCATGTGCGCGGAGCTGAGAGGCATCTTTTCGCAATTGTCTGGATAATTCTGAATGTCATCATCAACACCATTTCCTGTGATGCAGATCATCAAAGAAACTCTTCTCTAGCTGTCCTTGGAATTGAGGGGGTAAAAAAAGGAACTTGGGTTTTTCTTGTGAAGAAGAAAATTTGAGAGTGCAATGGCTTGTTAAGTTTCCCTCGCAATGTAATAAATAAAAAAGAAAATAAGAAACCAAAAAAATTGGAAAATGAATGGATACTCATATTCAATCATAGGAAAGACATAGTTCCCCACCAAATTATCATTTGCATTATTTATGAGGCCTTAGGATTCCTTCATAACAGATAGAAGTAATAGCACAAGTTATGTATGGGAAAGGCTGTGGGCACATTACCCTTATCAGAATTCCCCAGTAGTACCCTTCTATCGAAGAGTGGAAACACTTAACTGGGAGATTGATGATGGCCGATGTTGTAGCTCCTTGGGACAACCTTGAGTTGTATAAAGACCAGTGCCTAGGAAATCTTAAATGCAAGGAGCATATGAATCAACTAACTGCAGTTGGAAATGTTAGGCTCTCATGCTATTATCACTCAGATGAATGGTTTTAATCAAGGTGGAACCAAGACCCCAAATTTAAACACAACAACTAGGAAAACTGTAGAAACTGAGTACAAACTGAAATAAGTAAATGCATCAGATAGCTTTAAAACATAATGTTGTAAAGGGGGCCAACTTCTAAAATGAACACACAGATATCAAGTTACATATGAGAAATGACTATGGAAGAAGATGAAGTAATATATCAAATATAACCGGGCTTATTCAAAGGTAAGAATCCATATATCTAGACTCATTAAAAGATAAGAATCCATTGTAGTTAATATTGGAAGAATGGCGAAAGAGTTAGAAGATGAAACAAAGTATCATGCCTGAGCCATATTTAAAGCGCTTTAAATGGAAAAAATATCTTCCCCGCGTGCTTGTATGTTGTTTCAGGTCCAAATCAAAAACATAAATGATGATGAGGAAAAACTACCTCCCATCACCTTACAATGCAGGCCTAAAGCCGTTTCTAACTAAAGTGTAAACAATATGCTAACTGGAATTAAAAACTGTAGGAGTGAAATAAGGATTTCACCCAAAATGACAAAGTGAAAAGAACATAAGGTAAAAAGGCCACATAGGCCTAGTCATGAATGATCATTGCTGATTGATGAGGCAGAGCCCCTACTACTGCTAGTGAAGGCAATACTGTTAGTCATGGGAAGGAGTGGCCTTCTGTACTGGAGGGTACGGTAATGCTGGTAGTGGTTGAGTTGGTCTTTTGCGATGGAGGGTATTATGGCCAATGGTCATGATCCATCAACTGAGATGTGAAACTGACCCTTTGCATCTTTTCTCTACTTCCTAGGTGTGGAGGATCGTCATCCTCGACCTCGATCAACTGTGATTGGCTATGAGATGGCCCATATACTTAAAATGCAAATGAAAATCTGCACAGATAGCAAACTTGTTAAATAAATCCTACGGTGAGGGGTAAACTGCTTCAGAAGGCTCGGGTGAAGGCGGAGGAGTAGTCTGGAGGCATGGAATGCAGCGGAAGAATTTCCATGATGAAAGAAGCGCTTAAATTTGATTTGGCACAAAGTTATGGAAAGGGTGGTTTTACAAAAACCGGAGAGGTTTTCGCACTGGTGGGAGGTGATAAGTGGTAATAAGAGCAATGAACGCGATACCGTTAGGTGGGTGACGTGTGTCCTCACAAAAGCACCCATTTTGTGTGGAAACAAAATGATCAGGTTATTTGATGAAATGAACACAAAGAGGAATGCGAACCGTCTGATCACAATAATCTAGATCAACGACAGAGGAAGAATGTGATGGATGAACCTGTGCGGTCGGGTGGGACTGGCAATGACATCAATAGTTTTGTCGAGTAGCGAAAAGCTATTGGGAGGAGTTGAAAAGAGGGGATCAATGGGAACCTTTGGATCATGATGGACATCAACGGTGGGGATCAACTATGGGGGCACTTGGGGGTATGGAAAAGTTTGCGGGCCAGGTGCCTCTGCAGTGAATATGGACCATTGGATGAAGATCTTCCGCAGTCAAAGGAGTCAACTGTGGAGGCACTCAATGTTTTAAATCGTTCGCTGATAATGCCTTCAGGTAGAGAGGAAGACTGGCGGTGACCGTTGGATCGGGCTTGATCAACGGTCCAGAATGCATCGCGGAATCACACAAGGGTATTAATGGTGCGAGCGGTGGGGTGGACCGCGATATGGCGACAAAGCGATGACCGTCCGATCAGGATGATCAACAGTCCGAATTTAATCACAACTTTGCAAGAATGAATTAAAGATGCAGAGGACAGTGGAACAGTGAAGTAGCATTGACCATTGGATCTGGGGGAGATAGATCAATGGCTTGGATTATGTCGGCGGGGAATTAACATCGGTGCTGAAAAATAGAGTGGAAACAGGGAAGAGCGATGTGCGATGTGCGATGGAGCGATGACCGTTGGATCTGCAGAAGGAGATCAACGGTCAGGATTGCGTCAGGGTTTCGCACATCAATAGAAAAGAATTCAGGAGTGAGAACTTTGGAGTGTTGCGATGTGCGATGAGCGATGGATGGTCGCAGCACGATGGAGAGATGACCGTTGGATCTGCGGGAGGAGATCAATGGTCAGGATCGCATCGGGGTTTCAAACATTGGCAAAAAAACATAAAAGGCGGATAGAAACGTTGATGTGCGATGTGCGATGGATGGGTGTAGCGCGATGAAGTGATGACCGTTGGATCTGCGGGAGGAGATCAACGGTCATGATCTCTTCAGCGGTGAAACAAAAGAAAAAATGAGTGGATTTGGGAATCAACGAAGTCTGATGGCCGAAGAGGGCTTAAGGAATTTTAGTCGTTGGTCATAAAGAGGGGTTATATGAGAGATGAGGGACAAGGGCTTAAGCAAAAAGGTGCTTAGAGGCCAGATATGTTAGAATGAGTGCTTTTAAAGCTAAAAAGTGGATTTTCAGCCTTTTCAAAGGTTCTGATAGGTGAAAAAGGGGCTTTGACGGTCTATGCGGTCCTTATAATATTTGCTTTGCAGTATAGGGTCCCTTATCATTAGACATCCCGACTCAGTGAGGGATGTCATAACAAAATTGGCTCCATTTGGGGACGACCCATTTGTCCTCGAATGTGTCAAGAACTCTGTAGACCATTTGTTTGCCTTCTTCTTGCGAACATAATCCCTTGACACCTTCTCTTCTTTCTTCATGACAAATCAAAATAGAAACCATCATAATAAAAAAAACTGAATAATGTACAATATCATACAGCAGACCTTTCAGCCTGAATTAATATTGGAAAAAGGGTTTTAAGAATTTCCCATTCACAGGGGCTTCGAGCAGATCACCCTGCAAATTTTCTAGTTTGAAAGTATTGTTTCCTCCGGCTTCTGCAATTTTGAAAGGTCGAAACCATAGAGGATCGAACTTTCCATGATTTCCTTTCTCAGTCCTTCTTATGCCCCATCTTAGCACCAGATCTCCGACCTGCATCTCTTTATCTTTAGCATGTTGATCGAACATGTCTTTCATTTTATCTTGGTACTCAGTAAATCTCTGATTTACTCGACTTTGGGTCTCTTCCAGCTCTACTAACTGATTTATTCTTCTGGTAATATCATTTGGTTCCTCTTGGAAATCTTGCATGAACCTAGCCACAGGTAAGGCCAATTGTATCGAGAAAACTACTGCTCTACCATAGAACAATTCATATGGGGATTTTCCTGTTGACCTTTTACTAGTGATTCTATTTGCCCATAGCGCGAACTTGAGTTGTGAAACCCAGTTCTTCTGGTTTTCTTTTATGGCATTTTTCAATGCCCTTACCAAAGTTTTGTTTGAGGATTCTTCCAATCCATTTCCCTGTGGATAGTAGGTAGTAGAGTGTCCTAACCCAATATTATATTGTTGGAAAAGTTTGATAAATTTGACAGACTTAAAAGCTTGAGCATTATCTGTGAAAATCTTAGCAGGGAAGCCAAACCTTGAGATAATGTCATCTTCCAGAAACTTGATCACCACTGTGTCTGTAGCATTCCTTTCTGGCACAGCCTCTACCCATTTAGTGAAGTAATCGATGGCTATTAGTATCCACTTGTGTTGCCCACTTGAGGTAGGATGAATTTCGCCGATGAAATTGATTCCCCACTGTTGGAAAGGTTCTTCTATGTGCATCAGGAAAGGTGCAAACTTCTGACTTTCAGCAAATTTATGACATTTTTCACAGGAATTTACCCAAGAAAAAACATCTCCGAAGAGTCTAGGCCATAATAAGCTTGCTTTCAGAATTTTGTGCACCGTGGCCCTCCAACTGTAATGGCCACCATAGCTGCCCTCGTGGAATTCTGCCATCACTTCTTCTACTTCATCTTCCATGAGACATAAAATTAGTATGCCCGATGGGTCTCTCTAGTACAAATGACCATTTTCCACGATGAATTTATGATATTTTAGCCTCAGCATTCTATACCTTGTCTTGACGTAGGTTGGAGGAAATCTAAGAGTTAAGAGGTATTCTACAATTTCTTTGTACCATGCACTGAGAAGGTACTTCATATGGGTCTTTTGTGTAGCAGTTTCTATCCTGTGCTACTCGTCTGCTCTCCTAGGCTCTTCATTGGCCACCATAGACAAATTTATCCCTAAATCCTGACAGTTTGATTCAAAAAGGATCTTGGCTAATCCCTGTCCCTTTATTAGCTTAGTGGAGTGTATTTATGACTCATAATCCTATATCTTGGCTATCCATTTGCCTCTCTTTCCTTCACTATATCCTTGAATCAAGATGTCTTTTACAACCACTGTGGGTACTAATGCAATTATGGCTGACTGCAATACATACATCCGAAAAGCCTTCAGGGATTTGACCAAGGCATAAGCTTGTTGCTCCAGGATGTTATATTTTAGCTCAGCATCGCAAAGCACTTGGCTGAAAAAGGCGATAGGTTGTTCATGACCTTCCTCATTTTTTTGCAATAATACAGCTACGACGGTGTGGGGAGATGCAAACAAAAATATTATGAAGGGTTTCACATAATCTCGTCCTACTAATATTGGGGCTTCTGTGAAAGAATTTTTTATTTTGTTAAAAGCATCCTATGACTCAGTAGTCCATTTTACTTCGTTATCCTTCTTCAGCATCTCAGTTATGTACCGGACTATCTCTGAATAGTTCGGTATGAATCTTCTGAAGAAGTTGATACGTCCAAGAAAAACTTGGACCTCTTTCTTGTTTCTAGGCAAGGGTATACCATTTATGACTTCTACCCTTTTCGGATCAATTTTTACCCATGTCTTCATTACAATATGCCCCAAAAGTTTACCCTCTTCTAAAGAAAACAGATATTTTTGAGGGTTTAAAGACAATCCATACCTGCGGCACTTGTCAAAGGTTTTGCGCAAATGCTCTATATGTTCAGCATCGTCCTTTGGGAAGACTGTGATATCATCCAGGTATACCACCACGAATTTGTCTTGTTATCCCACGAAAGAAATTTCCATGGCCCTTTAAAATGTAGCTCCCGCATTGATCAATCCAAACGGAATTCGTGCATACATAAACGTTCCCCAAGGAGTAGCGAATGTAGTTTTATTTTGGTCCTCCGGAAGCACTGCTACTTGATTATATCTAGAAAAGCCATCCATCATAGACATTCGTGAAGATCCTACCACCTTCTGCAATATATGGTCCATCTTGGGTAGTGGATAATTGTCTTTTAGAGATGCTCTGTTCAAGTTCCGAAAGTCAACACACAATCTTATTTCTCCGTTCTTCTTTCGGACTGGGACCAGGTTGGCCACCCATTCAGAATATCTTAATGGCACAATAATATTAGCCTTCAACATTTTCTTAATTTTCTTTTCAATTGAATGAAGGAGTAAAGGATTAATCTACCTTAATTTCTGTTTGTGTGGCTTAGCATCTCCTTTTAATGGAATCTTGTGCTGGATAATGCTAATATCAAAGGTCTTAAAATCTTGATAGGACCAGGAAAAGACGTCTTTATATGTCTGAAATAGCTCTCGATATTTCTCTTTGTATTCTTCAGGTACCTTATTAGACAATTTCACAATCTTGGGATCGGCCTCTGTGTTGAGGTTCAGGTCATCTACCTGATTTTCTTCAACAACCTTACTTGGACGGATTGGGACATCATTCTTATAAAATAGTCTCTCCAGGGGGACCAGTCCTCTGGGTATTACATTTCCTTTGAGCTGCAGCACCTTGTGCCCAGCTACGGTATCCTTCCATTTATTTGGAGGAAGCTCCCTAGTCTCTTTATCGCCAGCATCTATGTCTATATTGGAGAATTCCCCAACAGTCTCCAAGAATATTTTTACTTGCTCTTCGTCTTCAAACACCTGCCAGTGTTTGACATTGTCAGGGATGGAAGGATAGTAGTGAACCTCTATTTCGTACCTCAGGAGGGGAATCTGAGGTGGTCAAAAATTGCTTGCAGCAACTGCAAGAGAGTCTGCCATTTTGTTCTAGTCTCTTGGCATGAATTAAATATTAAATGCTGAGAAGAAATCTCTACCAAGACCCATACCTAATTTCTGTAAGCCCTTAGTCGTGGGTGCTTAGCTTGACATTGATTTCTTATTTGTCTCACCACCAGTTCCGAATCTCCCAAAACCTTCAAGCTCTGAATATTCATATTCTTTGTTGTTTGTAGACCTAGAAGCAAGGCTTTGTATTCGGCCACATTATTCGTGGCTTCATACTCCAATTTGAAAGATAATGGGACCAGTTTCCCAGTAGGGGAGATAAGGAGAATCCCAGCTCCATTCCTTTCCTTTGAGTTGGCTCCATCAAAGTGCAAGGTCCAAATCCCACCTTCTTCATTACTTGAAGATTGCTCAGTCTTCACTTGATAGAAAGATGGCTCCTGCAAGTAATCTTGGTCTTCCTCAAGCATTAGACAGGAAAAATCACCCTCTTTGTTGTACACTGGTGAGTTTACTGAATTATCAGCTTTAGTGACCATCTTCACAAACCTTGTTTCCTGGTATAATCTCCTTTCTTGGCCTCCAAACACAGGGATGGTCATATAGGTTAGGTCCAGCTTTATAGATCCTTTGATTTTTGTACCCCATGATCTTGATAACAGCATCCCAAATCGAGCAGGGATGTCAGCCACTACTATATCCATTACCATGCTCTTAGTTGGGATTTGGGCTAGATTTGCCACCAAATCCTTGATCATCCCCAAACATTTGACTCTTTTAGAATCAAAAGAGTAGAGATCTTTATATGGGCGAGTGATATGCAGCCCCAGTTGTTCCATCACTGATAGGGGTAGAAGGTTATGAGACGCTCTAGAATCCAGTGTACAGTTATGCAATAACAGGTCATGAATTACTAAGGAGACATAGAAAGGGGGAGTTGAAGAATCTAGTTCCTCAACATGAGGACCAAACACAACCACTGGCCTTTCTTATTGGAGGTTTAAACTGTCTGGGATTGGAGAAACTCCTTGAGGAAGCATGAATGATGACACTTGAGCCTGATAGGCTGGTTTCTTCAGGAGTTCAGTCAACGAGACAAGAATTTTTACTTTTTCTAGCTCTTTCTGAAGGCTAAACATAGGAGGAGGCTTCTCTACGAGACTTTCCTTTGGCTCTTTACTATTGGTTGAAGGTTTTTCTTCCTTTGGGATGGGTTTAACATTTGCATTTGGATTAGAGTCCAACTTAGAAGAGGAAGGAATGGAGTCATTAGAATGTAAAGGTTTAGTTATAGGTCTCTTACCTTTATCTTCAATTTTCTGAGCGATAGTCTCCTTCTGAGGCATCTCTTCTTCTTGTTCTTATGTGTGCGTCCTCTTCCTAGAGGACCTAAGATCAAATTTTCTATGAAACTGTTCTTGCATGAAATCTACAAATTGTTTACAGTAGTCATCGTTCTTTGGATCTTCAGCAGCGCTTGTTTTTTCTTCTTCTTCTTGCAAGGAAAACTCCACTCCATTTTTTTGCAAAGAAGGCTCAACTTCATCACCATTTGAGTAAGCAAGATATTGATCATCTTTCCCATCGGGGATGTCTTCAGTAGGGCCATCCATTTTCCCTTCCAAATACAATGGGGGTTGTATGTGGTCTTACTGCTCCTTCTGATCTGTTTGTAATATTTGCAAAGGGGGCTTTCTGTATTGGGGATTATAACCCCTGTTCGGAGCAGTTTGAGGTGGTCTAGAGGAGGAATTATTTGCTTTGAGCTCAAGCTTCATAAGCTTACTCAAAAGTTTCTTGATCATTTTATTCATCTCCTTTATTCTGTAATCTGCTACCTCTCTATCTTGACTTAAGGTGGATGCTTCTTCTTTCCCTCTCCGTATAGCATCATGGTCTGACGTCCCTTTTGGTTGACCTATAGAAGAAAAGTTATCTTCCACTTCCAATGCATCAGTCTGGGCTTCATCCAAAGTAGTAGACTTCCTTTCTCTTAGAGAGAATATGAATTCTGACTCAAAGGCTGCTACAAAAACCACTTTAGCAGCGATCTGGTGAGGCTTCATTTCAGCTAGGAGACTTGTATATAACTTATTAAACCTCTTGGTGAAATTAGACACATATTCATTATGTCTCTTTATAAGTGCGTTGAATTCTTTAAGACAGTATTCGTGGTCCTTGTTCTCTCCCCATTTCTTGATGAAGGCATTCTCCATCTCCTCCCAGTTATTAATGGAGTGGTCCCCCAAGGTCTTGAACCATTTTCTTGCCTCTCCATCTAGATACTGGGCAAACAATCTCAACACCACATCTAGATTTTCAACATTGAAATTTTCTACGAAGGTGCATAAAATGTCTAGGTGTTTCTGAGCATCAATATCATTTTCTCCATTGAAACGAGGTAGGATCTTTAGGTAATCGTGAGGCATGTCATTCAGGATCTGAGGCAAGGACAGGGGGCATATTTATTCAATAGGAAGCCAGGAATAGCCATCGGAGGTTGTGGAGGTGGCAGGAGAGTCTGATGTGTATTAGGAGGTGGTGGAAGAGAAGTATGTATGACAATGGGAATATACTGAACAACAGCTTGAGGGGTTGATTGAAATGCTGGATTATGAGAAGTGGAAACCTCTGTGACTTCTTTAACGTCTTCAGCTTCGGGAGTGGGATGCAGAAAGAAGCTCATGGTATCTATAGATTCAACCTCATCTTTGACTTCAATATTTTCCAGGGAGGGGCTTTTTGAAGTATAATCAAGGGTTCTTGTAATAGAATTAGGACCTTGATCTTGAGCTAATTGAGAGGAGGATGGAGAGTCTTCCAGGGAGAATCTGGGAATATCTGTATAAGCTTGTTGTCTTTCTCTCCAACCTATTTTGTGCAAAATCTTCTCTGGATCAGACACTGAAGGTGTTCTCAACTGGGATGTATCTGACCTCAGGTGTGGCTTTCGAGAAGCCATGACTGTAATTAGATTTATCTTTTGAATGAAAATGGAGTCGCCAAGGTGAGGGATCTACAACTCCCAACCCTTCCTGCTCACCTATTTTGAAGGGTGGATGAATATTTGTCGAGGCCTAGGGATTTAGCTCTTTAAATTCTTCCCCAGCAATGGCGCCAGAAATATGTTGTAGCTCCTAGAGATAGCCTTGAGTTGTATAAAGACCAGTGCCTAGGACATCTTAAATGCAAGGACCTTATGACTCAACTGACTGCAGTTGTAAATGTTAGGCTCTCATGCTATTATCACTCAGATGAGTGGTTTTAATCAAGGTGGAACCAAGACCCCAAAGTTAAACACAACAACTAGGAAAACTGCAGAAACTGAGTACAAACTACAATAAGTAAATGCATCAGACAACTTTAAAACAGAATGCTGTAAAGGGGGCTGACTTCTAAAATGAACACACAGATATCAAGTTACATATGAGCGATGACTATGGAAGAATATGGAGTAAGATATCAACTATAACCGGGCTTATTCAAAGATAAGAATCCATATATCTAGACTCATTCAAAGATAAGAATCCATTGTAGTTAATATTGGAAGAATGGCGGAAGAGTTAGAAGATGAAACAAAGTATCATGCCTGAGCCATATTTAAAGCGCTGTAAATGAGTAAAAATGAGTATATACTATGATAAATTCACATTTAAACATGGGAGCATGAGTATCTACTATGGACATTTGTATTAAAAACATGGAGAAGATTTACAAACTGTGAATCATCCAGAGCGAAATCCCCAATTCCAACAAAGTTTATTATTGCTGAGTCCCTACGGGATGTTCAAACATCTACTATCAAAGTTCATACAAAATACATACAGAACACTCGAACTAGTGAGTCCTTTGGAAAATATGGAACCTTTTGTTAGTGTTTTCTTCCTATTTTATAACCTCTGATTCCTATGTGCGAGAAGATATTTTGGGAAAAATATATTCCCCGTGTGCTTGTATGCTATTTCAGGTCCAAATCAAAAACATAAATGATGATGAGGAAAAACTGCCTCTCATCACCTTACAACGCAGGCCTAAAGCCATTTCTAATGAAGTGTAAACAATATGCTAACTGGAAGTAAAAACTATAGGAGTGAAATAAGGATTTAACCCGAAATGAAAAAGAGAAAATAACATAAGGTAAAAAGGTCACATAGGCCCAGTCATGAATGATCATTTCTGATTGATGAGGTGGAGCCCCTGCTGCTACTGGGGAAGGCAATACCGTTAGTCGTGGGAAGGAGTGGCCTTCTGTATTGGAGGGTGCGGCACTGCTAGTAGTGGCTGAGTTGGTCTTCTGTGCTGGACGGTCTTATGGCCAATGGTCATGATCCATCGACTGAGATGTGAAACTGACCCTTTGCATATTTTCTCTGTTTCCTGGGCAGGGAGGATCATCATCCTTGGCCTCGAGCCACTATGATTGGATATGATATGGCCCGTATACTTAAAATGCAAATGAAAACCTGCACAGACAACAAAATTGTTAAATAAATCCTGCGCTGAGGGGTAAACTACTTCAGAAGGCTCGGGTGAAGGCGGAGGAGCAGTGTGGAGGCAGGGAATTCAATGGAAGTATTTCCATGATGAAATCAGTGCTAAAATTTAATTTGGCACAAAGTTAGGCAAAGAGTGGTTTTACGAAAACTGAAGAGGTTTTTGTGCTGGTGGGAGGTGGTAAGTGGTAATAACAATAATGAACGCGATACTGTTAGGTGGGCGATGAGTGTCCTCAAAAAACCGCCCATTTCACGTGGAAACAGCACGATCAGGTTATTTGATGAAATGAACATGGACCGTGTGATCACAGTAATCTAGATCAATGGTAGAGGAAGAATGCGATGGACGAACCTGCGCGGTCAGGTGGGACTGGCAATAACATCAGCAGTTTTGAAGGGTAGTGAAAAGCTATAGGGCAGAGTTGAAAAGAGGGGATCAATGGGAACCGTTGGATCATGATGGACATCAATGATGGGGATGAACTGTGGGGGCACTTGTGGGTACAGACAGGTTTGCGAGTCGGGTGCCTCCGTAATGAATATGGACTGTTGGATGAAGATCTTCCATAGTTAAAGGATTCAACTACAAAGGCACTCATTGTGATAAATCGTGTGCTGATAGTGCCTCTGGGTAGAGAGGAAGACAAGCGGTGACTGTAGGATCGGGCTTGATCAACAATTCAGAATGCATCGCGGAATCGCACAAGGGCATGAATGGTACGAGGGGTGGGGTGGACTGCGATATGGCGATGAAGCGATGACCGTCTGATCAAGATGATCAATGGTCCAGATTTAATTTCAACTTCGCAGAAATGAATGAAAGAGACAGAGAATAGTGGAATGGTGAAACAACGCCAATTGTTGGATCTGGGGGAGCCATATCAACGACTCGGATTATATCGGTGGGGAATGAACATCAGCGGTGAAAAATAGAGTGGAAACAGGGAAGAGAGATGTGCGATGTGCGATGGAGCGATGACCGTTGGATCTACAGAAGGAGATCAATGGTCAAGATTGCGTCGGGGTTTCGTACATCGGCGAAAAAGAATTCTGGAGTGAGAAATTTGGAGTGCTGCGATGTGCGATGAGCGATGGATGGGTGCAGTGCGATGGAGCGATGACTGTTGGATCTACGGGAGGAGATCAACGGTTAGGATCACATTGGGGTTTCAAACATTGGAAAAAAAACATAAAAGGCAGATGGAAACAACGATGTGCTATGTGTGACGGATGGGGGCAGCGTGATGGAGCGATGACCGTTGGATCTGCGGGAGGAGATCAATGGTCAGGATCTCTTCAGAAAAGATGAACCTCAGTGGTGAAACAAAAGAGAAAATGAGTGGATTTGGGAATCAACGAAGTCTGATGGCCGAAGAGGGCTTAAGGACTTTTAGTCGTCGGTCATAAAAAGGGGTTATATGAGAGATGAGGGCCAAGGGCTTAAGCTGAAAGGTGCTTAGAGGCTAGATATGTTATAATGAGCACTTTTAATGCTAAAAGGTGGATTTTCAGCCCTTTCAAAGGTTTCGATAGGTGAAGAAGGGGCTTTGACAGTCCATGCAGTCCTTATAATATTTGCTTTCCAGTATAGGGTCCCTTATCATTAGACATCTCGGCTAGGTGAGGGATGTCATAACAACAGCTGCCAAGGTAAAAGAAAGCAGAAGGCATAACTTCCAAGCATCACGATTCATTATCCAATTCAACCCACAATACCTACTTTCATGTCAAATACATTGGGCATAAGCACTTGATATGAAGCAATGGAAAAATGTACCCCATGTGCATTGAGCTAAGAGGAAACTTTGGGAAGCTGTCTGGAGAATTCTAAATGTCATCATCAACACCACCGTCTGTGATGCAAATCATCAAAGAAAATATCCTATAGTTTTCCTTGGAAGTGATGGGGTAAAAAAAGGAACTTGGCTTTTTCTTGTGAAGAAGGAAATTTGAGAGTGCATTGGCTGGTTATGTTTCCCCCACAATGCAATAAATAAAAAAGAAAATAAGAAACAAAAAATAATGGAAGTATATTAGACTTCATCAGATGAGATCCAATTTAAATAGATATCTGACAGACAGATTCATATATATTTAGTTTTCCAAAATTCAAACAACAATGAATACAAGAAATGGGACTACTATACAACTACCCATTCCAAAATTATTTTCTTCTGAATATTACACAAACTCAACTCTAATAATTTGGTTTCCTAGAAATGTAATAGCCAAGGTTTTCCATCTTGAAGAGGAAAGTTGTGCCCTACTCAGTTTTGAGTGCTGGGTGCACCTGCAAGTATTCAAGTGTGTCACAAGTAGAAGGATGTAGTTGTGGAAGGAACGACTTCTTCCATGATAGTAGATCCCTTTGTGAGCCTAACCTGACAGGAAAAGCTCTCTCTCGTGATAAGCACAACTTGAACCTCTTCTTATATGGTAATAAATACCAAGGCTAATGTGATCACTGGCTTCTGTCTGGTGCAGGCAAGGTTTATGGAGTTAAATCTCTTGCAAACTAGATGCTCTTTGGGCTGCTCTCATGTTTGTAGAGTGCAATGCGTCTCTTTGTATTTTCTGGAAGAAGACTGCTAATTTGTCCCCGACACCGCTGCATGAAAAGGAAATCAATGCCATCCAAGTTAGTATGGGAACAACCCTTCCAACGAATTTTTTGGGTGAGTATGAGATCGATGTCTCCATGGGATCAGTGTTGGAAATAGTGATTACAAGAGCCAGAGTTTTGAGATTGTGGAATTTTACCTCCAAGTTAATTGACCCAATTTCAACAATGCCAGTAAGAAGTTTAATTTGGCCATTATGAAGTTCATTCAAGTTGTGCTCCATGTGCCATGATAGGGTTGCCTTTGTAACCCAGATTTCAATATTTCATGTGGCAACAATTTTGGTCTATAATTGTAGTCTTTTCATGATTTATATTCATGGGAAATTGTGGGGTAATTTGTTTGTGATTTATTGCCTGGTAGTATCCGAATTATTTCCTCAATGCTCTTATGCTTGAAGTTTTGTTGTGCTTTGTATATTGCCCAACTTTAGAAGCTTGCTAATGGGGTTGTTAATACATTAATTAGTTCACCAAATATTTAAGCCTTCCAATAAGCTTCTATTCTCACTATCATGTACTGTTACCATAATTTCCTGTTTGAAAATGTGAAAATGTAATTTATTATGTTTTTGGGGTTTTCAGCTTTTGTCGATGTTTCCAACTTTTTCCACTAGCAGGGAGAATTGACAGGTTGGTCAAACAAGGTTGGTGATAACAGTGTTTGATTCCCATACTAACAGGGAACCTTGACAGATTGGTCAAGCAAGGGTTCCCATCAAAGTGCGGTATGTTCACCCGTGTGAAACAACGGGGCTACCATGACCTTTGAGTCTGGAAAGACACAACATTTTCCATTACAGTGATGAAAAATATCCCACCTATTGATATGTTGGGTTCTTGACACTTCTAGTATTCATGAAGCATCTATGATAGTTTCCTTTTTCCCCGATTTTGTTGGATGTCCAACTTAGATTCTATATTTGTTTTACTAAAAGTGCTTAATGTCACAGATACCTAAAAGCCCTTTTACTATTTCCCTTTTGAAATTGTTCTCCTATATTGGCCAGCTTATGTTATGTTTATATTATAATTTTCCTGTTACGATAAGCTCATTTCTTAAAATAAAAATAAAACTAATATGTAGAGCAGTATTTTTATATAGGATAGAACCTAATGACGTGAAAAATTATCCAAAGTATTTTATAATTGAAATGAATTCCTTGCAATCCAAGAAATTTTCTATAATAGGTACAAATTCTGTGAAAGAGGCTACACAAATAGAGAAATTCATAAATTACAGAACAAGAAGCGTGGAGATAGAAAATATCATGCTTTTGAAGAGAGACATACAAAGATTAAACAAAACAGATGAATTTAATGGGGAAAAAACCAGTGCTCAAACCCTCGACACTGTGGAAAAGAATAAATGAATAAGATTGCTAAAAGGAAGTGAAAATATTGAAAACATATATCTTTGCATACCTATATGATTGTCGATAATAATAGCATCGAATAGCCCTGTAAAATTGTGCTCTCCCATCTTCTCCTCCAACTTCGAGGTAGGCTTATGTTTCACAGTCCATTTTTCCCTCCTCTTTTTTGGTTTATCTGTGATATGATTTTTTTTTTTTTAGCACATATGAAAATAATTAAAACCCTTAAAAACCTTGATTAGCGCATATGAAATAACCCTTCAAACTTAATGTATATAGAATATATTTCTTAACCCAAAGATGTACTACATATAGGATAAATAGATTTTTCTTAACCCAAAGGTGAAAGAATGCTTCTTATATATACCTTTACATTTTCATACTAAGATCACAAACCATGGGTGCAAGAATGCTTCTTATATATAAATTTACATCTGCATACTAAGATCACCACCCATTGCTTACATTGGACATCCAGGATTCCATTTTTATTCACGAGTTTAATTGTTGCTTTTGTTAGTGTCCTGTGATTTGGCATATTGGTAGACCAAATGCACAGGGTAACATCAATCCAGTCTTTGGAGTCCTAGGACCTAGCCTTCCTAGACTCAGAGAGGGCTCTCTCTATTGTATGCAAAGGATGTGAACTTTTTTCTTTTAGTGTTTGATTTTAGGCTAGTTGTTAATTGTAGGGTTTGTTGTTTGTTTGGTTGGGTAAGATGGTCCAGTAGAATAGGTGGAGTGAGAGGTCTTCAAATCATTAGACTATGGAGTCAATGAAAGTCATGGATATCTCAATAATGAAACAAGATGAATAACAGGGAAAATCTAGCATGGTTAAATGGATCCTTAAGGTATGTGTGAAATGAAATGAACAATAATTTTGTGAACATAGTAGGTGTATAAGGGCAGTAAAGAATCCTTAAACAAATAACCTTAAACAATATGGTCTCAAATACTAATCAACATAAGGAAATAATCATTAGACATGGAAAAACAATAGCTTTCTGATTATACTTAAGCAAACAAGCATTCAAGATGAACAATTCAGTGAACCATAGAAAGCAAGAAACATATCTAACTTTACTGATTTTACCTTCAAGGTTTAGAAAACATTCAAGATAACAAATAACTTTAATCAATGAAGAGGGAACACCTAAACATCAATGATCAAGCTACAAATAACTTTAAGGCAACTTCTTAGGCATGGACAAAGGGGATGATCAAAACATGGCCTCTTTGGCTAAAACATAACAAGTAATACTTCAAAGAGAGATTCCAAAACAAAGTTTAAATAGCATCAAATAGGCAGGGCTAACCATAAAACATATTTTAAAACTAATATATTGAACCATTTTTCGAATAAACAAGCATAGGTAGATCTAAGGAGCAGCTAATAATTCCTTAAACAAACCCAGCAGAGGAAAACATCAAGGCAATAGACAACATGAAGGACTAAGGTGCCTCCAACAACATTTCTTAGCCTATACTCTTTTGTTCTACTGCAACATAGAAGGATAGATACATAATGAAAACATGACAAAACAATAACATGAAAGAGAAGCACTTCACCAATAACCAAGCTCAGGGATCCTGCAAGCTATCCTCCTTCATCATCAATCAAAGAAATCAATTTAGAAACTCTACAAGACCAATTTCATCTTCAAACTCATAAAAACCATGTATTTCTCTCAAAGCTCATCAAATGCCAACATTTACAAGGAAACCTCATACTTTATTTATTTAGAAAAGGAGGGAAAAAACCATAGATAGGGTTGGAAAATGTTAAAATCACACATAAATGTCATAAAAGCCCAAGAGACCATGCAAGGCCCAAGTAATCAAATATCCCATGAAATAAATGAAAAAATAACTTCTAGTACCTAAATCTAGAGTTATTTGCCTCAAAAAACACTAAAATATGATTTTGCAATAAATGAGTGTGTTTTGTTGACTTTTGGCCAAAAACACATAGTGTTTTCCATAAATGCAGCACTCCTGTTGCAACCAAGTTTTGGAGACCTTCCCAAAGTCAGATTTTTCTCCGTGATGGCCCGTTGGAAATATTGATGAGTCTACTTTCTGAAATTACTCTTAGTTTCATGATCCAGCTCCTACAACTTGTCCAAAATGTCAAAATACCAACACTGCTCTGAGCGCAGCGCCAGGTGTGAAAAGGAGGTAGAATGGTGAAAAATGAGGTGTTTTTTGACCTTTTGAGGGGTCAAAAATGCTCCAATTGCTATGAAATGTGGTGCACATAGTGTGCTAGCTGTCATGAGAAATCCAAAAATGTAGAGATTTTCCTTTTGAGGATTCTTGAGGGAAAAGCGTAGCATCAGTGGTGCTGTGCTTATAGGCCTCCAAAATCTAAAAAAACAAAAACTTGTCCAAATTCCTTCAAAATTGGTGGAGGTCTCCTTCAAGGGGATTGAGAGACCTGTTGGGAAGATGATGCCAAAATTCCAAGTCTAGCTTGTTCGTTTCCTTCTTTTAGTGCTTGGATTTCAATGAGGGCCTCTTTGAGTTTGGCACAAGCAAGTTTATTTTTCATTGCATAGTGCTTGGTCATCTTTTTATCAAGAGCAAGGCCCCTTATTATATTCTTAAAATACTTGTGTTCATTTTTAAAATACAGAATGATGCGTTGTGCCATGGCTAAAATTTCTCTCCAGCTCCCTAATTGTTGCATCTTTGCTTTGGAGTAGTATTCTAGTGGCCATCTCCTCATCTTCATTATCACTGTCTAGGTCAATGAATTGGGGATTTTGTTTAGTTTTCCTGCCTCTCTTTCCTTTCTCACATTTCTTCATTTTTTGTTTTCCCTTATCAAGCTTTTGAGCTGAGAAAGATGGCATGGTCCCTTGCCTTTTGGAGGACGAAAACACTAGCCTTGGCCCTCTTTGATATGTGATTGAAAGAGGTAAGATGGTGGTATTGTTGGTGTATTGGTCATGACTGTAATCAACATTGGACTATGAGCCTCTTCCCATTTTTCACTGTCATTGTGACTAGGATTACCTTCATCTTCATTTTCTACACTGTCATCATTGTCATTATCACTGAGGGGCTAATTGTTGTCATGACTATCATGAGAGCTACCATGATTGTCATGACTATTGCCTTCTTTGTTATCCTTCTTATCACTGAGGTTGGCTTCATTTTGGTCACTTTTTCCTTCAATTTCTGCTCTATCCTTACTATCATCATCTTTGTCATTTTCATCCTCTTTCGTGCCTTCATTATCTCTCATATTTTCATCATCCTTTTCTGTCTCTACCTCATCATTTTCCTCTTCCTCCTCATCATTTTCTTCTTCTTCCTCATCATTTTCCTCTTCTTCATTTTATGCATCAAGAGAAGGAGAGGAGGGGAGGTTTTCTTGTGGCCATAGAACTTGTGTAGATGATGAGGGAAAACTAGGTTGATGAGTGAGTTGTGGGCTTGTGAAGATTTCATGTGCTATGAATACATCCCAAGGTATACCCTGTTGTTCCAACTAATGTAATACCACCATCTTGATCAAGGAATGGTGAAAGACACTCTGCATTTGTTCGGAAGGACTCCTTCTCTAGAAAACAGAAGAAATTTTGTCCATACTTCTATAGAGGTAGTAGGGCAAGTTGAGCATTTTGACCCTTGTGAAATGCATGAGGAGTCTAACATGGTAGGAATAGAGTCTGGAGTACCTCCCTTCATAGGTAAAGTACTTCATGATAACCTTCATCAAGGGTGAAAACCTTTGTTTTAGGTTTGAGAAAGGGCAGATAGCCCTGTAGCCCATTCTGTACCTAGTTTTAACAAATGGCTCATAATAGTTCTTATCTAATTTGGATTTCTTAAACCGATTTTCACCAATAGCAGGGATACCAGCAGCATTAGAGATGGCATATGCTGATAATTCAAAGTCCACTCCTGCAAGGCTTGATTTTTTGTTGTGCAGGTTAAGAATGAAAAGCATTGTAAGCTCTTGGTGGCTCTGCACTCGTTTGACCTTCTCACAAAATTGAAAACATCCCACATTCTGGAAACATGAGAGGATCATGGGAGATGAGGTGATATCCACTGTGATATGGGGTTAAAATTTGTTTACTTTCCGTCCTTTGTGGTTTGGCCTCATAGGCCCTTGGCCTCTGTCACTGCTGCCACTGTCTTCTGCCCCTGACATGGTGATTAGGGCTAATGGTGGGAAAACTTGGGTAAGAGAAGTGAAATGGAAATGATTGTGGGCATCTTTGTAAATGAGTGATATGGAGGCAAGGTATGTGACTGAATGTTTTTAAGTTTGATGAAGGTTTTTACATGAAATCAAACTACCGTAATTTACTCCCCTTTACTAAAAATGGTTTGGAGGTTAGAGGAGAGTGGTAGTTATGCATACTTAGGGTTTGTTTTGTTACTAGGGTTTCATAGCTTCCCCTTAATTATCAAAACACAAAAACTCTTAGAGGGTGATGAGAACAAGGCCACCTACCACTTTAGCTTTCTTGCAAGTTTTTTAAAACAATTTGGAGGACCTCTTTTGAAACATTTGGCACCTTCTCTACAATTTGGAGGGTTTTTGTTTGAGCACAGCGCCTTGCCCGCACTTTCGGGTTGCCTTCTGTGTACAGCGCTAGGCGGGTTGGGTCTCTGTATGAGCGCAAAGCCAGGTAGATTCTAGTACTGGGCGTGTTATTTCACCTGTGCGTAGCTCCAACCTCTGAACACAACACCACTCGGTGTATGTGCAGTGACGAGTAATTTCGAATTGAGAAAAATGCGATTAGTGCAGCGCCAAGGCCTGTCAGCATAGCGCCACCCTATTCACACAGCGCCAGGGAACTTTTACCCATAAACAGTCAAACAAACCCTGAAATTTCTGTTTGAAGGCTTTCTCTCTTTGCAAAGTGACAAGTGAGTTAGAAATGATAGCTGAGGTGCCTTTATACCCTTTGAAAGATAAATCAGATTTAGAAAACCCACTTTTTCTAAGTTTGTTTTTGTCACTTTATGATTTTCACTGATACCCTCTGACCTTTTTGCAAGTGATTTTGAAAACTCTTCAAGGCAATTCTTCTTCCTTGGGTTAGGGCTTGTTGAGGAGATGAAGAGGTCCCTTTTTATCTTTGAGGATTTGGGCACTGCTGAACCTTTCTCTTCATGAAGAAACTAAAGAAAAAAACATGTTTTTATCCCCTTTGAAATATTTGAGTGTAAGTGATCCAAACATATGTTTTCCTTACTGTTTTTAACAATGATTCATTCACTTTGACAAAGACTACAAATTAGGTATGCCATTTCTTCCCTTGTCTACTTTTGATTTTTTCAGGTGCCTATGACACATTTGTCTTTGTTCCCTTTTGTACTCTTGGAGTTTGAAAGTCATAGTTACTCAACAACAAACTTATTCTCATGTTAGTTTTTACCTTATAACTCAAAACCATACCTTTATTCCTTTGATCCTTTAAAGGCTATAATTGAAAATGGAGGCTTGACCTCCTTGACACTAATACTCTTTTCATTTTCTCCTTTTGATGTATGAAACATTGTTGCCTTAGAAAACCCTAGGAATCACCTTCTGATATCTTATTTAACATTTTGTTGTCATGATGGAGGCCCATCATCCTTATTTCATCTACTTTGCCTATCCTTCCAAAAATTTATGTTTTAGGGCTGTTAGAGAAAAATAATTAGTGTTGTCTTCTGTGTTCTCTATAGTCCTTTCAAGTTCATTCATTTCTGTTTAGTTCACCTCAACTTTTTCCCTTTTTCATTTACAACTTCTAAAATTTTTCAATTTGTGCTTGGTTGTGTTGATGTGCCTTTGTCCTTGTGGTCTTTTGCATTGGCTACACTGTTTTAGCCAATCAATCCTAAAAATCCTGATTCCCTTTGAACATAGGAAAGATTCCTTCTCTTTGTTGTGGATATCCTTTTAATGAGGAGTTGTCTTCTTATCTTACCTTATTTTATGCATGATAGCCATCTCAATCATTCCTGCAGAAATGTCAAAATGGGCAACTGGCCTCTACAGAATTTGTGCTTGACCAAGGAGGCCTTCCTTGAAGGATTTTTGATAAAATTTGGACAAACAGTTGCTTGACCTTCTTTTTCTTTGATTTCAGCCTCTTGGCATATGAAAAATAGAGATTTAAAGTAATCCTATAACCTATGAAACCCTAGATGACCTACTGGGAGGCTCTTTAGGCTTGTCTTTGACTGAAAACTTCGCTTTGGGTCCTTAAGTATAAAAAACCGAGTTTTTGATATTTTGATGTATTGAAGATCCAAAATCCAATGTACTTGATTTATCTAAAGAGCCTATAGAGATAGTTTTGAGACCATCAATGTTTTATGTATCTGGGAAACAAAAGAGTGAGTAGGTTTGTTGGTGATCCTAGGTGGCAAGTGGAGGAATTAGGCAAGCCAAAATAGAGTGCTAAGGTCAGGGGTGGAAAAACATAGTGAAATTGAGTGGCATGAGCCCATGATGGGTCTTCTGGGAGTGGTAGGCTGACCATGACTTGATAGAGTAGTGAAATAGTGAGAAATTTATCCTAAGGATAATGAAGGCAGTGAGATTTCTAGAACTCACAATATTCATGAATTTTGTTTCTAGAAATCTAGGATAAGCATTTAGTCATCTATGAAAAGAAAAAATTACTAATGACTAACAGTGGCTCCACTTGGGGAGGGAAACTCCTTTTCAAGAGGTGTCCAGAACTTCAGATCTTTGCTTTTATGAAGACTGGTGCCTCATCCATCAGGCATATTTTTCCTTCTTTCCATTTGTTGATGCTTATTTGAATTTGTGATCTCAATAATTTGAAAAAACATGATTACTTCAACTTCATTTCTACCTACCCATCTTACTTGTCCTAGCATTTTTTCTTCCTTGGGTGGACTTAAACTGGCAAACCCTTGACATTATTTTCTTTTGGAAGAAAAAACAAACTATCTACTTGTACCCTTATTGCTTCCAAGAGTTCAGATTATGCTAGTGAACTATTTTATTCTCTACCTAGACTAACTGACTGTCAAGATTAAGTTGTATGATAAACTTGATTCTCCAAGCTATTGACAGGAAATTGAAAACATGAATTGAATCAGGATTAAGCAATCTGATTCACCATGGGCTGTGGCATTTGAACAAGTTGCACAAAAACATTATTTTTGTACAAACAAAACTAGAAAAATAAGGGCTATGATTTATCATTTGGTATGCATCCCTATCCTCCTCTTTGGTTCAATTTTGAGCATGTGGTACCAGTATATTTCATTCCTAATCTATCCTTTTTTACAAGTCATGTTTGCATGATTTGACAAGATCTCTTTTAATAACTTATCAACACAAAATTAAAAGCATGTTCAACCATGATTAGGCTAGATGACTGAACAAGATCTTCTTTTTGAACAAGTAGTGACATTTAGGCTTGCACACTTTCAGTACCACTATTTTTTGTGTATGGGGTTTTACCTCTTTTCAAATCTGCCCTCTTTTTCTTTCTTTCTATGTTTTTGTTTTTTTCTGATTTTTCTCATGCAATGTTATATACAATGAATGAAAGTTATAAACTAGGGATTCTTGACAGCCATGGTACTTGAGCACTCTGTCAGCAATAGGATCTCCAAACAACCCCTTTTCATTCATCTCTTGTAAACAGAAAACATGGTTACCTCCATTTGAGGGCATGGTGTAAGGATTTTTACAAAAAAATTCAAACATGCCATGCTCTCCTTGGTATTTCTTCTTTGAGCCTTGCTTCCAAACCTTATTTTTGTCAAAGATACTTCTTAGGTGGAAAAGGTATTCTTCATTAGCTTCAAAATAGATGAAGATGTCATAAATTTATATCATAGTGAAAGAGTTGAAAACAGAGGCCATGACTCTTTGGAAGGTAGCTTCCACACTCCTTAACCCATGAAGCATTGGATCAAAACTATAGGTGCCCCAAGGCACTTTAAAAATGGCTTTATGCTGATCGATTGGAAGTGATATCATCCGATGGTAACCTAAAACACTACCATGCAATGACATGTTGTTAGAAACTCCTACCCTATGTAGACTATGATTTATCTTGGGAAAAGGGTATGTGTCCTTCATGGAGGTTTTGTCTAGGTACCTAAAGTCTATACACAATCTACATCCTTTTTCTTTCTTTGTTAGTGACACAATTTTCCCAAGGTTTTCATGGTATTTCTTGGAGGGATACCTTCTTTGAATAATGTATGCGTCACAAGGCTTTGAGCTTTCATCACTATATACAAAAGCATCCTAAAACTTTTTGCACAGTATTAGGTATTTTTGTTTTGTGTGAAGAGGTAAACTCTTGAATAATTTAACCATTTTGGGTCTTTCTAGGCTGCCTACATTGTATTCCTCTATGTCAGTCTCAAAAAGTACTACTTCAGGCTCCTTAACACCATTGTTGGGATCCAACCACTCTTCCAAAGTGGTAGAAACTTTTAGTGATGTATTGTCTTTGTATGGAAAGACTTTAAGTTTCTTTTGATCCAGTTCCTTAGAAGGTACTGCTATATGAAAGTTTCCCAGTATTTTAATGTTGACAGAAGGAAATGGTTTTGTTTTTGAAGTTAATGTTTCACTTGAGAAAAATTGTTCAGATCTTGAGCTTAGCTTTGGTTTTGAAGTCTTACTTTCAATTTGTAGGAAACTAAGTTCAATTTTTCCATCATGTCATTGTTGAGGGCTTCTAGAGCTTTGGCTATTGAGTTCCTCATTTGAGGGTAGATTTTCCTATTCTGGTGGGCCTAGATCTTTGTTATTTTCATTCACTTGTTCACCAAGGTCATATTCATTATACAATATGAATGAGTCTAAGTCTGAATGAAAGAAATAGACAGGGGTGTTGTTTGGCCTATCTAGGCTACTTAACATATACTTCATGTGGGATTCATGGTATAAACTCCTGTTTTGGTTGAAAACAGGGATGGTAGCATATGACATGTCAATTTGGAGGTTCCCCTGAAGCTTGGCTCCCCAAGATCCGGATAAAATACCATAATTAGGGGGAATGTCAACAACAACTATGTCCATGACTAGGTTCTTAGCAAGTATTTGTGTCGGATTGATACAAAGATCCTTGATTAGGCCCAAACACTTGAATCTACTCAAATCGAATGAGTACAAGTCTTTGTAAGCTTTAGTAATTTCTAGGCCTAATCTCTCCATCACAACTTTAGGCATGAGGTTGTGAGAGGCACCGAAGTCTAGCATGGCATTATGCAAGATTTTGTCATGTATATTTAAGCTAACATAGAAAGGGGGAATAGCTCCTTCTTGGTATTTTCCTTCTACTTCAGGACCAAACAACAGCTCTAGTTTATCATCTGTCAAGTTTAAAGTATCAGTATCATTGCCTATGTTTAAAAAATTAAAAACTTGGGACCTATACACTTCTTGAGTAACCAGTTCAGTGAGAGGTATGGTTATCTTAATTTTGGAAATCTCTCCTTCAAAGATGAAAGGTATTTGTGTTTTGGGCATATTTACATCACTTTTATCAGCCATGAAATTTTCTACATTTTTAATTTGCTGATTTTGATTTGGAGCTTTAGACAATAGAATTTTTTCAGGGCCACTAGTTGATGTACTAGGGAAGCTTGGGTTACTATTTTGCTAGTTGATTTTTTCTTTGTTTGGATCACTATGTTGCCTGCTATCTTTTTAGGGGTGTTTTCAGGGGTTTTCCTAACAGCAGTGTCTAGATTGTTTTTCTTGGGGGCATCTTCATTCTTTTTTCTCTGAAGGTCATATTGCCTATGGACCTCCATTATGGAATTTTCAAATCCTAAGCAGTAGTCTTCAGAATCGTCATGGTTTATTTCAGTTTGATCTCAGGAAAATAAACATTTTTCTTCTTCAGTGAGAAAAACATCATCTTCATTATCAGAACCTATCAAATTTACATGGTTTTCTTCTGGCTCCATAATTTCTCCTTCTTCCTCATCTACACAGTTGTGTTGAAAGGGAGGTATGATTTGTTGGTCATTTTCCCTTTTTTTGATTTGAGCTCTATTTCTGTTTTGGGGATTTTCTTGGTTCTCCCTAGGAGGTGCCCCTTCATTCAAGTTTATCATCTCTATCATTCTCTCCATTGTTCTCATTAGGATGTCCATTTTGGCATTGGATGAGGAGGTTGAGGCTATGGTTTCATATTTGTAAGTGACTCTTTTTTCTGACCTCATCCTAGCTCTCTTTTCAATGAGGTTGGATTCTGTACTAATATATGCCCTTTTCATTTCTTCTAAAGTTGTGGGGTCTCTCTCTCTCTCAATTGGTATGTCATGTCTGGATCAAAGCCTTCAGGAAATTTCACTAGTGCTAGGCCTTGTGGGGGTTTCATGTGAGGTGGGAGGGCATTCTAGACACTGTTAAACCTGGTGCAATAATCTTGTACACTTTCCCCTACATTCCTCTTAATATTGTTATATTCAGAAAGGATTTGGAGGGGGTTTTTCTTGATTTCCCACTTGTTTATGAAAGTTTGGTAGTGGGAAGGGAGATCATGTATGGTGTTAGGAGTTAATGCTTTGAACCATTTTTTGGCTTCCCCTCCTAAGATTTGTGCAAATATCCTCATTTTAATGGTTTCTTCTTCTAATTCAACGTAATCAAAGAAGTCATTTATTCTATCTACATGTTGTTGGGAGGTGGTTGAGTCAGCTCCTGTGACATGAGGGATCTTGGATTGGTAGTCATTTGGAAAAGGAACTAGAGGTTGAGGTAAAAATAGGGGGGCATACCAAGCTGCCATGATGGGAGCCCATGGAGGATTTACAAGAGGAGGGTTTGTGAGAGGAGGTGTAAGATGAAGTGGAGTGGTTTGCACAGTGGTGGAAGTACTTGGACCTGCAAACTGATTCTGAGAATATTTGGTATGGAAAGATTTAAAGTGACGGAGAAGATGAAAGTCATGTGGGGTGGAAGGAGAGGCTTCTCTACTAGAACTTTGCTACAAATTTATGGTCTCAAGGTCAGTCTGGTAAATATCACTTTATGACTTGGTTCTAAAAAGGTTCTTTGTATGGTGCAATTCAAACAAGATGTCTTGCAAAGTTGTAAGATGTTCAGGGACAGAGCTTGCTCTATGAATGGTCCTAACATTAGTTAAGCTTCTAGATTTAGAAGTTTGGACAAAAATATTTTCTGCGTCATCAACTATGGTGGGAGGGTTTGGGTCCAGATGAGATCTGGTACTGATCCTTTGTGAAGCCAGATTTCAAACTCAAAATGTAGAGAGGCTGAAAGTTTAATACTAATTTCAGAAGGTTGACCTCTCTTAATTCTTGGTAACCTCACACAGTATGGGACTAGACTTCTAAACTTCTCAGGGTTTATTTGACCCAATCCTAAGGAAGTATAATGAGAACTAGTGAAGTAATAGGCCTACTAGAGGCTAGTGGAGTCCCCAGGTGGATGTTTCTAGTTGTTTTAAGGATGTATGTTTATGGTCAACCACTAATAACTGACAAAAAAAAATAAAATCTAGGGATGTTTTCGGGTTTTTTGAGTTCCTGTAGGGATATTAAGATTGTCACTAACTCAAAGGTCCCATCATGGTCACCATTATGTTAGTGATAGTGATGATGTGGATGATTCACTGTATTTTCTAAGTCTAAATAAAGGTCTAATGAGTCTTAAGATGTATTCAGGAAACTATATGGTTAGAGGTCCCATCGTGATCTCCATTATGTTAGCGTCCCATGATTTAGCAAATTGGTAGACCAAATGCATAGGGTAACATCAGACCAGTCTTTGGAGTCCTAGGACCTAGCCTTCCTGGACTCAGAGAGGGCCCTCTCTATTATATGCAAAGGATGTGAACTTTTTGCTTTTAGGGTTTGATTTTAGGCTAGTTGTTAAGTGTAGGGTTTGTTGTTTGTTTGGTTGGGTAATATGGTCCAGTAGAATAGGTGGAGTGAGAGGTCTTCAAATCATTGGGCTATGGAGTGAATGGAAGTCATGGATATGTAAACAATGAAACGGGATGCATAGGCAAATACAACATTATCAAATGGATCCTTAAGGTATGTGTGAAATGAAGTGGACAATAAGTTTGTGAACATAGTAGGTGTATAAGGGAAATAAAGAATCCTTAAACAAATACCTTTAAACAATATGGTCTCAAATACTGATCAACATAAGGAAATAATCATTAGACATGGAAAAAAATAGCTTTCTGATTATACTTAAGCAAACAAGCATTCAATATGAACAATTCAGTGAACCATATAAAGCAACAAACAGATCTAACTTTTAGTGATTTCACCTTCAAGGTTTAGAAAACATTCAAGATAACAATTAACTTTAATCAATGAAGAGGGAAAGCCTAAACATCAATGATCAAGCTACAAAGAACTTTAAGGCATCTTCTTAAGCATGGACAAAGGGTATGATCAAAACATGGCCTCTTTGGCTAAAACCTAACAAGTAATACTTCAAAGAGAGATTCCAAAATAGAGTTTAAATAGCATCAAATAGGTAGGGCTAACTATAAATCATATTTGAAAACTACTATATTGAACCATTTGTGGAATAAAAAAGCATAGGTAGATCTAAGTAGCAACTAAGAATTCCTTAAACAAACCCAGCAGAGGAAAACCTCAAGACAATAGACAACAAGAAGGACTAAGGTGCCTCCAACAACATTTCTTAGCCTATACTCTTATGTTCTACTGCAACATATAAGGATGGATAAATAATGAAAACATGAGAGAATAATAACATGAAATAGAAGAACTTCACCAATAACCAAGCTCAGGGATCCTGCAAGCTATCCTCCTTCATCATCAATCAAAGAAATCCATTTAGAAACTCCACAAGACCAATTTCATCTTAAAACTCATAAAAACCATGTATTTCTCTCAAAGCTCATCAAATGCCAACATTTTCAATGAAAGCCCTCATGCTCTATTTATCTAGAAAAGGAGCGAAAAAACCCTAGATAGGGTTGTAAAATGTCAAAATCACTCGTAAATTTCATAGATGCCCAAGAGACCATGCAAGGCCCAACGCACAAAATATCCCATGAAATAAATGCCAAAATAACTTCTATCACCTAATTCTAGAGTGATTTTCCTCAAAAAAATACTAAAAAATTATTTTTCATTAAATGAGTGTGTTTTGTTGACTTTTGGCCAAAAATACACAGTGTTGTCCATAAGCGCAATGCCACCTTAAGCAAAAAATAGGTCTTGTTGCAACCAAGTTTTGGAGACCTTCCTGATGTCAGCGTTTGCTCCATGATGACCCGTTGGAAAGCTTGACGAGTTTGATTTCCAAAAATACTCTTGGTTTCCTGATCTAGCTCCTACAACCTATCCAAAATGTCAAAATACTAAAACTACTTTGAGCGCAGTGCCAGGCGTGAAAAGGAGGCAGAATGGTGAAAAAATGAGGTGTTTTTTGACCTTTTGAAGGGTCAAAAATTCTCCAATTGATGTGAAATTTAGTGAGGATAGTGTGATAATCATGAGAAATAAAAAAATGTAGAGGTTTTCCTCTGAGGATGCTTGAGGGAAAAGCATAGCTCCAGTGGCGTTGTGCTTATAGGCCTCCAAAATCTCAAAAAAAACAAAAACTTGTCCAAATTACTTAAAATTTGGTGGAGGTCTCCTTCAATGGGTTTGAGAGACCTATAGGGAATTTGATGCCAAAATTCGAAGTCTAGCTTGGTCTTTTCCTTCTTTTAGTGCTTGGATTTCAATGAGGGCCTATTTGAGTTTGGCAAAAGCAAGTTCTTTTTCATTGCATAGTGCTTGGTCATATTTTTCTGGAGAACAAGGCCCCTTATTATCTTCTTAAAATACTTGCGTTCATTTTAAAATACTGAATGATGCATTGTGCCATGGAATAATCTCTCTCCAGCTCCCTGATTTGTGCATCTTTTCTTTGGAGTAGTATTCTAGTGGCCATCTCCTCATCTTCATTATCACTGTCTAGGTCAATGAATTGGGGCTTTTGTTTAGTTTTCCTGTCTCTCTTTCCTTTCTGACCTTTCTTCATTTTTTTTTTGCCCCTGTCAAGCTTTTGAGCTGAGAAATATGGCATGGTCCCTTGCCTTTTGGAGGTATCAAACACTAGCCTTGGCCCTCCTTGATATTTGAGTGAAAGAGGTATGATTGTGGTCTTGCTGGTGTCAGTGTCATGGCTGTAATCATCATTTAGACTATGAGCCTCTTCACCTTTTTCACTGTCATCATGACTAGGATTACCTTCATCTTCATTTTCTGCACTATCATCATTGTCATTATCACTGAGGGGTTGATTATTGTCATGACTGTCATGATAGCTGTCATGATTGTCATGAATATTTCCTTTTTTGTTGGCATCTGTTGATACTTCAAAGTCCACTCATACAAGGCTTGTTTTTATGTTTTACAGGTTAAGAATGAAAAGCCTTGTAAGCTCTGGGTGGCTCTGCACTTGTTTGACCTTCTCACAAAATTGAAAACATCCCACATTCTGGAAACATGAGAGGATCATGGGAGATGAGGTGATATCCACTGTGCTCTGAGGTTTAAATCTGTTTACTTTCCCTCCTTTGTGCATTAGGGGAATTTTGAGGTATAAAATGGGCCTCCTAAGAAAAATGTACAATCAAAATTCACTTTATGAGAGCCAATCACATTTTAGGGGATGACATCATCCCTAATGGTTGAGGTGGCATTGCTTGAGTTAAAGTTACTTACTTGTCACATTCTCAATGGTGGATAAAAGCTCTTAGTTAACCATGGTAGTGCTATAAGTACCTTTAAAGTCATAAATTAAAGCACTCATAATAAATGTCATTTCACACTATTTGAATAAAATATTATTGTCGTCATTTCATATTTTTTGAAAGAAACAGTGCATATCCCTACACAATCTTCATGTCTTTACACACTTTCCAATAAATATTATATTTGTATATTTTCATATATTTATTTTTAAATTATATATTCATCTCATTTTATTTAATATTCTAATTTCAAATTAATTATAAGTCAATATCTATACATATATATTATCTATATGAAATGAAAATAAATAAAAATGTAACCTTGTAATTTTAGGATAAATCAAATCTATAAATAATATTAGTATAATATTATTAGCAATATGAAAATATTAAAATTAAACAAAAAAACAAACATTTTAGTTTTGTATGATGAAAAAAATGTATATTAGTTTTGTATGTTGAAAAAAATTATATTAGGTTCTACATAGTTTGGGGGAAAAAAATCTAAATTTCAATGTATATAAATCTTATATTATACTTAAAAATATAAATTAAATCTATTTTAATACTTTTTTTCTTTAATTTTAAATACAACACAGTTCATTTCATCATGATTATATTAATATTATATATTATTATATATAATATTATGAAAAATAATCTAAATGTTATAGAATATATATTATATTCATTTTTTATATTATATATTATTTATTCTTATGTTATAAATTAAATCAATTTAATATGTAATATAAAATTCATACATAGAATAATATATTATATTTATTATATTATATTATATTGTATTATATTCTTTGTATATAGTATATTAATTACATGTTCTTATACAAATTAAATAATGTAAATTTTAATTAATAGCATATTATATAATTAAGAATTTATGAATTTATATTTATATTTTATTTTAAGTTAATTAAGTATAAAGGACAAATGAATTAGTTGTTGAATGATAATTATTTTTTCTTGAAAATATCATTCTTATTTATAGTCACATCAATACAATTTTTTTATTAATTTTATTTTGGTACAACTTTTGAATTGAATTTAGCTATGGTTACATGAATTGTGGTGAAAAAAGTGAATTGAAAATTCATAAATATTATTTTATTGGTTTAAATATTTTATTATTTCCTTAGGAGGCCCATTTTAGACCTCAAAACTCCCCTAATGGTTTGGCCTCATAGGCCCTTGGCCTCTGTCACTGCTGCCACTGTATTTTTCCCCTGACATGGTGATTAGGGCTGATGGTGGGCAAACTTGGGTAAGAGGAGTGAAATGGAAATGATGGTGGGAAGATTTGCAAATGAGTGATATGGAGGCAAGGTATGTGACTGAGTGTTTTTGAGGTTGATGAAGGTTTTTACATGAAATGAAACTACACTAATTTACTCCCCTTTACTGAAAATGGTTTGGAGGTTAGAGGAGAGTTGTAGTTATGCAGACTTATGGTTTGTTTTGGTACTAGGGTTTGATAGCTTCCCCTTAATTATCAAAACACAAAAACTCTTGGAGGGTGATGAGAACAAGGCCACCTACCTCTTTAGATTTCTTGCAAGGTTTTGAAAACAATTTTGAGGACCTCTTTTGAAACCATAGGCACCTTCTCTATGATTGGGAGGGTTTTTTTTCTGAGTGCAGTGCCTTGCCCGCACTGCCAGGTCCCCTTCTGTGCGTAGCGCCAGGCGGGTTGGGCCTCTGTCTGAGCGCAATGCCGGGCAGAGTCGGGTCCTGGGCGTGTTATTTCACCTGCGTGTAGCACCACCCTCTGAGCCCATCACTACCCGGTGTATGTGTAGCGCCGAGTAATTTCGAATGGAGAAAAATGAGATTAGCGCAGCGCCAAGGCCTGTGAGTGCAACGCCACCCTATTCGTCCAGCACCAGGGAAATTTTGCCCAAAAATAGTTAAACAAAACCTGAGTTTTCTGTTTGAATGTTTTACCTCTTTGCAAAGAGACAAGTGAGTTAGAAATGATAGCTGAGGTGCTTTTATACCCTTTGAAAGATAAATCAAATTTAGAAAACCCATTTTGCTAATTTTGTTTTTGTCACTTTATGATTTTCATTAATATCCTATGACCTTTTTGCAGGTGATTTTGAGAATTATTCAAGGAAATTCTTCTTCCTGTAGGTTTCAACCTTGTACAGAAATTATCTGCAAACGAATCTTAAAATAGAAAATAAAGAATAGCGAGAGCATAAAACATAAAATAGATATACATAGAGGTTTTCCCCTGGATCCCAAATCGGGACGACTAGCTTGATTTTTCATTATATTCCTTTTAGTGCTACAACACATATATATACTTGCCGAAGCATACATAAACCCCAATCCATTAACCATGGATTAGAACATAACTGTAGTTCCCTTGACCGGATCTACAAAATACCAGGGGCCGAAAACCATCATGCCCCAAAACCATGTGCAAACCCATGCACAAAACCATGGACGGGTCCACCCACTGAAAAATAAGGACCAAAAAATTTTCCTAGGGTGCTACCCTGGACCTTGAACAGGGGGGCTACTGCCCCCCCTGTGACCACCCTACTGTGCCTAAAGCAACGTATAGGGGGGGCTATCACCCCGCCTATAACCCCCCCCGCACATGAATAGTCGTAGAAATAATATAACACATACCCAACATTATCCCACTTGTTGTTTTCTTTGCGAAGGGGGCCACAGGAGAGCTTAGTCATTAGCCCAGCTCTGCAACACCCATTGTTTCTATACACCAAGAGAACTTCTGAGTGATCACAAACTTCATCAATGCATTTGCAACATTCTTCAAGGTGTCCACCTTTATCAACAACACCCTTTTAGCCTCAACCATATCTCTCACAAAGTGATATTGAACATCAATGTGCTTTGTCTTTGAATGATAAGCAGGGTTCTTAGCCAAGAAAATTGCATTTTGGCTATCACAGTCTATCCTTATAGCTTGCTACACCAACCCCATACTTGAACACAATCTCTGCAACCAAACTGCTTCCTTGCTTGCATGAGTGGCTGCTATGTATTCTGCCTCTGTAGTTGAAAGCGCCACTACAGACTGTCTTTTACTCATCCAACTGACTGCACCTCCAAATAGGCTAAACACATACCCACTTGTAAGATCTTCTTTGGTCCGATCTTGATCTTCCACCTCAAATACATCAACAACAAAACCATGAATTTCCATTACTCTTTCCAATCCCTGTTCACCCCTGTAAGACAAGCCATAATCACTATGCCACACAAATATTTAAAACACACTTCAATCGCTATCCAAAGGCTCCTCCCCCGGGTTTGACATAAACCTCGCTCAATACTCCCATCGCATGTGGGAAATGTCCGGTCTAGTACAAACCATTGCATACATCAAAGCATCGACCGCACTTGCATATGGAACACGAGACATATTCTCCTCTTCTTCTTGTGTCTTGGGACACTGTTCAGCAGACAACTTTACACCTACAGGAATAGGAACATTCACCAGTTTACTCTCCTGCATATTGAACCTCTGCAATATATTCTTGACATACTTCCTCTGGTTTAACCAAATCTTCCTCTTTTCCCGATCTCTCTTAATTTCCATGCCCAAAATATAGTTTGTAGTACTAAGATCCTTCATGTCGAATTTGGAGAACAGTTGGGTCTTCAAATCTTGGATAATTTCTTTGTCATTTCCAATCAACAACATATCATCCACATACAAGACCAAATAAATAACACGGTCACCAATTAATTTGAAATAAACACAGAGATCCTCTTTGCTTCCGGTGAAGCCAAGTCCCCGTATATAGGTATCAAATTTCTAATACCACATCCTTGGTGATTGTTTTAACCCATACAGAGACTCTTTTAACCTACAGCATCAGCTCTTTTCTTCCCCTTCACCATAAAGCCTTCAAAGTTGTTTCATGTAAATATTCTCTTCTGTATCCCCATGAAGAAATGTTGTCTTCACATCCATCTGTTCTACCTCAAAATAAAATGCAGCAGCAACAGATAAAAGTAATCTAATAGAAGTAACTTTGGCAACATGAGAAAAAATATCACCAAAATCAATTCCGAACACCTGGGAATAACCTTTTGCTACCAACCTAGCTTTGTATTTCTCCACCTTGACTTCTACATTCATCTTCTTCTTAAACACCCTTTTTCTCTCGATGGGGTTCCTTCCAGCTGGCAACTCCACCAGATCCCATGCCTCCTTTTTATGCAAGGATTCCATTTCATCGACCATGGCCTCCTTCCAGAGTTTTCCATCCTCTGAATCTACGGCCTCCCTGATGGTTCTGGGATCATCATCAGTTATAGTTAAAGAAAAATTTGAACAAAAAGTAGATGGACTATACCTTTCTGGTTTTCTTCTTTCCCGAACTAATCTTCTCACAGCTGGAGTTTGTGGTTCTTCCTCTTCTGAGTCTTCTTCTGTTGTAGAGTCTAATTCATCTTCGTTTAGCTCAAACTCTATCTTCTTAGGTTCCTTTGGTAGGAATTCATGTTTAACAACATCTTTCACCTCTCTAAACACCACATCTCAGCTATACACAACCTTCCTTGTTTCCGGGTTCCAAATCTTGTAACCCTTTAAACCATCCTTATACCCAACAGAGATGCACCTTTCAGATTTATTATCTAACTTTCTCCTTTTATCCTTTGGAACATGTACATATGCATCACATCCAAATACCCTTAGATGTGAAAGAGAGGGTTTCTTACTAGTCCATACCTCATGTGGAGTCTTATCCTCCAATGTTGATGAAGGTGATCTATTAACCAAGTAACATGCAATCTCCACTACCTCTGCCCATAATTCTTTTCCTAATCTAGTACCACTGAGCATGCTTCTTGCCTTTTCCATCAATGTTCTTTTCATTATTTTTGCAACTCCATTTTTCTGAGGTGTGTATGGAGTATTCTTCTGCCGTGCTATACCACACTCCTTACAGAACTCTTCAAATTTCTTCTTGCAGAAATCCCCACCATTATCTGTCCTCAGCACCTTTATCTTCTTATTTGTCCGGCTTTCCACCAGAGCCTTAAATTCTTTAAAATTTTCAAAGACTTCAGATTTCTTCCTCAAGAAATATATCCATGTATTCCTTGAGAATTTATCTATGAATGAAACATAGTACACAGACTTACCCAGTGATGGAACTGACACAGGTCCAAACACATCACTGTGCACAAGCTCTAATATCATGTTCACCCTCTTAGCACCAGAAGGAAAACTCACCCAATTCTGCTTCCCATATACATAATGTTCACAGAAATTGAAATCCAGAGAGATATTAGACATACCTTCTACCATACCATTTCCATGCAGTATCCGAAGGCCCTTCTCTCCAATATGTCCAAGCCTTTGATGCCATAGCATGGTCTTTTCTCCAGAGATTGCTAGGCTTTCTGCTCCACTTTCGGGAACCATAGAACTGTTGCACCCATCAATAATAGTGCTGCCGTGAAGCTTGTACAGAGTTCCAATCTGAAATCCTTGAATTAATACCAGTGCTCCCTGAACCATCTTACAGGTATCTTTCTCGAACACTGTTTTTACACCTGCATCATCCATCTTGCTTATAGAAATCAGATTTCTGGTCAATGTAGGAATGTGTAGAACACCAGGAAGTGTTCTAATCCTTCCACCTTGCAAATTTAGCTTGAATTTTCCACGTTTGATGATTCTGGCCTTCGTATCATCCCCTAGAAATACATCACCGCCATCATATTTCTCATACTCGCAGAACCAAGTCAATCAACCATGACTCATGATCTACATGTGTATTTGAAGAAGAAGCCAAATACACATCCCCACCTTCATCCGAGGTGGTTTTTTCCTCTGTAGAAGGTGAATCATCAGATCCCTTTCCTTTCTTAGGAGCTTTAGATCTGTAGTCCTTTTTGCATGCCCTTCCTTTCCGCATTTCCAACACACTTTACACACTTTCCAGGAGATTTAGATCTCCCATTCGAAACCTTATTCTTGTTTCTGTTTTGGGACCTTCCTCGTACAAATAAGGCATTTCCATTCTGTTCCTCCATATTTATCTGTCTCATTTCCTCCGACAGCAAGGCTGAGACAATGTCATCAAAACTCAAGGTAGTGGTATTGCTACCTATTGCAATAACCAGACTGTCCCACGAATCTGGTAGAGAACACAACAAATTGATGCTCTTATCTTCATCTGAGATTTTAATATAAACATATGATAACTAGCTTACCATAGTATTGAAGGCGTTCAGATGCTCTATCACCAAGTATCCATCATTCATCCTTAGGTTATACAGTTTTTTCCGCAGGAACAATTTATTCGCTAGAGACTTAGATTGGTACAAAGTCCCTAGCTTGTCCCACAAGGTCTTCACCGTAGCTTCCCCAGATACATTCAACAATACTGAATCTCAGACACACAACCATATTGTGCTCTTTTCCTTCCAATCTATCTTCTTCCAGTCTTCATCTGACATTGTCATTGGTTTAGTACCCAGATCTACTGCAATCCACTAATCTTTATCCACCAGTAGATCATCCATCTTGAGCTTCCAAAACTCAAAACTCTGGCCATTAAATTTCTCGATATCTACCTTCCCACCGCTCACCATCTTCTTTCACAGCAAGAATCGATCTCGCAAATCTCCCACTGAACAGGGTCTACCACAGGCCCGAGTAAAAACCCCTCAGCAGCAAAGGTGCCCCCTTGAAGCCGAAACTGCTCTGATACCAAATGTAGGTTTTAACCCTTTACATAAATTATCTACAAACGAATCTTAAAACATAAAATAAATAATAGTGAGAACATAAAACATAAAACATACATACATAGAGATTTTCCCTTGGATCCCAAATCGGGACGACCAGTTTGATTTTTCATTATATTCCTTTTAGTGTTACAACACATATATATACATGCCGAAGTACACATAAACCCCAATCCATTAACCCTGAATTAGAACATAACCGTAGTTCCCTTGACCAAATCTACAAAATACCAGGGGCCAAAAACCATCATGCCCCAAAACCATGTGAAAACCCATGCACAAAACCATGGGCGGGCCTGCCCACCGAAACATAAGGACCAAAAAAAATTTCCCGGGGCACTGCCCTGACCCCCTTGCTGTGCCTGACACAACGTACAAGTTTGACTCTCGCCCCTCCTGTGAACCCCCCATGTATGACTAGTCATGGAAAGAATATAACACATACCCAACACTTCCTTGGTTGAGGGCTTGTTGGAGAGATGAAGACATCCCTTTTTATCTTTGAGGATCTGGGCACTGTTGAACCTCTCTCTGCACAGAGAAACTAAAGAAAAAAACATGTTTTTATGCCCTTTGAAATCTCTGAGTGTAAGTGATCCAAACATATTTTTTTCTTACAGTTTTTAACAGTGATTCATTCACTTTGACAAACACTACAAATTAGGTATGCCATGTCTTCCCTTGGCCACTTCTGATTTTTGCAGGTGCCTATGACACATTTTTCTTTGTTCCCTTTTGTCACTCTTGGAGTTTTACAGTCTTAGTTACTCAACAGCAAACTTATGCTCATGTTAGTTTTTACCTTATAGCTCAAAACCATACCTTTATTCATTTTATCCTTTGAAGGCTATAACTGAAAATGGAGGCTTGACCTCCTTGACACTGAACTCTTTGCATTTTCTCCTTTTGATGTAGTGAAGCATTGTTGCCTTAGCAAACCCTAGGAATCACCTTCTGATATCTTCTTTAACCTTTTGCTGTCATGATGGAGGCTCATCATCCTTATTTCATCTACTTTTCCTATCCTTCCAAAACTTTAGGTTTTGGGGTTGCTTGAGAAAAATAATTAGTGTTGTCTTCTAAGTTCTCTATAGCCCTTTCAAGTTCATTCATTTATGTTCAGTTTACCTCACCTTTTTCCCTTTTTCATTTACAACTTCTAAATATTTTCAATTTGTGCTTGGTTGTGTTGATGTGCCTCTATCCTTGTGGTCTTTTGTATTGACTACATTTTTTTAGCCATTCAGTCCTAAAAACCCTGATTCCATTTGAACATAGGAAAGCTTCCTTCTCTTTGCTGTGGATATCCTTTTAATGAGGAGTTTTATTCTTATCTTACCTTATTTTCTGCATGATAGGCATCTCAATCATTCCTGCAGAAATGTCATAATGGGCAGCTGGCCTTTACAGAATTTGTGCTTGACCAAGGAGGCCTTCCTTGAAGGATTTTTTATCAAATTTGGACAAACAGTTGCTTGACATTCCTTCTCTTTCATTGCATCCTCTTGGCATATGAAAAACAGAGATTTAAAACAATGATATAACCTATGAAAGCCTAGATGACCTAGTGGTAGGCTCTTTGGGCTTGTCTTTAACTGAAAACTTCGCTTTGGGTCCTTAAGTAAAAAAATAGAGTTTTTGATATTTTGATGCATTGAAGATCCAAAATCCAATGTATTTGATTTATCTAAAGAGCCTACAGAGATAGTTTTGGGACCATCAATGCTTGATGTATCCGAGAAACACAAGAGTGAATAGGTTTGTTGGTGATCCTAGGTGGCAAGTAGAGGAATTAGGCAAGCCAAAATAGATTTCTAAGGTCAGGGGTGGCAAAAAATAGTGAAAGTGAGTGGCATTAGCCCATGTTGAGTCTTCTGGGAGTGGTAGGCTGACCATGACTTGATAGAGTAGTGAAATAGTGAAAAATTTATCCTAAGGATAATGAAGGCAGTGAGATTTCTAGAACTCACAATATTCATGAATTTTGTTTCTATAAATCTAGGATAAGAATTTAGTCATCTATGAAAAGAAAAAATTACAGATGAATAACAACTTTGATGGTTGAAATAACATTGTCTGTTGTAAATAACATTTGCATACTAAGATCACCACCCACTGCTTACATTCCACGTCCAGGGTTCCATTGTTATTCATGACTTTAGTTGTTGCTTTGATGGTTGTAATAACATTGTGTGTTATAAATATGTTATGGAAATGATAAATTTCTTGGACACATTCTTAAACCTAAATACAACTCAAGACACATGTTATGTTTCAAAGTTTCATTGTTTCCCCTTGGCATGTTATATTTCAAAGTTTCATCATTTCCCCTTGGCATCACATTTGGATGGTTCTCATTGCTACTTTTTATGATCACATAATACACTTAGAATAAATATAAATTATCTTACGTTTGACATCATACAATTATATTATAATAGTTCTTTAACGTTGAAGTGGTTGCATTATCTCAAGCAATTGTATTGGCAGTTCCGAGTATTGTTATTTCCTGAGTTAGTCTAAAGCTTTACAATTTTATATTTTCTATGGTATCCTTTTGTATCGTGTTATTTTAATGTTTATTATTGGATTGATGAAAATTTTGACATTATAATCTTGTTAACTAGAACTATGGGTGAATTTTAGAGTGTTATCCATGACATACTTGTTGACCAAGCCACATAATTAGGAAATATGCAAAGTCAAATACCAAAAACAGAAGAGAAGTGAGAGAAGTTAGCTATCAATCCTGAAATGAGATCCTATCAAAGCACATATCAATGAAAAAAGAATCTAGTGTGCTCGTCACTCTTGGTTTTGGCATGTTTATTCATTCCAGAATAGGCACCATAAAAAAACCTTGGCATAGTAAGCATGTTCACATTGTACTACAAAGTGACACATTTTTTTATTTTCTATAGACTACATGCGTCAGACACGCAAGGGAGGGACGCCATGTGACAACTGCCCCTCTGCACTCTGAATCTATGTTACTCAAAAAATCACATCATGTGGCCTCATGATCCTGGCTTCATCTCTAGATTTATTGATGTGAGCATTGACGTTGCCATCCACCAAGTTTTCAATCATGTTATAAGTTCACTTTGCTGTGAGGAGTTGAATTCTATGAGATATCTGGTAATGAGAATTGAGCCTATTATGTACTAGATTAATTAGTATTACAGGGCATTGAATATGTTGAGAGGAATTCCCATTTTAGCTCAAAGAAATAGTAATATGAAAGAGTCAGTTTTCAATGATTGCCTAAAAAGGTTGGAAAACTTCTCCAAAAATAATCAGCAATGGCGTAGGAGTGCATGATACCTAATCATGACTTCATTTATGGCTATCGAACTAGTAGAAGAATCACTCGCCTCAACAGAGAAATCACCCAGCATCTCAAATCGGTCTCCCTCGCCCTAAATCCCATTAGTTGTTGTCAGCCTCCATCACTCTACTTCCTAAAGAACACATCAATAATGTAAAAACGTGTTGAAGAATGTAAGGAGATTAATATAAAGTTCTCAGAAGTATGATTAAAAATTGCAAAACTTGATCAACAAACTCTCTTATACTATCCATGAAACTCAACACAAAGAATGATCCATTCAAATTTTGTTTATTTTTAATAGTGTACCATTAATTCAATAATCATGGGTGACATAGAGGGATGTATTATCTTAGGCCATGAGGATAGAATATTGTAGGGTGAACATCCATTTTACTAAAAAATTTCATGCTTGGTAGGATCTAAGAGAGAATTATGTAAGGAGTTCCTCCTAGGTAAAGGAAATGGGTATTACTATTATTAAAGGGGGTGTCCTATGAGGATACATTGGTATCTATTGATACATTGGTATTACCTCTTGTAATCGAGTGGTGTTTAGGGTGTTGAAGATCATTATAAGAGTCCACTTTGTACTAGCAGTCGAAAGGAGGTTATCATAAAGGTGAGCGCAAAGCAGGCGATGCCCACTGTCTAGACTCTCATCTGCCCATGTTGCAAGCTTAATTAGGCCAACACGAAGTTATTGGGAGCATGAGAAACATCACACAAACCTTTAGGGTTTGCCATCGTCTCAACATGATGCACCAACTTGAAATCCATGAAATTGTACACAAATATTGTGCTCCAACGCCACTAAAATCCATCCCATCTTAGCTTCATGGCTCGAAACTCAGACCTGAAGGATAATTCCCTAAAACAATGGCTCTAATGATCATCCCAGTTCATGACCTTATTGGGCAGGTTATGGGGATTCAAAACCCCGCCCACGAGTGCCAAAATATTACATTGGAATAACATCTCCACAACACCAATACTTCCATTTTTTAATTCCCTTCTAAATTTTTCTCTGAACGGATCACAGTTTTAAACCTAGAAACCGTGCTTTGTGCCACATACAAAACAACTGAAGTCCATCCTAGAAACCCTCCTTTGTGCCACAGAAAAAATAGTTGAAAGTCCAACTTGGAAACCCTACTCCGAGCCACAAACAAAACAACCGAAGTTTTGGTTGAATGATACGTAGAGAAATGAGGATTATTCATTGTCAGCCTCTGGGGAAGACATTGAGTTTGGATTTGGATCGAGAGATGGGTCAAGCAGGGGAAAGGCGGTGAAAAAGTCGTATTATTATCTTCCATACAAAAGAAAAATAAAAAGAAAATTAAAATGAAAACAACTGAACCAAAACAAACCCGATATATTTTATCTTTGGTATTTTCATCCTATTCACTTGCATGAGGGATAGTAATTTCTTGTAGCTTTTTCCCATTAAAAAAATATGATTTTCATTGTTGGCCTATATGGAAGGTCAAGTGGCGAATCTATGTTGGCTTGGTATGTTATTGCTTGTGTTTGTTATTGTTTGGAAGCAATTTTGTTAGCATTATTGATATTTAACCAAATTATTAATTGGCATGATAAAACCCATGCATAAATTTATTATAATAAGGAAAAGTTATCATTTCTTGACTATTTGAGCAGTGTTATTTCATGTACGCATATTATTTGTTTTTCTACTCCTCCAACCATGGAAGTGTAAGCACCAATGCTTGGAGGTGACCTAAAATGGATTGATTGATATTGAATATCTAAGGGAATAAGGTGCCATGGAGGAAACACATGTATTAAAGGGGGGGAAATAGGATTTTAATCAAAATGAAATAATTAATCAGTGGTGGATGAATAGAACAAAGGGGATTCATCACAATGATTTGGTAATGAAAATGGGTATTAGTGAGGATGGAAACATAGAGGCACAAGTAAAAGGGTCCAAAAGGTTTCAAAGGTGTAAATAGAATACCGAACATTTGTTCAAATAAGGGGATTTAAGAATTGGAAAGAGCTTGAAGAGAAGAATAGGTAGGGAGAATATGTATAGAAATTTGGAAGAGAAAAAAGAACTGATGGCACAAGGAGGTGAGCACATTCATTTAGATGGATCATGATTGTCTAAAAGGAAGCCTCAATTTGTAAGGTATTGATTAGCCTATGGAGAGATATATCATCACTGTGGTGTCTCGTAATTGTCACATTTTTATCATGTTTATCATCAACATTCCTCACATTCCATCACCTCATTTAACCATTCATCATACAATTTTCATGGGTTCACCTCACTATTTTTCTAATTGATTTATTTTTTATATTGTAAGAAAATTTATGATTAATTATTGGAAAAATAACATATTTCATTAATATCTCGAATATGGATGAGGTTTGTAATGTGTAGTATTATTTGGAAGGATTATTCAAAAATATTCTCAAATATTTCCTCCACCATTTCAAGAATTCAAAGGACAATTGTTCAAGCTTATTCCAAGGAGAAGATTATCGAGATTCCAAGGAGAAGATCATGGAGATTTGGATAACATATCTCATCCAATATTTGTGAGAGATGAGTGAAGATTTGAAGGGATCATATTTTGTAATTATAGGGATATTGGTTGAGAGAAAAGTGGATTTATAATTATGAGTTTCTTATCTTGTTTTCAAAGCACTCATGTATAAAAGAGATTGCTCTCTCCTCATTTCAGATATATACGAGATATGTAATGGAATATATGGAAGAAATATATAGAAATAGAGGAAAATTGATAGGGAGAATTAGAGTCTAGAATAAGTTTTGGTTTTGTAATCTTTCATTGTTTTTCTTTATCATTAATATATGTTGACACAAGATTATTCATCACATGTTGTGTTTCTCTCATACAATTTCACATTCTCAATTTATGATATGATGCGGTGGTAATGTTGTTGGAGTAGAATTGTTGAGGAAGGATGATCAGGTTCTCCTAAGTTAGGAGCCTCTTCTCTCACTTTCTACACATCACAAACTACTCCTCTTTAGTCTTTCTTCTTAAGGACAACAATCTGGGGAAGGAAAACTAGGTTCTCCTAAGTTGGGAGCCTCTTCTTTCATTTACTGCATTTTGAATCATAGACGAAAGAATTAGACTAGGCTAGTTTAACTTCAATCTTGCATTTCCAGTGCATGTGCTTCATAAGTCTACGAAACCCTCGGATTGATAATTTATGTTGGGGAAATTATTTGATGATGATTGTTTCACCCCAAAATTTTGGCATCATTGTCGGGGAAGCACGATGGATTGAGGTATAGGTTACTTTTTCCTGGAAGTGTGAATTTCAATTTCTGCAAGTATGTTTAATTTCTGCAAGTTTAATTTTTTTGCAAGAGTGTTTGGTTTCTGCAATTGTGAAGAGTGATTGTTAGTGTTTTTAAAATGATTTAACAATGAGTATAAGTTTGGAACAACTCACTTAGATCCTAGTAGGAGTTGGGATCTCCTCTTCCTATTAAAAGAAGATCTCGACTTCTGCGGAAAGCTTAACTACTCATCCAAAAGAGAATGAATCTACATATAAAAAATCCTATACATTTGATGAAAAACAATTAGAAAAGTAGGAGACTACAAGGACAATGAGGAGTGGCGACATGATCTGAAGGAGGAAAATTGTGCCTATGAAAGTCTTATTGAACAATGGTTCCAAGCGAGTATAAAGTTAGATCAGTCGTTTTGCTTTTATATAGTTAAATCACAGTTACAACATGTAAGTCCGATTATTTTTGTACATTTCCATTTTTCGTGTGCATAATTGACAATGAATATATTTTTATTACTGTTATGTGCATGGTAACATTGGAAATTTGTTTACATGTAGTGATTTTTAATCTTTAAATAAAGTAGAGTAGGCAGGAAAAATAAATAAAAAATGTTTATTTTAGTTTGTTTTTAGTTTTTGAATAAATAAGCAATTTATAAAAATATAATATCTCTAATAATTTTCAGCAATATTTTTGTTTAGATTTCTAAACTTTTAGTTCTTGATTTCAATTTTTCTAATTTCATATTTTTAAATTAGAAATAAAACAAATTAACAAAAATTAAAAAAAGATAATCATTTTTTTTTATAAATAAAACAAATTAATTAAAAAATATACAATAATAAAAAAATTCAGCGAAAAAAAAAATGCACTAGTGGACAGATTTTTTTTTCTAAGGATATGTCGATCTCCGTTCTTTCAATGGCCATTGGATAAATATGAGATTCTATGAAAAGTATACGACCTCAAGATCTTGCACAACCTCAACGACGGTAGGGTGTGCATCAGTCTCGTCTCTGCAACAACACAGTGCCAAACTAGTGAATGGATCCAAGCATTTTGAAGGATACGGAGTTAGAGAATCAATTTTGTCATCCCAATGCTTTTTCTATGCCTATCATCTCATTTTCTCCTCATGGAATTATCTATTCATTATATTGCCTTCTTTCTTCCTTTCCTCAGTTTCTCTTCTTCCTTATCGTTATTATCGGTGGTGCCTTGTTGTTCCCCTGTTCCTTAACCTTGGACACGCAATACCAGTACTTCCAAAATAGCAGTAAATGTGGAACACTGAATATAGGGTATCCTTTCAGTGTAGGAAATCATGGATGCGGCCTCCCTACCTTCCAGCGCAACTGTGTGCAGAACTCAAGTTTTGTTCTCTCGATTCATGGACGAACTTACACAACACCCTCTTTACATTTAGGGCAACCGATACCATGGCTCTATACGTGTACAGATGCAATTTACAGGATTAGTAATATATCTTAAAATGTAATGTGAGTGTATATTACTCTTTGTACGAGCATATGAATTTCGCTCTTGCATGTTCTGCAGGATGAGTAATTGTTAATGCGGCAGTAATAAAATTTATTCTAGAAAATGAAGGTTGTAAATCATGTGAGGAAAGTAATAAAATTTATTCTAAAAAATGAAAGTTGTAAATACATATCCCAAGTCATGGGATATGTGGTTATAATACTTCAGATTCAACTCCGACTGTGCCGTTCGTTTGCCATTGCAATGAGGACCCCAACTTTTTAGTTTTTTATTTCAATTTTTCTCATTTCATTTTTTTTTAAGAAAAAAAAATCCAAACAAGGATAGACTAGAATCAGGAAACGCTATCCAAATCAAATATTTTGTGCTAATAAAAGGCCCAGAATCCGGAAGCTTTATATATTTAAATATATTTTTTAAATCTCCATGTCTTCCCCATTTTTCTCAGTAATTACAACCAATTTCCATAATTTCTGATAAAAAATGATTCTATAGCCATTTTTACACGCTGAAAACAATCTGTTCATCTGAAAATTCTCGTCCGATAACAATTGAATCATGTTGTTGCTGCCCTCATCGACGGAGTCACATGGCCTGGGAGGCGCTGCTATGGCTTGTTGTATTCTTCGTTGTGGTGGATCTTCTCAGAATCGTGGTTTACCAGCTGATGAGCGAGCTTGCCAGATTGCCAGGGATGGAGGCGGAAATTTTCACACCTTATCCCGAGATTGCCAAGGATGGAGGTCGGCCACATTCGCCCAACATTTTGGCGGGGTGCCGATGTTTCAGTGTGGAGATGAAGAAAATTCTGGCAAGAAAGTCAGGCATATGACAGAAAGAAATTTGTAAATGAATTTTAAGCATACGACAAAATTCCTATATTTTTATTGACTACACAAGTAGGTTGGTCTCGGAAACACACTTACTGGAGCTGATCGAGTGGTCATTGTGGATCCTGCTTGGGACCCGAGGAATTGAGAGAACGAATTCAGCCATACGTTTAGCGTCGTCCCAAGAGTGAAGTCTTCCCACAATAAGGGGATCACACTCTTCGAAAACTAAAAAAAAAAAGGATGATATAATTGTGTGGCTGAAATTGACAGCATGCCAGTGACAATTGTACACAACATTTATTAATAGTGAAACGGCTCATTCATCAGTTGAAGGTTCAACTCTGGCTGCTCTAACGGTATTGAAAAAGATCTGTGACCATCCTAGATTATTGACAAAAAGAGAGGCTGATATTTCTCAGAAGGAATGGAATCTATCATTAAGGGAGTAGGTGTTGTTAAGGAAGAAGAGGCCCTTCTTCCTAAACAAGAGGAAATCGACAAAAAATAATTTGATATTCTTGGAGGCAATGCTGTCGTTGGGCATCATTTCAGGCGCTCTCTGCGTGATGGGGGCGAGCCAACACTTTATACAGAAAGCTATGTATGGCCGGCCAAAGCACATGAGAAGTGATAAATGGGATGTGGCCATGGATAGGAGAGATAGGAGTTTGCTGGAGGCGGCCGCATCAATGAAAAAACTCCATGGCTAATTAGCAGCAATCGCTGGACTACTTCAAAAGTAAATTATGGGAACCTAATAAAATGACTATGGGACTGATATTCAATTGAATATATTGTAGGAAGTCAAGCTATTTATAATCATTAGGAGCTCTAATATTTAGTGAATCTTTCGTATGATTAGCATTATATGATAAGAATGATTTTTCTAAGTATTTGCCTTGAAAAGTATTGGAAATATCTAGGAAGCTCTTTGTTCCTAAGAGCGAGGCACTAAATTTACCAATAACCTCAAAATCCTACATTTTCAAATATTTGGATTGAATTCCTTGACATGCATTGAATTTTCAGTTTTTTAGTGGTTCATTATCTTGTTTTTATAATTCACCATTTGAGAGTATTCTTCAACAACAAAAAAAATTAAAAAAATCAATGCAATAGATTGCATGAGGACATGCATAACTTTTAGTTAGGGGGTAATAAAAGTATGTTGGGCCTTAGAATTATCATTCATTTTCACTTCCTTTACATATCACTTCCACTCCACCTCCATTTCACTACATTAACCTTATCATTATTTGGGTCACATATATGTTTTTCCAAAAATTATTAATTTCTGGTGATTTTAAGTGAATTTGTGGTCAAAAGTTAGGATGCATATACTAATACCTGACAAGTTAAATGAGATTGGTGCTATGTGTAGGTCAAAGAGAAGCTTATGAAAAAAGCCTCAACATTGCGATGCATCACCATTTTCATCTAAGATTGGTATAACTTCGAAAAATAATATGGAAATTTCATAAATTCTTGAAAATTAGCTAATTTGTTTTGAGTCACTTCATACAGGAATTGTTGATGGAATTAGCACGCAAAGACAAGAAGTAAGATATTTTTTTTAAACATCCTTGCATTTTATGTTTTTCAAAGCTCTCACAATTTTTTTATGCAAGAGTAGTGCTAAGATTTTTCAGGTTCGAAGATGATCTAATGTAGAAGTGATTTTCAAAAACCACAATAAAACATACAAAAATTAAAGATGGGAGGAGCTAAACTTTTCATTGCACATTTCTGTCACACAGACAATTTTTAAAAATCCATTGCGCCATGACATGTTCATTTATGCTTCTCCTTCTATGCTTACAACCATCCATATCGAAGCCCACTTTCATTATGACTTCACACATACTTACTTTTCAGAGTCACATACATTATTTCATCATTTCCAGTTCATATTTTGCCTCATAAATACAACCAAACATCTCTTTTTTCCATGACTATATTTCCTTTCTATCATTTTCCTAAATACATGTTTCTACTGCAAATCATTTTCATCTATAGTCATACCAATCATTTTGTACAAACTCGCGTTGACTGATGTGGGATTCCTTAAGGCCCACCTTTCAACAACTCTGGACCCATCGACCTTGGCACCTTATCTGGGATAGAGACTAGAGTCCTCATTAGTACCTTGAGGCTTGTATTCCCTAATGACAAGTTCTCACTCCGACAGTCATGGGAATACATAAATGTCCCTTGATCGTTGGATCTTGCAAGTGGCTCGACATCATATCATTTATTCGCACTCCACAAGATGTACATAGGTACCTTGGCACTCACTGACATCAATGGTGAGTTTGCCTCGCGTTGGTTAAAGACATCCATTAATATTCAGTAATTCAATGAATTCTTTTCGTGATCGACACTGACACATTCATTCACATGACTAGAATTGTACCATCAGGTTTTGTAGTGGAAGAAGATTATATATGTTTCATGACTCCCTTAGTAGTTGCAATAGCATTCCTTTAGCCATATGAGAATACGACAGTTCCACTTTTTGACATCATATTTTGATTCATACAACCAAGCACCACTTCAGATTCCTTCACTTGATCCAGTAGCATGATATTCACATGATCGAATGCCATGCTATTTTCCTGGTTGAACAACATGATATTTTTCTGATCCAGCAACAGCAACAACTACATTTATATTGCATATCTCATCAACTATTTGGGTAAGTGAAGGTATGCTATTTTCTAATTTTTAATCGAAAAATTTCTTACATGTTGAAAATAAATGAACTTGGAAAATTCCCTCACCATATTACATTATCTTTTTCCTTTTTTTGTAAACATAACACATCTTCAGTTTTGGGGAGGGGGGGGGAGGGAGAATACTCACTACCATTTCATTCCATTCATCACGTCATATATTTATGACCAACATGAATCTTCCAAACTACACTTTGTCCAGTTGATTCAAATACATTGATATCTATTTTGACATGACTAAAAAATATGAGAAAATGTTTTCTTATGCATATTAATGAATTATCATTTCCAGTACATGTATTAAAAAAAAAAAAATGTTTACAAAGGAAGCAACATTTGCTATATTCATGGTTGTTAACACAAGAACCAAACATAGAAAATATCAGTTGCAGTACATGTATTTTACATCCTGGAATGATACATTGTTAGAAACCATAATCATGGAAAGCCAAAAGTTTTTAATCCATGCAAGGTTGCATGAGGACATGCAACAAGTTTAGTTGGGGGGTATGTTGGGTCTCGTAATTGTTGCATTTTTATCATGTTTATCCTCACCATTCCTCACATTCCATCACATCATTTAACCATTCATCATACAATTTTCATGGGTTCACCTCACTATTTTCCAATTTATTTATTTTTAATATTGTAAGAGAATTTATGATTAATTATTGGAAAAATAACATATTTCATTAATATCTCAAATATGGATGAGGTTTGTAATGTGTAGGATTATTTGGAAGGATTATTCAAAAATCTTCTCAAATATTTCCTCCACCGTTTCAAGAATTCAAAGTATAAGTGTTCAAGCTTACTCCAAGGAGAAGATCATGGAGATTTGGATAACATATCTCATCTAATATTTGTGAGAGACGAGTGAGGATTTGAAGGGATCATATTTTGTAATTATAGGGATATTGGTTGAGAGAAAAGTGGATTTGTAATTATGAGTTTCTTATCTTGTTTTCAAAGCACTCATGTATAAAAGAGATTGCTCTCTCATCATTTTGGATATATAGGAGATATATAATGGAATATATGGAAGAAATATATAGAAATAGAGGAAAATTGATAGGGAGAATTAGAGTCTAGAATAAGTTTTGGTTTTGTAATCTTTCATCGTTTTTCTTTATCATTAATATATGTTGACGCAAGATTATTCATCACATGTTGTGTTTCTCTTATACAATTGCACATTCCCAATTTATGATATGATGTGGTGGTAATGTTGTTGGAGTAGAATTGTTGAGGAAGGATGATCAGGTTCTCCCAAGTTAGGAGCCTCTTCTATCGCTTTCTACACATCACAAATTGATGCTCTTTAGTCTCTCTTCTTAGGGATAGTAATATGGGGAAGGGTGACCAGGCTCTCATAAGTTACGAGTCCCTTTCGTTGTTTACTACATTTTTAATCAAAGATGAAAGCATTAGACTACGCTAGTTTAACTTTAGTCTTGCATTTCTAGTGAATGTGATTCGTATGTCTACGAAACCCTCAGATTGATAATTTATGTTAGGGAAATTATTTGACGATAATAGTTTTTCCCCAACAATCACAAAGAAAGAAGATGAAGAAACACTTAATAATGTGTTCTAATTGTTTGAGCTAGATGAAGGTCAAGTAGTAGACATGATATATCCTAAGAAAAGTGGATTGATTCCAAACCAACCACCTTATGAATTTTAAAATCCTAGAGCTAATCCCAAATTTTTATTCTAATTTTGACTTGAAAGGACCTTTTCTTAGTAGTTTTGGATATATTATTAGTGAAAACAAAATGAAGGTGTGAATACAAGTAGAAGTGGCATATGTTATGTTTGACTTTTAGTTCAAGTGGGGGAGTAGGCCTAATTATTCAAACATCTCCATAAGGTTTTATCTTGGTGAAAAACCGTACCAACGATATGGTTATAGTATTTCCAAGAACTTTGTGAAGGGTGATGGTGACAAAAACTGACATCGATTCTTATGTGGATTCATTTGGAGGGAGAAAAGAATTGTAGTGCTAGTTTCTAAGTTGATAAAGTTCCTAACCACATTGTGGGGGGAACTTCTCTAATGGTGAATGAATTTCATATAGATTTTTCCCTAGGTTGTAGCTAAGCCCCTAGATGAATTAAAGGCGATATTTATATCCAAGTTATAGAGGCTACACATTGAACAACAAAAAATCACTAATCTGAAGGAGATTAAGACAATGGTTGGAGAAATTTCCAATGAGCATAATGAAAAAATACACAACTTTATCAACAAAATCTCATATACTCCCCATGAAACTCAAAACAATGAATGATCCATTCAAATTTTGTTGCTTTTAATAGTGTACCATAGAGGGATGCCTTATCTTAGGCCATGAGGATAGAATATTGTAGGGTGAACATCCATTTTACTAAAAAATTTCATGCTTGGTAGGATATAAGAGAGAATTATGTAAGGAGTTCCTTCTAGGTAAAGGACATTGGTATTACTATTTTTAAAGGGGGTGGCCTACAAGGATACATTGGTAGCTATCGATTTAAGTGCATAATTTCAATAATTTATTTCAGAATTTGTATTTGTCCTCCAGAAGGTCTTAGAGATTTATAGAAGAGGAAGTTGGTTGCCTTGTTGCCCTATAATTTTGTAGAATTTCTAATTTCATATTTAGGATAGGAAATTTTAGTAATTTTAGATATAAGTTGAGATGTTGTTTGATTTGTAAGGCCTCCCAGTCATTAAGGGAGTTGAGTCTTATGATTAGGATTACTTGTGGCATCCTATGTATTTTTCAAAATCCAATACACCAAGGCAAATACGTGGAGGATATTTGGGGGAAATGTGATTCTTCATAAAATGTAGATCATATTTGGGGACCTTGTAGCTCTTTTCCTTAGACCCTAATAGTTCTTAGAGGTTGTATTTGGAGCATTAGTAGGAAAAATCATAATATGCCCAAGAATATTAGTGTTGGAGAACCTATGGTTTGGGAGAAAGGATAAGGGGTTCTAGGAGTTAAGGGGTTTAAGGGTTTAGGAGCAAGGGGTTAAGGGTAAAGGCTAAAGGGTTAGGGCTTATGGGGTTTAGGGGTTAGGGGGTTGAGGTATAGGGGGTTTAAGGGTTAGAGGTTAATGGCTTAGTGGTTAAGGATTTAGGGGTTAACGATTAACCATCAAGGGCTTACATGTCAAGGGATTTATGGGTTAAGTTCCTAAGGGTTATGGTATTTAGGTGTCAGCAGGTTAAGGAGTTAGGGGTTAATGAGTTCAAGGGTTAGGGGTTAAGGGTTAAGGGTCAAGGTTTAAGAGGATATGGTATTAGGTTTTATGGGTTTCAAGGATTCTAAGTTAGGGGTTAGGGGTTAAGGGGTTAGTGGCATTGGGTTTAAGGGATCAAGGGGTTCATTTGTTACGATTTATGAGTGTAGGGGTTAAGGGATTGTGGCTTTGGGGTTAAAGGGATAGGGACTTTAGTGGTTATGGGTTAATTTCATATGGGTTGTGATAATGTGGCCCCTAATCCCCTTGTCACAACTATTGGGGGTTCCCTTATCAATTTCTCTCATTGCCTTACCTATAGGTCCCCTATCACCTATGCCATAAGGCCGTAAGGCTCCTTCTAATTCTCTAATGTTAGGATTATAGATCTCAGTAAACCATTCTTGAACCTCTCACTTCTACCCATCCATGCTACCCTTATGTCCCCTTGCCCCATTCAATACACCAAAATATCCCCCTCCCCCAAAATTCATGAGAATTGAACATTTGGAGGCGATCATTTAACAACACCTTCACAACTACTCCATTTATAAAGGTGTCTTGGAGCTATTAGATATCATTTCATTAAGCTATAGTGATAGGTGAGAGCTATGCATAGTTCACTAAAGGTGTATCAAGAGGTTATTAGTCTATTGGCTATAGAATTTGAATCTTTTTATTTGTAACTTGGAAAAATGGAAAATATGTGGAGATAATCTCCATTCTTCTTCTTTCATCAGGCCATGTAAAATAAATGAAGAAAATAGTCTCAACCCCTTGGAGAAGGAAAGTTGAGAACAATATTTAGCATGAACAGACAAAGAATCCAATGAGTTAAGCTTAGAGGGGTCTCCTTATGTAAACAAGCATCCATAAGCTTGCTTGAGTTAGTATGAATTTTTACTAGAAGTCGAGTAGTCTTCACATCACCAACCACATCCAATAGAAAGGTACCAACCCCTAAAATAAAAATGATGTCTCCGAATAAGGTGTAGTTAATACCAATAATATCATATTATGAATCTATTACAATATTATTTGGAAAGTACGTTTCCATACATGTGTGAAATAAATAATCTATTTGGGTAGAAAAAGGAAGTCTTTTTGAAGACCTCAAGAAATCCCCTTGAAGGAGACAAGAAGGGTTTAAAAGCATAGAATACAAGTTGACCTATGAACCCTATTTATGATGTGTTATGTGAATGTTTTTGTTCACTCAGTTTGACATGTGATAGACAATATATGAAGCCTTTGTTTCCACATATCATCTTCATTAGATATCATGTTGCTAAGAATGAGGTGTCTGGATTAGAGTTAAAGTTGCTATTTTAATTTGTTGTCTTTTTTTGTCTTTTAGAGTACAATATTTCTGGTCTACTGTGCTAAGGTAGTTTGGCTTTCAAATATTCAAGGAATATGTGAGCTAATATAAGACCATATTGTAATCTTTGAAATAACATGATGAACTATTTAGCACAATTTATGGCGTTGGATTAATTGAGATGTTTATTTTTGGATGGATGGATGTACATCTCTTTAGCCAATAGCCAAAACTCATTAAGCATTGTTGCAATATGTTATTGAAATGTTAAAGTGCCATTGAGACTTAGAGGTAGAATATTTAGAATTGTATGTTGTCACCTATTTGGGTGTGATGATATCTTCTGGAGGCAGAAAAAATTTCCATTTTTTTAACTCTTGGATATATTCTATATGCTCTTGAGAGAATTTCAACCTTCTAAATAAGATTATAAACAAATGTACATTAATGTGATAATTACTAATTGATTTGGGGGTGACTCAAAAAATTGTAGCATGTTGGCTTGTTGAATTTGTTAGTAAGTTAGGGTTTGATCAGTTTGTAGGCTTCAATGGGATTTATTGAGGTTGTATGTGTTTCAGAGAAGACAGTTTGGATTGGTGGTTGTGATTTCTTTATTGAATTTGATTTCTTTGGTTCTTCTTCTTGTGCATGCCCACTGTATATCTTCTCATTTGCAAATATTTTCTTATTCTATACAGAAAAATTTCTTGTTGCATCCTTGAAAAAGTTTCACAATTATCCTGATGTATCTCTGCAATACCTTGAGGTGTCTTGCTTCTTTCAATTGGGCTGTAATTTTCCACCTCAAGAGGGTTGTTAGTTGTTGTCTAACTAAATTGTTACAACATTTTTTCTTCTTTTATTTATTTATTTTTTCTTCAAGGAGGTGTTTCGTTTAAACTCTAGAAGAATCATTGCAAGTGGTGTATACACGCGAGTCCATACATAGAGAACCACGTATGCCTTTTTAAACATTAAAAAATATATAATTTCCCTATTTTTGAGGTAGGGTTTACGGTTGTTCCTATAAATTAACTACCCTAGCCGTGGCCTAACTTTTCCCAACTATAAAAACTAATTTGAAGGAGTATAAAATCCCCTCAAGAGAATGGCCTAAGGGAGGAAGAGAGAGAGAAATATAAATATTATACATTGTTGGAGCCCTATCCAAGTTTGATATATTCCCTGTGCCTCCTGCTCTTCCCAGGTATTTTTAGGAAACCCTTGTTTCCTTGAGATGTTCACTCACCCTATGTGACATCCATTGTGCACTATTATTGGAAGAAACCTTGAGAGGCTAGGGTTGGACAGATCCAGAGGATGGTATGCTCGAAGGCCGTGGTAGATTTCGGGTGATCTCTCCACATTGGTTTACTGTACATGTCATTAATAACAGAAGTGCCATATTGTTCCTAATGTTTACATGTCAATAATATTTTATACATTTGTAATGATCTTAAAATTTTCATTTAATATTGTTTTTATGAGATTATGCATGATTTTCACTAACATCTAGAACATATCTATGTTGTACAACTAGAATTTTGTGCTTGTTTTTTGCTGATTTACAGATTACAGAGCACAAAGAGTTGCAAGGGGTTTTCACCGCGTGGGATCTACTACAACCAAAGGATATCTGGGTAAGGTGTGCAACTTGTAGATTCTAGTTTAATGCATAGAAGTTGGTTAAGTGAGTCCTTCTTATAATGACATGCCCTTGATCTGTGAAGGTTTATCAGCCCAAGACCTTTAGGGTAACATTTCCCGAAATAGAAATGGCGACTCCATTGGGGAACAAATTCGTGTGATTCCTCGTTTGGATTTTTTTATCGGTCTTGTAGGTTCCTAACATGTTTTATCACCTTTTGCAGTCTAGTAAGTCTTTTTTCAATCAGACAGAGGACCTGGTCTCTTGATCAAGCTTGAATTTTTTCTTTTTCCTTATATTTATTTCCATACGGAACTTAGTCTTTGTACAGTCGCTTATACCTCCTGTATTTTCCAAAGGGACACACGTATATCCGCGTTTCCTTGGTTATAGTCGCGTATACACGCTAGTTACACATTGAAAAACCGCGTATGCCTGGAAAATTTGCAAATTTGAGTTTTTAGCCTCTATAGTTATTTTTGTTTGTGGTGAACCATTCCTATGGTGTCTTTAAGGTGTCTGGACTGTGTTTATTGTGATTTCATATCTTTTTCTCTCTTGTTTTTGTGAAAACCTAGCCATTTGGTGAATTTCCCTTTTTTGTGTGATTACAATTGCGGCTAAAACACCAAGATATTTTCCTGAAGTTCTTGGTTGTTCTAATCATTCATAATAGTGAGCCTCTACCTTTTTTCTCTTCTTGGCCCTATGCATTGCTCCACTTGTGGTTTTTTCCTTTTTGGCCTATCTTGGTTTTCTTGATTTCCTGGACCTGCCTTGTGTCGAATATTGAAGAATCTCTTTTTGGCTTTTTGAGTTGTTTTTCGTTGCAATATTGTGCTACTATACTTAATCAATTATTTGAGTTTTGTGTTTCTTTTTTCTCATTTGAGTCTCGCTATGAAAATAGCATAGTTGGCTTGAGCACCTTGAAGCCTTTTAGAAACTCATTTTGTTTGATTCTGGTTATTGGGTAGTTTGTTATTGTCGTCTTGAATTTTTTTTTCTTCCATTATAAGTGAAGAGCCTAAAAAACATTTGTGTTTTCCGTAGCTTTTTCTTTGAGTTTTTTTTTACTGTTTCATTATATCTTTTGAAGCTTTTTCATTGGTTTCTAGTCTTTGGTTCTTGGCTTGATTTTGAAGGAATTATTTTCTTGATTTATCTCTCATATCAAGTACATTTTGGTGTTATTATGCATAGGAGTTATGTTTAGAACTAGCCTTGTTTTTATGTCAAAAAGTGAACAAACCATTTAGTTGCTAGAGACTCTTTTTTGCTTCTTTAGAGTTAGAATCTTAGAATTTTCATATCATTGGTAGTTTGCATTAAGTCCATTTGAGCATTTTTAGTCTTTTTCATAGTTTTCTGGATCGTGTGAAGTGTGAGTGTCTGAAAAGAAAAGTTATTTCTTAATCAGTTTCGTAGAACCCATGTAGAAATCGCTTTTCATCGAAAGGAAATGGTTGCATTTGCATGTAACTAGGTTCTCATTGATTTCTTCTGCATCATCAAACACCATCAATTTCACTTCTGTGTACCCTTGACTTAAGTAACAGCCAATTTAAAACAAGCGCTATAATTAAAAGAAAATAGAATTTTTTGTATCATTGTCATTAATCATACACCAACTAGCTAGGTTGTAGGGCTTTGGATTAGGTGAGTGGAAAGTTAACTCTCCAAGGCTGCTCAAATTTTTAAACACAGAAAATTTATTAAAGAGTGAAATCCAACACCGTTAAGTGTATCGAGAAAGCTCTCCTCCATAGAGTCAAGTGCGAGGGATAGTGCAGGCAAAGGAGAGAGATAACTCCTCTCCTATTTGCTTAATCTTGACCTAAGACTATTCCACCCGGTTGTTGATACGGATTGGTGCCCATAGTTTCCTATCCTAGGGACCACACAGGTGACTGCGAGGGGGAACGCCTGTGGTACCTGAGAAATATGTTGCATCACTTCCATCATTTTTTCTGGAGGGCACCCTTGAGAACCTTGGGGACTTGCATCGGGAAAGGCTATTGTTAGGAGGTCAAAGTAATTATCTCTGTTACTTTCACTAGTAGGCTTGGGGCATAATTACCCCAGACTATTTTTGGAAGGTCCTATTATTTCGCTTTCTTGTATTTTGGTGTCTGGTCCTCATCACTCGAAGCAAAAATACATGAGAGCTGTTTGTTTGGCTGTATCTTAGGAACTTTTTAGAGTGTGCTCTTTGCTCCTAGATTGCTTAGCTTCTTATATTTTTTGAGTCTACAATTAATCTCTTAAAGTGGCTAACCGATCGCCTCGTCGATTGAGGAGGCTTCGTGGGATTTCTCCCGCAAGTTCTGAGCCTTCTTCAAGAAGGCATAGGAGTAATTCGATGGGTGATTTTCACCGGATGGTTTCGAACGCTTCAAAGAGTGATCCTCCATTGGGGCTTGCTGTTTCTGTGGGTGGTTCTATTTTCAGTGTCAGTGTAGAGAGGAGTGCTCCACTGATATCTAGAGTTTTATTTCCAGCAGAAGAAGTTGAAGTAGAGGAAGTCCCTCAACCCACTGAGTCTCTTCCATCTCCTCTTCCTGCTAGTTGTCTTGATGTTCTTCAGTACATCGAGCCGAGTCTTAGAGACCGGCTAGTCATTCTCCATCATATCCCGTTCTTTCGATGGCCATGACTGGGAAAACAACTTCGGCTATGAACACTGCAAGTGTTTAGACTCGTCTTTTAGTTGAAGGAGGAGGAACTATTGCCATATCGACAATCACTTCTAGTGCTACTGTGTTTGGTTCTCGAAACACCCAGTCACATGCTTCTCAATCTGGTCCCTTTTCTTATGGAATGCCCACTAGTCGAATTCCTTCTTTCTCCTTTTCTACTACTTTAGCTGTCTCCACACCCATACCTTCTATGGCTAGTGGATCAGCTTCGTTTCAAGGGTTCCCCTTTGGAAGTGGGCACATCCATCATTTAACCCCTTCCTTAGGATCTTTACCTTTTACCTCTCAGAGTCAAGGTTTTAATCCTTTTTCTGGAGGTCAAAATTCGAATGTCTTTTCGGGATGGAAATATGTTTTTACAATGTTAGGAGTGGGGAGTCAGTTCTTCGGTGGTCAGCAATGGAATGTCCCTTTCCCTTCATCGAGTACTTCTCAGGCTTTTTCTCCATTTGCAAATGCTTAGAACCCTTATCAAGGGGTTTCTTCTCCATTCAATACCTTGGTTGGAGGGAATGTTCCTGGGTATAGTAACTCTATGTTGGGAGGGGGTCCTTCTCTGAATGTTGGGTCACAAGGATTTTCTTATGGCCCGAAATTTTCTGTGAACAACATCTGGAAACTTGGTGGCTCAACAAATCGAGGTTATTCTTTTCAGAATGTGGGGAATCCTTCCTATGGGGGATGGAATTACCAGGCTCCTCCATGCTTACTACTTCTAGCAATGTTAAACTTTCCAGATCTATTGAAATTGACTAACGATCCTATTCCGTATAGTCCGAGATGGCCTCCTATCCCAACCAAGCTCCCCTCGGACATTCCAAAGTTTGAAGGGAAGACTGGCAAGGATCCGGTAGATCATATCAGCACTTTTCATTTATGGTGTTCATCGAGCTCCCTGATCAATGACTCGATTAGGTTGAGATTATTTCAACGAACCTTAACCGGAAATGTTGCCAAATGGTACATAGAGTTAACTAGGGGATGTTTTGCTACTTTTGGAGAGTTGGCTACCATGTTCTTAAATAATTTTCAATTACCTATCTATTATGACGTCGGGACTGATCTCCTGGCCAATTTGCAGTAGGACAAGGCAACTCACAATTCTGACCATATCCAGGAATGGTGAAGAAGGAAGAGGCTCATTAAAGCCCAAACTCTAAATGAATTCCTTCTTGAATTGTTTTTGAAATCCTTACAGCTAGAAATTTCTAAGGATGTATCCCTTTCCAGGGTGTTTTCTAAAGAGCAAGCTACTTTTAGCGCTCAGCAGCTAGAACTGATTTATTCTTAGTCTAGAGTCCTTAGTAAAATTTTGTCGGATGCTCCTCATTCCAAATTGGACTTAGCCAAAACTAAATGTAGTCCTCATGGTGACGGGCTTATTGGTTCGATTAATAGTAGTACAGGTAACCTGCTAAGTCAATTGCAATAATTGTCTATACAATCTGCTTCTTCTAGTCAGGCTGTGCCTTAAGTGTCAAATCCTTCCCAATCCTTGGCAATTAATGTTGTTCAAACTTCTAACTCCAAAGGAAATCAACAATCCAATGGGAAGAATAAATGACAGAATAACAAGAAAAAGGACAAGGATGGGAAGGAGAATGCGAACAAATCCAACGATCATGTTAGAGAGGGTAAAAAGGATAATAAAAAGAAAGTGAAGTTTCCATGAAAATTGTGCACTAGAGACCATATTACACACCTTTGCCCTAAAATTCATGATGCGCAATGCTTGTTAGCTCAACAGGGTTCTTCTAGTTCCCAGGCTGTGCTGGCAAACCCTTTTCCCCAAGGGAAACAATTACTTGCAGGCGCAAATCCAAATACTAGGGCTCCCTCAGGGGAAACCAGGAAGGGGAAAATACATCAAACATATACATGATGAGTGCTCACACATATATCGCTACAAGATCTCATGATTATGGCGAAACTGAGTCTTTGAAAGCTAAGGGTGCTCTTGATAGTATTGAGCCACTTTATATTATGAGGCCGACTATTGAGCCTATACCTCGGATGCTGAAATGGTGTTCGAAGCATACGATGATTAATCCTAATGCCAAGGCTTCCTAGAACTACTCAATTGTAGAAGTTCTGGCTCAAAGTCCTTGTGCCATGTCTGCATTAAAGGTGCTCCATTTTTGTCCTGCTCAGCAGAGTTCTTTGCTCACTGCTATTGGGGCTGTCGATCCAAAGAATTCTCTAATGATTACATTTGGCTTGTCAAATTTTAAAAAGGGACTTCCTCATCATATGGCTTTCCATATTAGGTCGAATTCTCGAAAATTTAATATTTTTCGAATAGTTGTTGATGAGGGTGCTTCCATGTGTGTAATGTATCTTGCATGTGGGAAGGGTATTGGATCTCCTGCAGTTGTTCCTTCAGTGACTCTTCTGACTGCTTTTGATGGTCATTCTCACAAGCCACATGGTATTGTTCCAGTGTTTCCCATCTGTGTTGGGGGAAAGACTGTTAATATCGAAGTTGAGATAGTTGATGCAAGCTTAGGATATAACCTTCTATTGGGGTGAAACTGGATTTATGAGATGTATGCTATTGCATCCTCATTATTTCGCATTGTTTGTTTCCCTCATGAAGGGAGAATTATCATAGTTGACCAACTGGATTATTCTCCTATAGATCTGAATGCATCTTCTGACTCAACCATTCCTTTGTTGAAGGATACCAAGCCACCTGTTGAGAATCCAAGGGTTGGAATGTACACTTCCTTGATGGGTAATTTTGATCTTCTGCCTCCTTCGATTCATATCAATGCTATTTCATCCTCCAAGGTTCCTATTCAGAGAGAGTTCTTCAGAAATCATTATTTTTCAGAACCTTGGACCTTACCTTCTCCTACCTCCACATTAGAAGAAGGTCACGTGGGTGGAACGGAATTTCCTATGTCTCTAGATGAGATTGCTTATAGCTCTATTGTTGACTCTGTAGATTCCATTCCAGTTTCTCTTTCAATGGAGGAATTGGATGGAGATGTGGCTTCGGCTTGGACTCCCAGTTCATCTTCGGCTCAGGATTTCCTTAATACCAATCTTCCATCTGAAGAGGTCATCCTTGAAGCAATGACTGGTGTAGAGAGATCATGGGATGATTTCCATCATCGGTCTTACTTTCTACTGGTCTTGAATGAAGTTGAATCAAGTTTTCCTAGCCCTCAATGTTCTGGTCCTATTCACCCAGTCTTGAACCCTTTAGCACCAGCACACATTTTTGCTGAAGGGAACATGACTGTTATTTCTCCTACTATCCCGGTGAAAATCTACAGAGATCCCAAAATCATAGAGAATGTCTTCATCAGAGTCGAGTGTTCCCTTGAAGAGATTCAAACTTACATCGATCTCTTTCAAGAGTTTAGAGATGTGTTCGCTTGGTCTTATGAGGAAATTTTGGGTATATATCCATCTATTGTCCAGCATGAGATCAAGGTATACGACAATGCTAAGCCTATCAGGAAAAAAATTTGTCCAGTAAACCCTAGGAAGGCAACAGCTATCAAAGTTGAGGTCGAGAAGCTACTTAAGGCAGGGTTCATTTACCCCGTTCGTTTAACTAAGTGGGTTTCAAATCCAGTTCCTGTGGACAAGAAACAAGGAATGGTTTGAGTTTGCATTGATTTCCAGGATCTAAATAAAGCATGTCCTAAAGATAACTACCCCACACCATTTATAGATCAGATCATCAATGAGTGTGCGAGGAAAGATATTTTCTCCTTCATGGATTATTTCTCTGGATAGAATCAAATTACTATCCATCTTGAAGATCAGCATAAGACTGCATTTATTTGTCCCTAGGGTACCTTTTCTTACAAGAAACTGCCTTTTGGCCTTAAAACTTCTGGAGCTATGTTTCAAGAGGCCATGTCTTATGCCTTCCACGACATCAAACATATTCTCGAGGAATATTTATATGATTTAGCTGCTTGTTCGCACAAGAGAATTGATCATCCTTCTCACCTTCGTCAAGTTTTTGAACGATGTTGGTATTACAAAATCTGGTTGAACCTGAACAAGTGTGTTTTCGCTGTCACATCCGGTCGGTTGTTAAGATTCATCATGTCTATGGAAGGGATTTGGGTAGATACCTTCAAGGTTGAGGCAATACCTCAGTTGCATCCCCTGTATTCAATTCATCAACTTCAAAGTCTGCAAGGAAAAGCTAATTTCCTACGGATATTCATCGTAAATTATGTCAAGATTACAAAAGGATTGATGAGATTATTAAATAAAGGAGTTCCATTCTTTTGGGATGACTTTGTTCAATGCTCATTTGATGCTTTGAAAAATGCATTGACCTCTACTCCTTTAATAATTCCACCTAATTATAGCAGGGATTTCCTCTTGTATCTCGTGGCAACAAAATCTACCATTGGTATGGTTCTGGTTCAGGAAGACGATGCTCTTTCCAAGAATTTTAGATATTACCTTAGTCGAGGCTTGGCAGGTCTTGAACTCCCATATTTTCCAATAGAGAAGCTTGCTTTAGTAGCTATCCATGCTGTGTAGCGACTCAGACATTATATTATCCTTCGTAAAACATATGTTTTGGCAATGGTCAATCCATTTCAGTTTGTTCTCAGTAGGTGAGTGATTGGGGGAAAATATAATGATGGATTGTGATTTTTCAGGAATTCGATCTTGAGTTTATGTCCGCCAAGTGCAAGAAATCATCAGTTTTTAGGGAATTGATTTTTGAGTTGCCCTATGGAGAAGATATTGTTTATGATGAATCATTTCATGATGAACATCTTTTTCTCATTCCTTCATAGGATCCTTGGTATGGGGATCTCATAGTTTATCTTTAGACTGCAAATTTCCCCTTGAATTTTTCGAAAGATGAGCACCGAAAGTTATGTCACTTAGCCAAAAGTTATTTGATTATTAGTGACACTTTATATCGTCACAGGGTCGATTCGATCCTTATACCCTACTTAACTCTCGAAGAAGTTGAGGTTGTGTTGAATGATTGCCATAGTGGAGGTTGTGGTGGTCATTTATCTAGGCTTGCTACAACCCAAAAAATCTTGCGTTTAGGGTACTTTTGGCCTTCAATTTTCAAAGATTGTATTGAATCAGTCAAAAAGTGTCATCTGTTCCAGGTTTATACTTGAAAGACACGTGCTCATCTAGCTCTGATCTTTCCTGTTTTCACTGTTGACCCCTTTAAAAAGTGGGGTATTGATTATGCTACTTGTAACCCACCTTCAACTAAAAGTCACAAGTAAATTATTGTAGATATAGACTACTTCACCAAGTGGGTTGAGGTTATGCCTACTTTTGGAAATGACGGTGAGACAATAGCTTTGTTCCTTTTCAATCAAGTTATTTCTCTCTTTGGTATGCCCAAAGAGATTGTCACTGATCATGGTAGTCACTTTCAAAACAACATGATGGCTGAATTGGATCTGAAATTAGGTTTCCAGCAGGAGCATTCGTCTCCTTATTATCCTCAGGCCAATGGGCAAGTTGAAGCTATGAACAAATCCTTGAAGACAGTTCTTCAATGGACAATTGATAAATCCAGATCCAATTGGCATATTAAGTTGTATCCTGTACTTTGCGCATACTGGATGCCAGTCACAACTACAATCGGTTTTACTCCGTTTCAACTAGATTATGGGTTGGAATCTATATTTCCTATCAAATGTGAAATTCTCTCTCTTAAGTTAGATGTTGAGCTTCTTCCTAACAATTACAGTCTTGAAGAACGCCTTCTTCATCTAGAACATCTTGATGAGCAACGTCGAGATGCAGCTACAATGAATGAGGCACATAAGAAATGGGTAAAGTTTTAGTACGATAAGGCGGTCAAACCTAGGGTTTTCTCTGAAGGTGACCTTGTCTTGGTTTATGCCCAAGAGAAGGATGCCTTGGGGGCAGGAAAGTTAAAATCTATGTGGTATAGCCCCTTTATCGTCAAAAAGGTCCTGAAGAAAGGAGCCTATGCCTTGATTGATTTTGCTGGAAATGAGTTGGCGGAGCCTAGAAATGGGCTCTATTTGAAAAAGTATTATGCCTAGGCTTAGGCCTAGCATCTTGCTTTGTTGTATATTTTTTGTTTTTATAGATATCTGGGTTTCAATTTTTGGTGTGATTTTGATGAATTTGATCTGCTTTGGTAGGTAATATTGGATGACATGAGTCACTTTGGTTTCGCTGATAGTGCTTGTAGACATACCTGGAACTTGGCTTCTATGACTTGGGTACTTCATTATCCATCTAGCCAGTTAGTAGTTTGAAGAGGTGTCTACATTGGTCATGATTCGAACCAAGTAGCAGAATATACTACAGTGGTCAACCTACTCTCAGAGGCAAAATCTTTGGGTGTGGATTCATTAGTAGTTTTCTTGGATTCATAGTTGGTGGTTTCATAGTTGAACAACACATGTCATGTATGAGACCCATTTTTACAGCTATTGTCTATTAGGGTACATTTGTTACAACAATCATTTCTATTTATGACATTCATTCATATTACTCGAGCTAAAAATTGGATGGTAGAATTATTGGCTAATAAATCAATTGATTGGCACATTAATCATTCAATGCTTTAAAAAATATATCAAATACATCATTCATTAATCATACATTTGAGGCATCACATCATATAAATCTATGTGTGTGTGTGTGTGTGTGTGTGTATATATATATATATTAGAGTGTTCCAAAAATATACAAAATATGGATGATCATGTCCTACAAAATTAGGGCTTATGCCCGATCATGTCTATCATAAAAAAATATTACAGTCATCCGATCATATCTATAATATACTCCTGAGGTCCCTTCTCAACATTTTTTTTCGTATAGAACACAATGACAGTCTCTACATGACATAATAGCCACACCCAGTCTCATGGTACTCCTACCACCTGTCTCTGGATAGCCTCCGGTAGGTCCTCGATAGCGGCCATAAGAACTTGGCTAGTCAAGCTCTCTAAGTTCCTCTGTACTACATGGAGTGTGCTGCTAGGGTCTTCAGCATCTGCCTCACCTCTTGGCACTTGTGCCTTGGGTACCCCTCTGGTCTGACTGGTCCCATGTCTGCATCATGATCATCATAATCTTGTATGTAATTTAGTTCAATCAAAAACATTTTTTCATTTTCATACTTTGAAAATAATCATAAAAATCATATAATTAAAAATAAAAAATGCAATCTCACCGATTGTGCCCCATGCTGCACTGGGTGGCAAGACTAGATCTGGATCTACACGAAATTCCATCCCGACATAGGGATAATATTCCACTGCGATGACTTGTTATTCCCACCATTGGAAGAACTCATCATCCCAAGTGGTTCGGGAACCTCACTTCCCCCTAATCTCTTCATCAGATCTGCCCATCGGGTTATTCTTGGATCTCTAGGGTTGCTAATAGTTGATATGACCTAGGGCCGAACCCCTAGGACCCTCTCGAAGAAGAATGTCAGTAAGATTGTACTATACCCGAAATGTTTAGTCTTTTCTTTTCGGATTGAAGTCAATTGTTTCTTCATATTTCTGAGCAAGGTTGTGCACCAATCAAAGAGATGAATCAGGCATTCCACTACTATGTTCATTTGTGTTAGTGAAGCATGATGCAGAGAAGCTGATTGTGCTACTCTACCAATGGTAAAGAGAAGGATATTCATGTATAAATCCTTCAGATCTTTGATAGGAATCTGTGTTCCTACCTTTTGTGCATAGTCTACACAATAGACTCGGACATAATCCTCTATGGTAAGCCCTCCAACTGGCTTTCCATGCAAGTCTACTGGGTCTCCCCTTCATGAGAGTCCAGTAATGAAGTATATATATTCCACTTCTATGCGTAGTTCCATCTAATCAATTATGAAACAATCTTCTTCTGGTACCCAATGATCCACCAACATTTGAAGAAAATGAACATTGCTTTTCATATTGGGCATTTTGAAAAAATTGAGCAATCCACAATTCTAGAGAATATCTAGTGAAGCTTGATCCTCCATCACTTCATTGTCAATTGCACTATGCTCACACTCTCTCCAACTGATGGAAATCCTGGGAAAAATCATTAAATGACTGGTTAGATACAAGTTTTAAATTTTCACTCTGTGCATACGTGACCTCACTTGTACACAGTCGCATATGATACGGAGGTTTGTCGACACGAACCAGCATATGTGCAGAGGGTTTGAACAAAAAATATCTTTTCTACGGTCAAAATTCCAATTTTTTTCTTTAAACAGGAACGAAATTGATGAAAAAGATGAGTTTAGAGCTTACTTGATTGATTTGCGCGATTTTATGGTTGATTTCTCCGTATTTGAGAAGAGGAATTTTTTCCCCAAAGCTATTTCTCCACTTCTGCAATGTGAAAATGATCAAAATGTGAGTCAAATTGTGTATTTACGCCCAGAATTTGAAGATTTTTACAAATTTTACTTGTGCTTATTTTCTAAATTTGACTAAGGCTATATAATTGTTTGGCTTGTAAGCATTGGGCAAAGTATTTTTTCAGGTACATGTTGCTAAATTCAAGATTGTCTTAGTTTTCCTTTGGATCCATGACCACTGACCTGTCATGGAAGGTATTTGATTTCGAATTGGCATATAGTTTAGGGAATCCACTATTCCATTGCATCTTTGCATACTAGCCTCCATTCTGATCTCTTTCCATAGGGTCGATCTCATCATGTCATGATTACTTAACCCATTTCACTTGTCGATTTTTTTAATCATGACTTGGTGGTAGATCCTTCCTTTACATGGGCTTCCTAGTTAGTCCCTCGCTATTTGTAGCCCAAGCGATAATTTATGTAGGCTCGGGAGTCCTCTTTAGTCCTGCCATGTATTATGCATTGAAGCTTCATTCTTCTACTTCTTCTCTATCATTTTTCTGGCCATTTACCTTAGAGGTTCCCTTATGTTGTTGAGTTGTATTACTACATTTCATATTGACTACTTGTTTATCTTGGCCTTTAGTCGGCTTCATTTAGACTCATGTTTAAGCCATCTTTTGACCATGCCTTTCTATACAAGTTAACCATGCAATCACTTAGCTTCTGCGACTTGAAACCTTTACCCATGGTTGGAACATTCCTTTGAGTGTATGTTACCAGTTTTCACTACCTTGCATTGAGCATAGGATTGTTCCTATCCTAGGAACTAGTGCATATATTTAACGACACTCGTTCTATCCATTGTACTATAACATTCTTATATTCCTTTTCAGGCTTTGAATATGAAAAAGAAAAAGAAATTAAATATTTTGAAAAAGAGAGGGAACGAAATATTACTTCCATACTTGATGGCAACTACAGTGTCAGTTGTGTCGCCCTTGAACAAAGCACGAAAAATCTAACTCTTTTCTCCATTTGGGATGGCTTTAGTTTTTGAATTAGGAGAAGCCATAACCTTGTTTCATGAGTCAGTTCTCTCCCAATTGGTTACCTCTTAAAATCATATGGAGGGTTTGTTCATGCCTCCTGCATGACAAAATTATACAAAGTTATCATTTGTTTCCATAGTCAACATGAGTCGTGCTTTTGTTCAAGGGAAGTTAACCTAAGTCGGCCTTTCTGTGGTGTCTCTTGACTCATTTTCTAGTTGGCCTTCCTGGCCTTGTCAGTATCTTATTCTGTCACATCAGATATTTGGTCCTTTTCTCATGCTGGTTTGAGGAGGTCTCCACTGACTTCTTGCTGGTGGGTTTTTCTCTTATCGAATACGACATATTGCTCTAAGAGTAAACCTAGAGCCACACCCTAGCCCTATTTACATCACTGATAGGTGACCTTGTTCTCAGCATTTGATCATCATCATGGGTCTTTGACTGAGTGGTTTCCCTTTTGTTCGATGTCAGTATACATTATCACACCTGTGATTCGTGCAGTACCTTGATTTCCATTTGACCCTATCGGTGGATATCTCGCCTCTTTGTCAGCTTTCATCATTGGTTGGTTCAGACGGTTTCTGCCGTGCGCTAACTTCATCTTGTGCATGCCGGAAACATTCTTCGGGTTGGTTACTTCAATTTACTTCGTCCGATTCCTTCCAAATCTTGGCCTATGGGTTACACTCGCACTAGACTAATGTGGGATGCCTTAATGCCTTCCTTCCAATGGATCTTTTCCCATCGACTCCGACTCATTGCTCTGGGAATAAGGTCTAGAGTCCTTTTTTCAGTACGTTAGGGTTTGTAGTCATCGGTGGCAGACTCTTCACTATCGATAGTGAGGATACATCATTGCCTCCTCATTGATAAATTCTTTCAAGTGTTCGACTTCAACTCATTCATTCGCACTTGATAGATTGTATTGGGGCACCTTGACACTCATTATCATTATCGGTGGGTAGTCTCACGTTTGTTAATGGTATACATCAATTACCAGTAATCAAACGATTTCTCACATGGTCGACTTCAGCTCATTTATTCCCATTGTGTATAATTGTGCCATGATGATTGGTGAAGACCTCGAGTTTTCATCATCATGCTTTGGTTCACTTTGACAGCTCCTTCAGTTTTCTGCCAGTGACACCATCCACCCTTATATGTTGTAGTTTCATCACGACAGCATCTTATATACATTGGCTCCCGAGTTGCGTGTTGTACCATTTGTTCCACCACTTACGATTTAGTACTTGGAGATTAAGTTGTGACTTTTATGATCAAATATATGTTACAACATCATTGATCAGTCTTCTATATGTGATACTTAGACCTGATTTTGACTTATACTTCTCGGCAGTGATCAGATGATTCGCTATGTACTTTACATTTCAGCTATACTTGTATACATATTGGATCCGATCTATACTTCGTATGCGGACATGCTCTTATTTCACTAAGCATGGGTATGCCCGCCTCAGACATGAGCTACCTTTCTAATCTCTCTCACTGGTTTCATTTGGTAGGTTGAAATCTGGTGAAGCCCTCTCCAGTCTTCGCAAGGTTATTTATATGCACATAATACATTTCGTCCATCATGTACCCCTTCTAACCTCATATATTAGGGGGCATCTGTTATATCATCATTTACCACCAGCATATACTTGATGACTTATACATTAGCCTTGGGAAACCCTTCCCTTCACACTGGGACATATTTCTCAAAAAACAATTTCTTAAAACCCATATGCGACCCTGCTGATAATTTTCTGTTTATACACGCAAGTCCATACATAGAGAACCACTTATGCATTTTAAACATTAAAAAAGATATAATTTCCCAATTTTTGAGGCGATGTTTACGGTTTTTCCTGTAACTTAACTACCCCAGCCCGTTGCCTAACTGTTCCCAAATGTAAAAACTAATTTGAGGGAGTATAAAATCCCCTTAAGGGAATGACCTAAGGGAGGAAGAGAGAGAGAAATACAAATATTATACAGTATTGGAGCCCTATTCAAGTATGATATATTCCCTGTGCCTCCTGCACTTCCTAGATATTTTCAGGAAATCATTGTTTCCTTGAGATGTTCACTCACCCTATGTGACATCCATTGTGCACTATTCTTGGAAGAAATCTTGAGAGGCTAGGGCTGGACGGATCTAGAGGACGGTATGCTCGAAGGCCGTGGCAGATTTCGAGTGATCTCTCCACATTTGTTTACTGTACATGTCATTAATAACAGAAGTGCCATCTTGTTCCTGATGTTTACGTGTCAATTATATTTTATACATGTGTAATGATCTTAAATTTTTCATTTAATATTGTTTTTATGAGATTATGCATGCTTTTCACTAACATCTAGAACATATATATGCTGTACAATTAGAATTTTGTGCTTGTTATTTTTTTGATTTACAGATTACGGAGCACAAATAGTTGCAGGGGGTTTTCACCCCGAGAAATCTACTACAACGAAAGGATATCTGGGTAAGTTCTACAACCTGTAGATTCTAGTTTAATGCATAGAAGTTGTTTAAGCGAGTCCTTCTTGTAATGACATGCCCTTGATCTGTGAAGGTTTATCAACCTAAGACCTTTAGGGTAAAATTTCTCGAAACGAGTAGTCATCAGAAGTTGTTTGTGATCATGGGAAAGACAACCCTCAGAGGGTGAAAATTGGGTATGTTATACCTATGTAAAACTTTGGCTAACATCCAATTAGATATGTTATACATAGTTCACAATTAGGAGATCGGAGACCATACTGTTGCACATAAAAATGCACTACTCCTCCAATATGAGGGTAAGTGCAAGAGTATTTATTGAATATAGGTTAGTCACATGATACAACTATCCCACAACTCTATAGTAGAAAGACCAAAATGGAACAACAAACTTAAAATCGATTGCTGAAATCACTTTCATTGGAAGTTAATGAACATTTTTATTTTTTAAAATAATACACTTTTACCCATATGTGGAGATCACATGAAAATTTTGTTCATAATAAAGTTTTATGGGTGAAGAAATTCATTTTTCCTGCAAGATCAGGTTATGTAGCTATAATGTCTCGTATTTTTTCATGCATCCGACCGGAAACATATCTTGCTGGAATTTTGAAGTAAATCCCACTCAAATTGTCAGATAAGCTTCAGGTGATCTTATTAAAAAAGTATGTTTCTCCCTATATGCTGATTATTCTTTCTCTTCACTGTGGTTTGTATAAAAATTCATTTCAATTCATTCATATCAGATATACTCTGGCTCCTAGTTCCAATTTAAAGGCCGAGTTCTCAACATTGTTTGTTTTTATTTATTTGGAAAGTGCTTGTGGTTTGAAGAGGTTGCAAGAGATGGGAATCTCAAGTAGTTGTTGACCGAGCTAATGCAAGTTTTATAGGTAGAATGTGCAGCTTCAATCTGTGATGTCTCAAATTTGGCTGTGCATTTAGGAGATAGAATGGTCATTCTTCACCCACATTAATCATGAGCTCAATCAAATAGCAGATAAGCTCTTCGAGGAGGCATTCAAGTAGCTATTTGATGAACTATCAACAAGATCAAGGTTGTGGCACACCCAAAAAAAAGGTAACTCGCAAAATTTAAGCTAACAACAACCCCTACTCTTGAATCTGACAACTTTTCTCCCTCAAGGACCACTTCCTTCTCCTTCATCAGACAATACTTCCTCAACACCTCACTCAACTGCATCATTTCTATACCCCCAACAATCTATTTATGTTATTGTGCCCATAACAGTTTTAGAATAATATGATGTTTCATATCGATGAATGTCAAATGCCAAATTACTATTTGAAAACCAAATTTTCATCCCTTGCACCTAATGAGCCTTCTTCATTGAATATTTTCTTGAATGGCATTTTGTTTACTAATTTTTATCATTCAATGATTTCTTATATGTGATGATTCTTCTCTATTTCATGCCTTATGGTGTTTCCTTTGCAACATCTCGTGCAATTTCTAGTTTAAAATTTTTCATATATTTAAAAAAATAAATTATTTTAGTTCATGGAATGTAACTCAATTGACAATCGCCTTGTTATGAAGTATTATGTTAAAACATGAGATTCGAAGTTCAAATCCACTTGAGTGGGCAACAAAAAAATATATTTTTTTATCTATTTATTTATTATATATTTAGAATTTGATTTAATGAAAAAGGAAAAATATAATACAAAAGAAATAAATATGAGATGATTAAATTTGATGTGGTTTGAATATCTATTTTCAAAAATAAAAATATAATTATCCACTATGAATTTCAATGCAAACTTCCCAATGCTAATGATTTTGTCATAATTGCTAATTGTCCTAAATGGGTTTCGTCTTAATTGTCATTGTCTTAAGTGGCCATTGTCTTACATATAAAGTTTTGTCTTAAATATTTTTGTCTCAATGTGCTTTTGTCTTAAATATAAAATTGTCTTAAAATATTTTTGTCTCAAATTGCTTTTGTCTTAATTTTTTTTTGTCTCAAACTTCTTTTGTCTTAAATATGAAGTATTTTTAAAAATATTTTTGTCTCAAACTGTTTTTGTCTTAAATATAAAGTTTTGTCTTAAAATACTTTTGTCTTAATTTTTTTTTGTCTTAAATATTTTTGTCTCAAATTGTTTGTGTCTTAAATATGTCTCAGACTTTTTGTCTCACACTATTTTTGTCTTCAATTTTATATTTAAGACAATTCAATTGATATTAAATTTCAATGTAAAATAGATAAAACAAAAGGTGGTTTTTTAAGACAAAAGATTTCTTTTGCCTTAAAAAAATGTCCTAAAAATGCTGTTAGTGTAGTAATAATCTAGTTTTCTCAAAGCGATCTTTAGTTCCACTAGATTCTGATACCAATTATTGATATTAGAAATATGAGAGATCAGAGATACACACACAAATAAGTATTTTCTATATTAAATCACACTAATACATTACAATATTTATAGTGCTGCTGAGATCCAACTAATTCCATTCTTGGAGGGAGTAGTTGAGAGAATCTCTCAACATCCTCCAACACACCAAACCAATCCCTAAATTGTAGTATGCATCATAAATGAGGCATTATCTCAACACCCCCCCTTAATGCCTACATTACAGAAATGGAGAACACACTAAATTAATACAAACATTTGTCTGCCCTGGTCTTCATTAACATTTGTACCCACTCTGAGATCTCATAGAAAACGCTCTTTTCTCCACCATTTTCGAGCTACCATTCAACCCATTTAAAATACATTTGTTTCTGACCAGCAATAATGAACTTTGCAAGATCAACAGTATTGACAACTCCGCTCGTCGGGGCTTCCACGATAAGCGCTGACAAGTGATGAACCATCCTATGGACCAATCACCATCTGTCGGATATTTCGCTTTCGACTACCCATCAGTGGCTAGGAAAATGGTCTGAATACTGAATGTGTTCAAGAGCTAATCTAACAACTTGACCTGCTTCACACAAATGGATCTCATACTGTAACCGGTAACTGATGCTCTTGGCCCATAGCACAACAATATCAGCATATAAAAAATTCACACAATCAAATTAGCCAATTGTTCTCTCGTCCCTGTAGAACGTTAAGAACGACTAATTTAAATTATGCTAAATTGTTCATAGTTGGTTCTGCACTACACAAATTTCACAACAAAAAAATTCATAATTCTACATATAACGAGAGTCTACGAGAACGCCAATATCAGGCCTTCCATTCAATTCGATTCAGGGACTGAGAAAGAAAATGGCGCCATACTATAATTTCAAGTGAAAACTGTACAAGTGCAAGCAAGATGCGAAGGCCAATTCACTGGAATCCCGTGCAGTAGCTTGTGTGAGGTGTCCAAAATGCAGCGAAAAGCCACTGGATCCACGAAAGTGTCTTGCTTCAGGATAAAAACAAACCTATACCCAACGGATGAACTATGATTGAAAAAAAGGTTCGGCACCTCGGGAATATTTGTGGGAAACCTGGTACTATTTCTGTCCCCTGGTTTGCAGCCCACAGTCGATCGCAATTCACTCCTTTGCCGGACAGATATTCTTTGCATCCGTATGGACGAACATGAACAACGACACCTCCCTCAGGAAGAAAAATGTCATTCATCATTCCCACGCTGTCCATACCAAATAAACCATCAATAATCCCCATCAACCGTACCTGCCCTTCAACTTCCATGTCCTCCATGTAAACGACCTCAACGCTCTTGAAATATCTACTCTCCCAAGCCATCTTCTGCAGATCTTTAGCATTTATTATGAGTCTCTCAGACTTCCGATCCACAATTGTGATCCTTGGACGATCGTGCACATCGTCCCATTGGATTTTCTTGATTTCTTGGAGCTCCTTGTTTGGATCGCTTCCTTGCAAAGCGTCTGCAGTTCCAGATATTAAAAATTGGAGAAAAATTAATAATCCATAGCTCGGCTCTGCCGGACACAACATCGATTTCTATGGTAAACCCAGTGCTCATGGTTCGATCTATAAAACAAACAGCCATTTCTCTCTGTTTTCTTTTTATCTGTGTGAAGAAACTGTTGGGGTTTCCCTAGTCAAACTAGCGGCGATTCTCCACCACACAGTTCTCAATTTTGGAACTACCTTACCTTCACCGTCTCCCCTCAATAGTCGGGCAACAAAATTGATCCACACATATCAATCTTTGCACAGCTGAAGGCAGCGTTTCTCACTGCTCAGCAAGTCTAATTCCAGTTAATTATACACTGCGCAATTGTAGAGGAGTTGTATATCAAAACAATAAAACAAAAAAAATATTGATGATCGCTCACACAAATAAAAACAAATTCAACACTATTACCCTGCTTATGTACAAATAATCAACAACATAAATTCTCACATTTTCCTGACCTTCCCGTGAGGGAATCAAGCCAGAACTGGCTCTGATACCATATTAGAAATATGAGAGATCAGAGATACACACACAAATAAGTATTTTCTATATTAAATCACACTAATACATTACAATATTTATAGTGCTGCTGAGATCCAACTAATTCCATTCTTGGAGGGAGTAGTTGAGAGAATCTCTCAACATCCTCCAACACACCAAACCAATCCCTAATCTGTAGTATGCATATTAAATGAGGCATTATCTCAAACAATTGAATCATTAAGCAAGAAAGAATTTGAATGAAAACTCAATGTAAATAATTTACACGAATGATTTAAGTGGTGAAATCTTGATAGAGTGTCAAGGAAACCTCTCGGACAAGGGATTGGAAACTTTATTAGTCAAGAATGATTCTCTTTAAGTTTCAAGCTTCTCAGGCCATCCCAATTTAACATGGGCTACTTCTGTCACTTTGTTATAAAACAGACTGTCCCATAAATTCCATTAATTATAATTAGATGTCATATTTCAACACAATGAAATAATATTATCATTAATTCATTAACATTTCACTAACATTAGATGTTTAACATGTAATGGTTATATTATAAATAATTATATTATAAAGTTGTTCACCAATGAACAAGTGGTTGTACACTGAATTTAAATGTGTCAATCTAACCCAGTATGTGGCTGGATTCATGCAAAAGCTGATCATCTGCTACTTGTGAACAGTTGGGCAAAAGCCCATGTTTTCCAGGTAGGCAATTTTAAGCATGACCTTCTTCTGCCCCTTGCAATAGCTTCTACTAGGTTTGGTATGATTGGGCTTCACTACCAAGAAGGCCTCTAGTAAGAAGCTTATAGAACAAAAGACACCAACATTATTCACCGGCTTAGGCTTCTATGCTCTGCATGCATGTACTACCAGAAGTATGCCCTGCATGCATGTACTACCAGAAGTATGCTCTCCAAATCCTCCAAAAGTGAATAAAAGTATGTGACGTCCATTGTCCTTCCTTCTATCTAGCCCAGGTAAGAACATTCCTTCCCGTGGTTCGGTAGCGATAGAGGTTGAGGTATTCTGTAGAGGGATAATCCTCCGACCTTTGAAAAAATAATTTTTATTACTGTCTATGTTATGAAAATCAAATACTTTTAAAAATATTCTTGTTCAAGCATTTTGGGTTATGTATTATGGACGTCCCACTATATGGCTCTATTCCTTAAACACTTCATTAAGGATTCTTCCGTACAAACATCAAATAAATTTCAAGAGAACTTGATAGAAACACCAAACTGATATAAAATAAAAGTCAAATATTAGTGACATGATCTGCATATAGATTAAAGATCTGTACCCAAGGGGATGGAAGTAGATTTATGAATTGAATGATTGCTATCAATGAGTGATTGAAGTAGATTAAAGATTCCATTTTTTTTTTTTCTTCTCGAGAACCTTCTGCAGTGTGTTCAAAGAACAATGCTCTGATAGATATGAAGGGCTTACCCTCGCTTAGAAAAGTCTACGCAACCCCTCTCCACTCACAAAATCATTGGCTCGTGGGAGAGACATGTCAAGTTTACACACGAATATAACTTCACATTCTGTTGTTTCCATTGTGCCAATTCAAAATAAAAATTAGTACATTTCTTTTGTGCAAATAAACCCCAACCATGGCCACTAAAACAAATACCTCTATCTTCTGTGCAAGCTCATAATAAGACTGTGAAACGGGAATCCAAAAAACATGTTCCAGGGCTTCTAGAGTTCCATTCACTGAAAAAATCTCATATGGTTGGAACCAAAAATTATTTAGTATATTATCAATATATTTTCCCACTGGAGCACTATAATTGGCGAAATTGAGGAACCCAATGTCACGGGTGTAGTCCCCATTCTCTTCCACGGGGAGCTCATCATTCTCCAATATGATCGAATCCTCCTCTTCCTTCACGGTTGCCGATAATCCCTCCCAACCTCAGAAGAAGAAGAAGATACCGACCAAGTTCAAGAAAATCCCTTCAAGAAAAGCTAATCTTTTGGAGTCTTATTTTAAAGCACTTTTTTATCCTCTATCTCTTCGTGACATTGCCCTTAACGAGATTGTACCCACATGGAGCAATGGACAGAATGGGATTGACTGTATATCCAATTGGCTGGATAGATTCATGGTCAAGGACTAATTGGCAGTGGGATTGGCGGAAATTCTTCCCTCGGTCATACCCTCTTTCGAATCAGATCACCTCTCGATCATCTTCTCCTGGGTTGGGGATTCTGGGAAAAAGGCCCTCCCTTTCAAATATAATCACTCCTGGCTGGAACATAAGGACTTCTCTGAAATTGTACACAGGGTCTGGAGGGAGTCACAATTTCAGAGTAGCCCTATGGAAAACTTCTGGTATAAATTGAAATTCTTGAAAAGGAAAGTTCGAAATTGGGTCAAGCAGCTGAAACTATATGAGTCGCAAATCTCGGATTCCATAGAAGCCTCTCTATTGGACCTTTATGATCCAGATGATCCTATTCACTACAAAAGCACATAAATCTCAGATTCTGGAGTTGGAATCTATAAAACGATCCTTCTATAAATATCAGGAAGTGGCACGAGGACTTAAAAGCCGAGTAACGTGGTTTGTAGCTAGGGAAGAGAACATGAAGTTCTTCCATAGATTTGCATCCATGTCGAGGAAAGAAAATGATATTTGGATCATTCGTGATGACGAGAATTCCATCTACGCCACTCAACCGGACATCGAACAAGCTGCATATCTACATTTCAAAGCTCTATTTTCTGACAGAGAACACTCTTTTCATGATCAAATGGATTTCATTAACCTACTGCCCTCGATGATACAGGAAAAATAACATTATCTTCTGGGCAGGCCTGCTTCGACCGATGAAATTCATAGTGTTTTAGTAGCATGCGCCAGGGACAAAAGTCTTGGTTCGGAAAGTTGGGGGTTGACCTTTACATTCAATTCTTTGATCATATGTCCAATGACCTATTGGATGTGGTCGAGGAATCCAGAGAAAAGTAATAACCATTAATGCAACATTTATCGCTTTAATTCATAAGATGAAGCACCCTCTCTCTTTTCGCAATTTCCGATCCATCTCCCTTTGAAACGTTGTCTACAAACTAATCTCTAAGCTCTCAGCTCTCAGCAGTCAGACTTAAATCCTACCTGTCTTTTCACATTTCCCCAGAGAAATTCAGGTTTCTAGAGGAGCGTAATATTCAGTACGCGGTGTCCACTACTCAAGAATGTTTACATTCTATTAAGGTGAAGAGGCTCAGTGCATGTCTCATCAAAATTGATATTAGCAAGGCATTCAATAGTGTTGACTGGGAATTTTTTTAGGATGATCCTATACAAAATTGGAATATATTTACAAAATGCTAAATGGATCATGGCATGTGTGAATTTTGCTAATTTTTTTATCATCATTAACGATTATCCTACTACAATTTTTAAAGATTTCACAGGATTGCGCAAGGGTTGCACTTTGTCTCCAATCCTATTTTCACTGGTCATGGAAGAACTCAGTAGGAGGATTGATGAATATAGAGACATAGGTCTGATCACATCAAAATGACCAGAAAAATCAATGTCACACACTTGATGTTTGCGGATGACCTCCAAAATGAGACTTTTATCTATGAATGGAAGAATTTTCACCACATTCTCTCTTCTTTTGGATCTGCTTCTGGTCTCAACATGAATTCTAGTAAATCTGAACTGATAGCTGATCACGAAGAAGCCGGGGAGGATGTACAGATTAGTCGACTATTTGGGATGAAGGCCCAACCTCTAGACTTTGGGTTGAACTACTTGGGATTAATTGGTCTTGTTGTAACATTGTCTAGTTTCTGTAAGTCAGCATAATAGTCAAATAATTTTGAAAAAGTTAGGATAGGATATGGATGAAAAAGAATGAAAAAGTTAAAAAATGTTAGGAAAAGTTTATGTTTTATATATATCCATATCAATAAAATGATAGGTGTTAGTTGTCCTAAATAAAGAAGGCAAAGCAAAATAAAATGTTACGGAAGAAAAAACAAAAAGGAAAGCTTCATTTATGTTTGTAAAAATTGCACACGCTCCTAGTTTAAATGCGCCAATAAAAGAAGAAAGGTTTATATGGTTATTCCAAATTATTAAAACTATCATAAATTTTAAAACCATATAACATACCCCGCCATTCATCTCTTTTCATTTTCATTTCCCTAAGCCATATCCCTTTATATCATTCCCGACACTTTATTTAACAATTCCTAACCCCACCATTCTACCTCATCACATCTGACCGTCCAACCCATTTTCATACATTTGACGGTCCTCCCACATTTTTTGGCATCCAACGGCTCTCATAGCCTTCCGGCCCCCCTTCACGAACCGAACTTTATCACCGGGGGGTGGGCGGGGTCTGAAATCAGTGGTAATTCAAAACCTCCCATCAATACGTGTCATCACCTTAGCTTTTCGGACTTCCCATGAGCGAAACCGGAAACCGCTCACCCCCCCCCCCCCCCTTTCGAAAGGATGATTTCCAATACCACTTACCTGACCGTTGAACATCAACCATTCCGCTTCCGCCACCTCATCTGCCATTTCATCCACCTGTTAACCTCATTTTCCCATTAAAATACGTACATCACATCATTCCCTCCATTCTGAGTTCATTAAGCATTCAATTAGCATAACCGTTAACTCGTGCCACCAACAGAAAGCCTATATTTCTATATAAATCGTCTTTTACCCATTTATATGTTACAATGTTGTTTATTTGCAGGTTGCTTGCCAGAAACCTGACATTGTCAAGCTTCCAACACCTGCTCATTCAAATTATCCTTTCTGTTCCTTGTCTAGAAAGCATTGTTTGTTCATTGTCTATATTCTTAGTCAAATTACACTTCCATCCTTAGCCATCACGCCTACGAAGGACAAAGGACCAAAGGAAAACATCAATCCTCTGATTTTTCCTCCTGTAGATCTTCACCATATCCCCATGGCTGATAGAGACTACAGGATTCATGAAACACTTTGTGTGCTTGACATTCTCGAGATGTATTGTTGTCTCGAAGATAAATGTGTTGACAAAGCAGATGAAATCCAGCTCTAGGAGTCAAACCTACCTCGTTATATTTTTCCTCCTACCCACAACACTCCCGATTTCATAAGAAAATGACATGCCTCATATTTTCCGAGCCAAAGGGCCATAACCAATTCCAATGGACAAATTTTGTTTACCGTAACCCCTCAGGATATTGATGAAATGATGCTAGCCCCTACAGTCAACAATGGTACCCCATTTTCTTACGAAGCTCTTGTTGAAATACACAAGAAATTAGACTTTTCTGAGCCAAAAATTTAGAATTATTCTTAGCACAAGATGCTTCATTTCTGAAGAAAAATCCTCCTTATCCTTCATCCCTATTCCTTGAGAGAACCAAGGAGATAACCATTGTTATATCTTACCTTCATGGATACTACTCTGATCAATATGTGGATGAGGCCATTATGGGGTTTTTGTCAATCTTTTCTAATGATACGAAACCTTCAGTTATGTTCAATTTCAGTCATTTCCTTGCAGAGTCTATTCATCAGCTATTGGTCAATTTTCACACAGAGGAAGTGCCTAAATATACCTCTATCTTAGTCTACATGTTCATATACTTTCAAGGGGACAACATGAACTTTTCATTGCAGAAACTAAATGAGAAAGGAGAGCGGTAGTCGGTCATTTTCTGGACCACCCTAGTTATGAAAGATCACAATGAGTTCACATATAAATAGTTCATTGAGATGTTTTTTCACACAACCATAGGCCTTCTGAGCAGCAGAAAAGAACCAAGAATTAGTGAAGAACTCCAAACAGTTTTGCAGTTGTCAAAATAGGTACAAGCAAGAGATTGGTACTTACATGAAAATTACACAGAGATAAGAAATTTTGGATGTGAGCTACAACCATATAAGTCGCCAAAATTCCTCCCAATGAGGATTTTTGCCTTAGAATTCATCAGGAAGGTGATCAACATGGACCAAGTCCATTTTGTTGTTGCTAAGAAAAAGTCTCAGTTTAAGATAAAAACGCAAGTTGGCCCATACACAACAGGTAAGAAGGAGCATAAGTAGACCAATTATTGAAGCAAATGCAGTTTGATCTTACCTTCACTTCGTCATATGATCCACTAGGGATATTTTCCAAATTAAGGGTAGAAACCAAATATATTTCTTATTTTCACACATCAAGGCCAAAAATAGTGAAGTATAAGAACCAGCCAGGGTGGATAGAGAATACATTACATGAGGAAGAAGAACAAGAAGTCCCTTCATCAATAGTGCAGACTCCTACAAAGCAAGAGAAGACAACCAAAAGGAACAGAGAAGAAGTATCCCCTTCAGAGACATATATCTTCAACAAGGGATTTAAAATCATGTACGTCAGAAAGAAGGCTAGGCTTAGTTCCACATTAATACTTAGAAAATATACAGATCAATAGACTCCTATCAATACTAATGAGCCTCTTGTATCTTCACTAGTAGGTGAGCAGTCTACATAGTCTCCTACCACTTCTATGACCACAACAGAGTATCAACAGATTATCCACATAGGTACATATACTTCAAGCGATCCAGAGAAAAGTACCATGGATATATTCAAGAAAATAAAACTAAAAAATGAAGCATTGAAGATAAAAACATACAATCAATTTTGGAAACAAAATTCAGGTGCCCAAAGCAGGCTATTGTTAGCCTTCGACTCAGAGAAAGGAAAAATGCTAATGGCATGTCTTCAGTCACAAGTTCCTTAGCCCAAAAGAGAATCAGATTATAAGAAGGCATCTCTTGAATTTAATGTTAAGGACATACATCCCATTGATCAAATGAAGATGCATAAACAGACCAGGAAAATGATTTTCTCCATTGTTACTAACATTGCTATGACCTTGTCCAAATTGCAGGCCACATTAGTAAATGTATGCTCATAGCTCAACATGGAAAAAGTTTCAGTGCTTGCCAAAGATACTAAGATTAAAACCTTGGAAGATTTTGTGATCAAACTAGGGTATGATCCTGCAAATGTTAATGTTGCAGAGGAGCTAATTAAGAAAAATAATGCCAATATTGCGGCATTAAGGAAAGAGTTAAAATTGCCAGCAATAGAACATCCTTTAGCTAAAGAGATTGAAGAGACAAAGACACAAAAGGAAAACATGATGAAGGTCATCATAGAATAGAATACGCTATTGAAGAAAATGGAAATAGAGATGGAGACGTTGATTAAAGAAAGCAAGGAGTCAGCTAAACAAACTACTCCTTTAGAAGCACTTCCTATTAGAGTTGTTCCTAATGCTATATCTGCTACCACTAGTAAAGGAGATGATGCAGAACAATTGTGCACTACACTCCAAAATATGGCCTTGCAGACTAAAGAAATTAAGAAGTTACCGGAGCAAGTGAAACTTCTAGAGAATCAACAAAAGAAGTTTGACACTTTCTATGCATCAAAGCTTCAATGAGCTCAGAGTCAAGTAGAAATATGGAAGAAATTACCAACTGAAGGTTCTATTGGCTACACTCTTGGTAATGTTAAGGAAATTATTTGGAACAACATTATTGAGGAAATGAGTGAAATCTAGCCATGTGTCAAGATACTATTTGAGAAAAAGGAATTCGTGGAAAAGGCAAATCAGACCATTTCTGATATAAATACTCAATTGGGAGAAATTCCTAATACAACCAACAACATTATAAAGTTTCTAAATTATAAAGACAACCAATAATTGGATGATCTAGGAGTAGATGACAGGACTAAGACCATTCTTGAGGTGAAGAAAGTTTTGATAAAAAGGAACTTAGTAGTGCTGTTGACACAGAAGTGCCACACTCTGGATGTTGATGTCAACATATTTCTTTCAAGAATAGATGTAATATTCCTAATTAGCACTGCTAATTGGAATATTTGATTTTTGTATAGTTTTGCCGACTATAGTTTATTAATAAATAAAAGTGAGAAAAGGGGGTCTAACTCACTTAAATAAAATAAAGTGTTTCCCTAGTAGATGCAACGTTGTAACTTAAGGGGGGAGCCAAGGGGGGCCACACACCACGTGGAGGAGCCAATGAGAGAGAGGACGTTGGTTTTGGAGGGAAACCAATGCTATAAAAGGGGGAGGAGCCTCCTCATTTGGGCATTATTGACATGTTGATGATATTGTGAGCTAGACTTCTGTCTACTTGAGCACGCCGATTGTTTAGTCGGTCTGCAGCACTGTTTAGTGCGACTGAGTGTCTCCGGTTGGAGATCTCGCCCTTGGCCCCGGGGGACTTCGAGTGCCTGCTCGGGCAAGGTATTCCTTCAGTTTCAACAGTTGATTTGCAGGAGATTTGGGTGGACGTTTTGCAGAGGAGCTAGGCTTCATTGAGTGATTGCGCAGTCGTGGAGGGAGGACGCAGTTGGAGTTAGAGCAGCTTAGTTTTGGGGGATTTTCGTGGATTTTTCAGTGTGTTTCAGCTTGGAGGGTTAGTCTTTTCAGTGGAGAGTTTGCAGAGGGATTTGTGGCCCTTTTCCAGCATTCTTCCTTTGGCATCTGCGCTGTGCTTGGGAGAGACAACGTTTTCCTTGAGGAGGGCTTCTGGGGTGTTTTTAGGAGGTGGTCTGTTTGCTTCATGGTTTCTGGGTTTGGTCCGGAGTAGTGAGAACAGGCAGTCTACCGATTTTCAGCTCATTCCGGCGAGGGGATCAGCCCCTAGTTCCAGTTCATTGCAACAACAGCACTCTACGGCAGATTTCTCCAGCAGCTGGGACGCAGTCTCTATAGCAGCCATTTCCTATTCTGAGAGGGTCTTCACTTGCCTTGTGCGAGGATAGGTGCACTCATTCTGATTATCTATTGTACCCATATATATATTCTCAGATTAATAAAATGGCTTAGCGTTCTGGTATTTTTATGTGTACTTGCTCTATATTCTATTTCCGGCATTTTCCTATATAGTTGCATGTTTGTATTGCTGTGTATTACTGTCTATTTCCCGTTGGGGATATTACAATAGATGCATTGAACCAGAAAGGTCTTCCTTCACTATTTGTAATAAATGATAAATTAATGCCTAGGGAAGATTACATGAAGAAGCTTAAAGAAATAGTAAGGGCAACATCCATGTCCTCTATTAAAGGTTCAATGACAGTCAGGGCATTTTATGAAGCTGTTGAAAATATCATTTTCATTCAGCATGAGATAAAACATATTTTTACTATAAAACCCACTTTTGCTAAGTATACTGAGGCAAATAAAATCTACTGCAAATTAATTAAAGTTTCAATTCTAGATCATGAATGGTGGGAAAAGCTATGCGAATATCAGGAATAAAAGACAAATCAGTTTTTCCAGCGTAGCACCAGAATAGTGGCCACTCAGCAACAGTTTTCCATCAAAACAAGGCCAGTCAAACAGATTCATTCCTTTGGATCGAATTCCTTTCCTTTCTGTTAATTTTGAGAAATTATAGATTGCCTTTTCACTGAGGAATTTATTGTAATTTTTATTTTTGTTTAAATACTTCATTCATTGGAATATTCGAGGTTGCACCCTTGAGCTAGTTATCAGACATATTTCTAATAGTTGGAGCATTTTTTATATAATAAAGGATTATGGATTTACTTCATATGGCTTGTATTCCTATGATTTATTTCTATTATGTTTTTCATTATGTGTTCTTCATATAATTTTATTCATTAACAATTATCCGATTGGAAATTTAATTGAATCTCAATTTCGTTTTCGATCCATTATAAAGTTGTAATTGAATTAAGAGATTAATTTACAAAGCTATCTGTTATTGTAAATTCCTCTTGAAATTTAATTACACAAAGGTTCCTGTTATGACTTGATTATATATTTTTTATTATGAAAACATAGTTTTCATAATTTCTGCTTACAAATGGTGAAATATTCTATCTGAATATTAAATCATTTATACTTCTCTAATTTCTTCTTATCCATCCAACTTAAAATCAATTAAACATATGTATTTAAATAGAAACCTTTTATTTTATCAAATATCTTTCTGAGTTAAAATCACATGTTCAGAAAATTATTAACTGGTCATCCAACTATTCAAAAACAACAAATATTTTAGATTCTTTGGCATAACTTATTGACCTTAGGTTATCTCAAAGGACACCATTAGATTGGCGCCATTTCCGGGGAGACAAAGAATTGAAAGCTAAATTTTCCATGGGGCAATGATTTTCCCCTTTCCTTTAAGGTGAATAAAGGATAAGGATATATGTCAAAACCTTTCACCTGACGATTCCACTGGTTCAAGTTGGCTCCCTTTAAGCACACTAGATCACATTCTGAGTCTGAGATTGTTAACCCTTTACCAAATCGAGAAAAAGATTATTAGGAAAGCCTCTTTGAGAAGAAAATAGAAAACTCCTTCTTCTTCCTCTTCAGCTTTAAAACCTAAATAAATTTCATCTGTAGATCGCTTTTTAGCAATATCATCTCATCCTGATTCGACTCAAGTACCTCCTAGAGTTTCTGAACTTTATTCAATAAGAGTAGATCTTCAGTTAGCCTTGTTAAGAGAATCACTTGAGTCATATCAAGTTCCATCCTTCCCTTTAGACTCACCTACATCTAAGATAGAATTGGGCTTACACTTACATGAATTTAAGCCTAGATATTTCGTTACTTCAGTTTATTATTCTATTCCATAAACCTCTACTAAACAAGAAGAGACATTTTCTGTCTATTCTAATATTTTGTTTGAATATAAGGAAGAAGATTTAACACCAAAAATTCAAAGGTTGGTTGTTAATATTCCTTTGAAACCCTCACACCCTCCTCCTCCTTCATTATTGCCTCCATCCTCTAATACTCATTCACTTACCCATTCATCATCATCTTCATCATAATCTTCATCATTCACTCAGACACCCCATATGCCTCCTACTGTTATGGATTTTCAACCCATTATACAAGAAAGGTATTCTGCTCTTGTTCTTCCTAACAACTTGGAAAATTTTCCTGATGGATATCTAAAAAATTTACCAATATTTAATGGAGAAAAAGGTCTGTCAACAGAGGATCATATATCATCCTTCCTAGATTTCGCTGATAATATGAACATCGAGCATGAAGATGTTTACATGAGATTATTTGTACAATATTTAGAAGGAAATGTTAGGATCTGGTTTCAACAACTTAGAGCTGATTCTATTCATACATGGAATGAACTTATAAATATCTTTAAAAACCAATGGGGGGTAAAGAAAGATGTTGTTTATTTTCTCACTGAATTTGAAGAGTTAAAGAGAAATCATGGTGAACCAGTTGTTGAATTTATTAAAATATTTAACAAACTCTACCACAAAATGTCTGTTGATTGTAAACCTCCAGTAGTAGCTGCAAAGGTCAGATTTTCTAAAGCATTTGATGATGACTTTACAATTATGCTAAGGGAAAGAGTTTCTAACACATTACAAGACATGCAGACTAATGCTACTGAGGTAGAATACAATAGGCCATCTTCTGGTAAAATTAAAGCCAAAGAAGAGAAGGAACAAAGAAAATTAAACGCTAAGCTTGATGAATCATCCTCTTCCAAATCCAAAATTGAAGATTAGAAAATTGATGAAATCACATCTTTACTTAGAAACCTTTCCAATAGAATCTATAAGATTGAAACACAACCTAAAACTTCTCAGCAAATTGATGTTAGACCTCAAAATAAAAATAAAAATCAATCACGGAGAGCTCCTCAACTTTAGATTCTTTAGAGACCAGATAAAAAAATTCAACCTCCTTTGTTGATTGATGATCAATAGCCACAGGATATTGGCCCTGTAATTACATAAGATATCAATAAATTTAATTCTTTAGTAGAGAAGATGGCCATAGTCCCTTCATCTTCATCATAGTCTTTGGAACAAGAACAAGATACCCAGCTTTCAAAATACCAAGCATTTTCTGAATTTCTCATTGCATAGTTAAATAAAAAGTATGATCTAAGACCAATATCAGGCCTAGGTAGACCTCCAAAATCTACCACAACCATAGAACCTACAATAAAATCCATTCAAACACAAACTTCAACACCTTAGACTACAGAGTCATCCACTAAAATCGTTTCATCCGATAAAATCATTTTGACAAATTTTAATATTGAAAAGGAATTGGAAAGGGTTAAGATTCCTATACCTTTAGCAAAAATTTCCAAAAATCATAGTTATAAAAATCAAGTGTCTAAATGGATACAGTCCTCTAGTGTAGATGCTGAGGGAGATGTTATCAGTTTGCAAGATGAAAATCCTTCAGTAGTGTTTGGCCCTAGCTCTGATATGATCGATGAAATTGTTCCACCATTTTATGTGACCTTAAGGACTAATGAATTTTTATTGTGTAACTATATGCTTGATTCTGGTGCTTCACACAATCTTATGCCAAAGGTAATTTTGGACCAGCTTCAATTACAAGTTACCCGTTCCTATCATGATATTTACACCTTTGATTCAAACAAAGTACCATGTTTAGGATTGATCATAGATCTAGTTGTGACCTTAGCCCATACCTGTCAAGAGTATAGTATTAGACATTTTTGTCACTAATATTCCACCCAAACTTGGCATGCTTCTATCTAGATCATGTTGTGCTAAACTTAGGGGATCACTTCAGATGTACATGTCTTTTGTTATATAGAGAAGTCATATTTTGTCACACTATTTGCAGAGATGATCAAGAAAAAAATTACCCTATCTATGTAATAGATCAGGATTTCAGTTGCTTTTAGTTATCTTCCCAAAAATCATCAAATACTCAAATTTCCATTGAAAATATAATTTCTAAACCAAAGATTGTAGAATCAGATATCTAGAAAATTTATTTTGATGGGTCTTGCTCAAAGGAAGGAGCAGGAACATGAATGGTTTTAGTTTCACAAAATAAAGAAAACATTAGTCAGTCATGTAAACTTGAATTTGAGGTTACCAATAACGTGGCTAAGAATGAGGCTTTTCTTCTTGGTCTTGAGCTAGCTAAAAGGTTAAAAGGTTAAAAACTTGAGTGTTTTCTCTTCTTATGAGCTTATAGTCAAGTAGATTAGCAACCTGTGTAAAAATAAACACCCAAGGCTTAGTTCCTATAGAAACGAAGTTTGGGATACTGTTGAAAGCTCTGTCCTTGGATTTAACAAAACTGCTATTCCCAGAGATGAAAATATGCATGTTGATTCACTTGTGATTTCAGCAAGCTATTTTTGTTGAAGTTTTCAACAAGAAATGGTGAAGTAGGCATCCTGAAACATCATCTTCGATCCTAGTTGGAAAATAATCACCTAAAATAGGTGGGGCCCGCACAGGTTATTTTTAGGTGTATGTCTATTTTTGGACATGGTGAGCATATTATATATGTAGCAGGAGGCTATTTGTAGATGGTTGGTCAAATGTGAAAAATAGATGAGATTCTATGTTTAGAATATTGGGCGAAGTCTATTTATAGGTCATCGATCTAAAAATAGATGCATGTCGATTATTATTAGCTCTTAAGAATAATCAGACTCTAAACAACAACTTATTTTCTTGGAGCACTTAATTTCAGTATACAGATTTTTCAAATCAGTGGGGTGAAGGAATTACGCAATTCCTAGGGTTTACTGGTGGTTCATGCATGGAGGACTTAGTTATAACTGAAGTGGCAAAGTTATGATAGAGTTGGAAGAGTAGTTCATGGAGTTGTATTCAGTTTAACTCAGTTAGAATCAGTTGAGCTAGTTGTATCTAATCTAACTGAATGATACAATAGTGAGAGTGGAGTGAATTAATTAGTTAATTAAAATATCAAATAATAACTCATTAATCAACTAAACAATACCACAGTTAGCTATAGTGCATGTCAGATCCAGTGGAGAGCTAGTGCAGAGATAGGTGAAAGGGTGAGATAGATTATCTATTGTGACCATAGTGACGAATGGATTGCATATACATATACATAGGAGATGCCAATGAGAATAATGTAGTCAAGGAGAGTTGGATTGCATCGAATTGATCTTTGTAATCAGCTTGGATTGTGTAGTGGAGGCAGGCTAGCAGGAGGGCAGAGATTGGTGCATGGATTTGCAGATTTATTCTATGTTAGTGTGTGATGATTGATTATACTGAGAGCTTGATGTACTAAGCTTTGTATGAGATTGTTAAATTATTTACATGATACATAATATATGATAGTTGGGGTTTTTAGCTTCAGTCTTTCCCGTTAAACAACTGTGTTATGTGTGTTTTTATTGCTTCATGTGTTTTGCAATTGTTGATTAAATTTCTACAAGAATTATAGTGGAAGGATTCTGTATTTTGCAAGAAGTTAAATATTGTGAGATCAGGGGAATTTGGATATATGCATTCTTATTGTATATAATTTCTACACTTTCAAAATCCCTCAGCTAGTATCTTCAAATTACTAAATTCAGGTTAAATACAAACCATCAATCCCTGATAACCTTAAACATTGGAAAATTTTTGAAGATGACAAACAATTAAAGTCTTTCATTCAAGTCATCGATGAATTATCAAATATGCAAATTGAAGAAGACTAAAGAGATATTCAAGAATTAAATCACCAAAATTCATTTAATCTAAAAATTCTTCATCATGTTATCATTAAATTATCTAATAATTTTATTCCTAAAGGATTAATTCCATTGGGAAAACTATTTGATGATAATGATGTCTGTAAAAACCCTTTGTCTAAATCACTTGAAGAAGAAATTGAAGAATGCAATATTGGGACTTTAGATGATGTAAGAAATGTTAAGTTATCAGCAACCTTGCCTTTGGATGTGAAAGTCAAGTACTTGAATCTTCTTAAAAATTACAAAGATGTGTTTGCCTGGTCTTATAACGAATTAAAAACTTATGATACAACTTTAATAGAGTATAAGATTCCCTTAAAATCAGAGGCAAAACCATTTCAATACAAATTAAGAAGAATTAATCCCATACTACTTCCAACCATTGAAAAAGAACTTTAAAAGCTACTTGATGCTCATATCATTTTACCTTTATGGTATTCTAATTGGGTAGCCAACCTAGTTCCAGTCAGGAAGAAAAATGGTGAGATTAGGCTATGTGTAGACTTCCAAAACCTGAAAAAATAATCCTTATAGGATAATTATCCATTGCCTAAAATGGATTATTTACTTCAGAAAGTTTCAGGATCAAGTAGGATTTCTATGATGTATTTTCAAGTTACAACTAGATCATGGTAAGTCAAGTTGATCAAGAGAAAACTACTTTCACCACTACTTAGGGTACATTTACGTATGCCACGATGCCATTTGGGTAAACCAATGATGGAGTTAATTTTCAGAGAGCAATGGATGTATAATTTGTAGGTTAAACCACTGAATTTACTGTTACTTATTTGGATGATTTAATCTTTTTCTCTGAAAATCATCTAAAAAACTTGAGTAAGGTTTTTAACAGGTACAAGAAATTTGGTATATCCATCAATTTTAAGAAATCTTTATTTGTTGTAAAGGAAGGGAAATTACTAGGGCATATAATCTCCAAGAATGGAGTTATAATTGACCTAAAGAGAGTATCATCCATTCAGGCACTATCTCTACCAAGGAATAAGAAAGAGATTCAAACCTTCCTTGGAAAGATTAATTTTCTCATAAGGTTCATCCCCAATTATGTAGAGATAGTAAAGGACATAACTGATATGCTAAGGAAAAACAATGAAGTCAAATGGATAGTTCTAGCTAGGTATGCTTTCGATCAAATCAGAAAGGAAATATCTGAGGCCACTAAATTAGCTAGTCCTGATTATTCCTTACCTTTTAGCATATTTTCTTTTGCATCTGAGACAAACTTAGTTGATGTACTTTTACAAAAGAACACCAATGGTGATGACCAGCCTATATCCTTCTTTTCCAAAGTTATGAGGGATTTTGAACTTATGTACGATATTATGGAAAAGCAAGCTTAAGCCTTAATTCAAGCCCTAAAAGCCTTTAGAACCTATGTCCCACATTCACACATTACTGCCTATGTTCCTAATCATGCTGTCAAAACTATTTTAACCCAACTTGATACTGATGGAAAAAGAGGAAGATGGATTGCTAAAATCCTTGAATTTGATCTTGAAATTAAAACCACAAAGCTAGTAAAAGGGCAAGACCTAGCCAAATTATTAGATGAATCCAACTGCAAAGACGTATTAGGGATAAATCTAGTTGCTGAAATGTCACTAAGGGAGAATCCACAAGAACCTCCTTCAATATCAAGGGAGAATCCGCAAGAACCTTCCTCAATATAAGAGGAGAATCCAGAAGAACCTCCTTCTCTTATTGAAGGAGAGAACCCACAAGAACCTCTTCCTTCAGAACAATCCATTCCTGTTCACATAGATCATAATTATCTACTTTCTAGTTGGTATTCTGATATTGTGTTGTTTCTTAGAGATTTTCAATGTCCAGTCGATCTTAATTTGAAGCAGTGCAAATCTCTAAAGCTCAAATCAATAAAATACTGCATTATCAATGCCAATCTGTATTGGAAATACCCTCTAAATATTATTCTTATTTGTTTAAATTAAAATGAAATAGAGGGAATTATAGATAAATTCCATGTAGGATTTTGTGGTGGACACTATGCTTGGAGAGCAACAGTCTACAAAATTTTGAAAGCAGGTTTTTATTAGCCCTCACTTTTCAAAGAAGTTGGATCAAGAGTAAGAATTTGTGTAAAATGTCAATTATTTGTAGGAAAAGAAAAAATGTCAGCACTTCCTTTGGTTCCAGTATTAGTTGATGCTCCTTTTCTACAATGGGGGTTGGACTTTACTGGGGAAATTCATCCACAATCAAGTAATCAACACAGATGGATTCTAACTGCTACTGATTATTTTACCAAATGGGTAGAATCCATACCTGTTAAAAATGAAACTAATACTGTTGTGATTAAATTCCTTGAAGATAATATCTAATCAAGATTTGGATACCATCAAAAAATTGTAATAGATAATGCACCATCCTTTAGCAGTATTCAAATGATTGAGTTCTACAAAAAATATTCAATCCTACTACATCATTCTACACCATATTATCCTCAGGGTAATTGATTAGTAGAATCTTCCAACAAGAGCTTAGTTAAGGTCATTAAGAAGACTCTTGAAGATCATAAAAAGAGTTGGAACAACCATTTAATCCATGCCATTTTAGCAAACATAGTTTATCCTAAGAGATCAACAGGAAAGTCTCCTTCCCGATTAGTTTATGGTAAGGAAGCTATTTTTCCCACTCATTTAGCTTTACCTGTTATGGGATTTCTCTAGGAATATTATGAAGAAAAAGATGATTTCTCAAGAAGGATTAGTCAAATTTCTGAGTTGAATGAAGACAGGGATGAAATTTAGTATCAACTAAGAAAATACCATAACAAGATGAAAGAGCTGTTTGATAGAAAAGCAAGAGAAATAAATTTCAAGAAAGGTGGCCTCGTGCTCAAATGGGATACAAGGAAAGAATAAAAAAGAAAACATGCAAAATTTGATAACCTCTGGTTTGGTCCATTTAGTATTGCAGAAGTCAAAGGGAACAATACATTTATCTTACACAATTTGGAATGAGAGTATTCCTCATTGCCAGTCAATGGGAAGCACGCTAAACATTATATTCAGTACTGATTCTTCATTCATTCAACATCTGTAAATATTCGAAGAGTTTATTTATTTTTGATAATTGCAAGTAAGTATCTGTTTCAACAAAGACTCCATAGCCCGAGGAGAATACTTTTTGATCTGCTTGTTCTCTGCATCCCACAGGGGGAAGCAGTCCCCATATGGAGCCGATGTTGTAACATTATCTAGTTTTGATAAGTTAGCATAATTACTCAAATCATTTTGAAAATGTTAAGGTAGGATATGGATGCAAAAGAATGAAAAATTTAAAAAATTTAGGAAAATTTTATGTTTTATAGGTAGCCATATCAATACAATGATAGGTTTTAGCTGGCCTAAATACAACATACCCCGCCATTCATCCCCTTTCATTTTCATTTCCCTAAGCCATATTATTTTATATCATTCTAGACACATTATTTAACAATTCCTAACCCCACCATTCCACCTCATCACATCTGACCGTCCTACCCATCTCCATACATTCGACGATACTCCCACATTTTTCGGCATCCGAAGGCTCTCATAGCCTTTCAACCCCCCTTCATGAACCAAAATTTATGGGGGGGGGGGGGGGGGGCTGGGGAGCGTGTATGAACTCAATGGTAATTCAAAACCTCCTGTAAATACGTGTCATCACCTCAAATTTTTAGACCCCCCATGAGCAAAACTGGAAACTGCTCAACCGCCCCCCTTCGAAAGGTTGATTTCCGATACCACTTACATGACCATTGAGCATCTGCCATTCCATTGCCGCCACCTCATCTGCCATCTCATCCACCCGTTAACCTCATTCACCCATTAAACTTCATAAATCACATCATTCCATCCATTATTAGTTCGCTAAGCATTCAATTAGCCTAAGCGTTAACCCACACCACCAACAGAAAGTTTGTATTTCTATATAAATCACCTTTTATCCGTTTACAGGTTACAGTGTTGTTTATTTGCAGGTTGGTCACTAGAAATCTGACATTTTCAAGCTTCTAGAACCTACTTATTCCAATTATCTTTTTTTTTCCCTATCTAGAATGCTTTTCTTGTTTATTGCCTATATTCTCAATCAAATTACATTTCCAGCGTTAGCCATCATGCCTCCCAAGGACAAAGGACTAGAGGAAACATCAATCCTCTGATTTTTCCTCCTATAGATCTTCACCATATCCTAATGGCTGATATAGACTACAAGATTCGTGAAACACTTTGTGAGCTTGAAATTATTGAGATGTATTGTTGTCTTGAAGATAAATGTATTGAAAAATGAGATGAAATTCATCTCTCGGAGTCAAACCTACCTCGTTATATTTTTTCTCCTACCCACAACACTCCCAATTTCATTATTCCATGCCTCATATTTTCCAAGCCAAAGGGTCATAACCAATTCCAATGGGCAAGTTTTGTTTACCATAACCCCTCAGGATATTGATGAAATGATGCTAGCCCCTACAGTCAACAATGGTACCCCATTTTCTTATGAAGCTCTGGTTGAAATATACTAGAAATTAGACTTTTCTAAGAGAGCCAAAACTCTAGAATTATTCTTAGCACAAGATGCTTCATTTTCAAAGAAAAATCCTTCTTACCCTTCATCCCTATTACCTCAGAGAACCAAGCAGATAACCACTGTTATATCTTAGCTTCTTGGATACTACTATGATCAATATGTAGATGAGGCCATTATGGGACTTTTGTCAATCTTTTCTAATGATACCAAACCTTCAATTGTGTTCAATTTCATTGATTTCCTTGCCGAGTCTATTCATTATCAATTGGTCAATTTGCACACGGAGGAGGTATTTAAATATACCTCTGCCTTAGTCTACATGTTCATATACTTTCAAGGGGACAAAATGAAGTTGTCATTGCAAAAACTGAATGAGAAAGGAGACCAACATTCGGTCATTTTCTGGACCACCCTGGTTATGAAAGACCACAATGAGTTCACATATAAACAATTCTTTGAGATGTTTATTCACCCAGCCATAGGCCTTCTGAGCAGCAGAAAAGAACCAAGAATTAGTGGAAAAATCCAAAATATTTTGCATCTGTCAGAACAGGTACAAACAAGAGATTGGTACTTATATGAAAATTACATAGAGATAAGAATTTTTGGATGTGAGATGCAACCATATAAGTTTCCAAAATTCCTCCCAATGAGGAATTTTGCCTTAGAATTCATCAGGTACATGATCAACATGGATCAGGTCCATTTTGTTGCTACCAAGAAAAAGTCTCATTTTAAGTTAAAAACGCAGGTTGGCCCATTCATCTGTAACAAAAATAAAGCAGAAGTAGAAGCAGAGAAATTATTGAAGAAAATGCAGTTTTATCTTAGCTTCACTTCGTCATATGATCCATTAGGGATAGTTTCCAAATTAAGGGTAGAAACCAAGTCTACTACTTATTTTCACACACCAAGGACAAAAATAGAGAAGTATAAGAACCAACTAGAGTGGATAGAGAATACATTACATGAGGCAGAAGAACAACAAGTCTCTTCATCAATAGTTCAGACTCCTACAAAGAAAGAGAAGACAACCAAAAGGAACAGAGAAGAAGGATCCCCTTCAAAGACATATATCTCCAGCAAGGGATTTAAAATCATGTACAAAAAGAAGGCTAAGCTTAGTTCCAGATTAAGAGTTAGCAAATATACATAGCAACAGACTCCTATCAATACTAATGAGCCTCTTGTATCTTCACTAGTAAGTGAGCAATCTACATAGTCTCGTACCACTTCTATGACTAAAACAGAACATCAACAGATTATGCGCACATGTACATATACTTTGAGCGAGCCAGAGAAAAGCATCATGGATATATTCAAGGAAATAAAACTAAAAAATGAAGCATTGAAGATAAAAACATACAATCAATTTTGGAAACAAAATTTAGGTGCCCAAAGCAGGCTATTGTCAGCCTTTGACTTAGAGAAAGGAAAAATGCTAATGGAATGTCTTCAGTCACAAGTTCCTGAGCCCAAAGGAGAATTATATTATAAGAATACATCTCTTGAATTTAATGTTAAGGACATACATCCCATTGATCAAATGGAGATGCATAAACAGATCGAGGAAATGATTTTCTCCACTGTAACTAACACTGCTTTGACCTTGTCCAAATTGCAAGTCACGTTAGCAAATGTCCGCTCATAGATCAACATGTAAAAATTTTCAGCCTTTGCCAAAGATACCAGGATTAAAAACATGGAAGATTTGGTGATCAAACTAGGGTATGATCCTGCAAATGTTAATGTTGCAGAGGATCTAATTAAGAAAAATAATGCCGATATTGCAGCATTAAGGAAAAAGTTAAAACTGTCAGCAACAGAAGATACTTTAGCTAAGGAGATTGAAGAGACAGAGACAAAAAAGGAAAACATGATGAAGGTCATCATAGAATAGAATACGATGTTGAAGCAAATGGAAATAGAGATGGAGAAGTTGATTAAAGAAAGCAAGGAGTCAACTACACAAACTGCTCCTTTAGAATCACTTCGTATTAGAGTTATTCCTACTGCTATATCTACTACCACTAGTAAAGGAGATGATGTAGAACAGTTGGTTGCTACACTCCAAAATATGACCTTGCAGACTAAAGAAATTAAGAAGTTACAGGATCAAGTGAAACTTCTAGAGAATCAGCAAAAGAAGTCTGACACTTTCTATGCATCAGAGCTTCAAAGAGCTTAGATTCAAGTATAAATATGGAAGAAATCAGCAACTGAAGCTTCTATTGGCTACACTCTTGGTAATGTTAAGGAAATTATTTGGAACAACATCATTGAGGAAATGAGTGAAATCTGGCCATGTGTCAAGATCATATTTGAGAAAAATGAATTAGTGGAAAAGGCAAATCAGACAATTTCTGATATAAATACTCAACTAGGAGAAATGCCTAATACAACCAACAACATTATAAAGTTTCTAAAGTATAAATACAACCAAGAACTGGATGATCTAGGAGTAGATGACAGGACTGATACCATTCTTGAGGTGAAGAAAGTTCTGATAAAAAAGAACTTAGTAGTGCAGTTGATAGAGAAGTGTCGCACTCTGGATGTTGCTGTCAACAGATTTCTTACAAGAATTGATGCATTGAACCAGAAAGGCCTTCCTTCACTATTTGTAATAAATGATAAATTAATTCCTAGGGAAGATTACATGAAGAAGCTTAAAGACATAGTAAGGGCAGCATCCATGTCCTCTATTAAAGCTTCAATGACAAGCAGGGAATTTTATGAAGCTATGGGAAATATCAGTTTCATTCAACATGAGATAAAACATATTTTTACTATAAAAACCACTTTTGCTAAGTATAATGAGGCAGATGAAATCTACTTCAGATTAATTAAAGTTTCAATTCCAGATCAAGAATGGTGGGAAACGCTATGCGAATATCAGGAATAAAAGACAAATCAGTTTTTCTAGTGCAAGACCAGAATAGTGGCCACTCAGCAACAATTTTCCATGAAAACAGGGCCAGACATATAGATTCATTCTTTTGGATCGAATTCCTTTCCTTTATGTTAATTTTGAGAAATTATATCTCGCCTTGTCACTCAGGCATTTATTTTAGTTTTTATTTTTATTTAAATACTTCATTCATTGAAGTATTCAAGGTTGCACCCTTGAGCTAGTTGTCAGACAGATTTGTAATAGTTGGATCATTTTTTATATAATAAAGTATTATGGATTTACTTCATATGGCTTGTATTCCTGTGAGTTATTTCTATTGTGTTTTTCATTATGTGTTCTTCATATAATTTAATTCGGTAACAGTTATCCGATTTGAAATTTAATTGAATCTCAATTTCGTTTTCGATCCGTTGTCAAGTTTTAATTGGATTAAGAGATTAATTTACAAAGATATATGTTATTGTAAATTACTCTTGAAATTTACTTACAAAAAGGTTCCCATTATGATTTGATTATATTTTGTTGATTATGAAACATAGTTTTCATAATTTCTACTTATAAATGGTGAAATACTCTATCTGAATATTAAATCATTTATACTTCTCTACATTCTTCTTATCCATCCAACTTAAAATTAAATTAACCTTATGTATCTAAATAAAAACCTTTTATTTTATCATGGATATTTCTAAGTTAAAATCACCTGTTCAGAAAATTTTTCACTAGTCATCCAACTATTCAAAAACAAAAAATATTTTAATGTTTTGGCATAACTTATTGACCTTAGGTTATCTCAAGGGACAACAGGTCCCACATGTGGCTCACTATGGGGGGTAGAATTATCTTGATCAAATCCTTATTAGAGTCCATATCCATCTTCTGGATACACCTATACATGTTTCCAAAGGCCATTATTCACAATATCGATGCAATCTTGGCCAGATTCCTTTGGTCACATTCAGATGTATCTAGGAAGATCCACCTTGTCCATCTATCCCTTCTTACCAAAGCTACTGAAAACGGGGGATGGGGGATATTAGATACACTCTCATTTAATCGATCTCTCATTTACAAGATCTTATGGAGAGGTATGACCGGCAGGGGCATCTGGTCACAGATAATCCACGACAAATATATGGCCTACAAGGATATTGAAGACTAGATAAAATATTGAGCCAAATTCCCCACTTCATCCTCATACATCTAGCGCAGTATGATGAGGAACATGCCTTGGATATTAACGGGATTACGTTGGGAGTTGGGAAACGACAATAGGAATGGGTTTGGTTTGGATAACATTAGGGGTCTTCTGGGCACACATAGTCTTATTGTACCCCTCCTCAAAAATCTGCACGGTAGAGGTGTGTTCTTTTTCTCTAACATTGTTTCATATAGGGATTCTACTCCCCATATACAATCTTGGCATCAGGAATAATACATTGACCTTACTGGTTCTCTAGCTATAGAATGGGATCAGTACATTAGATAGGTCAAGGCTCCAAGGATTTATATTATTGAAGTATCAAACAAGTTGAGATGGGCTGGGAAACACATAAGAGATAAATTGTGGTAGTTAATTATATAAACATAACACCAACCCACATCCAACTGTTAAGGCACAATATTGGTTTCATAAGATATAGGAAGGGGAGTTTCCTTTGAAACTCAAATGTTTTGGTTGGCTACCCCTTCATGAAAAAATTATTTCTTGGGAGAATATATCCCATGGAGGTTTCAATGGTCCTAGCATATGTTCACTCTGCATGCATAATTTAGAAGATGTGACACATCTCTTATTAAATTGTCCCAATGGTGTATAAATTTGGCACCCTGTCCTCCAAATTTTCCAGATTGGTGGGAACTGGACACAACTTACAATGGAGGCAAGTTTTAAACTATGGTTTGCAACACAACAAGATTTTTTCTCCTTACCATTTTACATCATTTGGGGCAATTGGTGATGCATGAACAATTGGATTTTTGAACAAAAGAAGGTGGATATAAGGTGCTATATTATGGGGATTGCGACATACTACTCTGAGATAGGTCTCAACAAACATGAAACAAATTTGAGGCAGTTTATTAAATTTTTTATGTGGAAAAAGTACCCCGTTGGTTCCTTTGATGGTGCATGCAACAACATTCAATGTGAATGTGGTCCCCTCATTGCCACAATACTTGGATGTTATTATCATTTTTGGTGGGAAGGTGGTAGGGGCACAAACAACCGGGAAAAAATCATTGCACTCTGGGGTCTACTTTTCACGGCATATTGGTTAAACATTAAATAATTCCAGGTATTTGGAGAATCGAAAGTCTACATAGATTGGATCAAGGGGCTAAAATCCTTTCAACCCCCATTGCTATTGTATTGGATGGAGCACATCTACCTTTTAGAGCGCTCATTCCATCACATCTCCTAGGAACACATATATATGGACTAGAACAATATTGCTGACATGCTCTCCAAAAGAGGAAAACTAGGAACATCTAGGGTCATTCACTACACAATGTACAAGCAGGATAAAAGGGTGGATACTGGAAGTATTCTCATTTCCTAATTTCTTCTTTTACTTGTCTTTAGCTTTGGAAATATGTAGGATAATAGGTTCTCATGAAGGTTTAGTACTACAATCTGTAGTTATTTTTTTTGAATTTGGACCACATATTTAAATATAAGAATCATGTATAGCTGTAGTTTTTGGTTTCGAACCATATGCTAAATGTAAGAGAGATATTGATATGTCCACCTTTATATGAAATTAAAAAAAACAAATCCGAAAGAGGAAAAATCAAGACCTACCATATCAAAAGGCTTTTATCAACCCACCGACGAGGGATGGTAACATCCCCAACATGAAGAGCATAGTTTGCATTACTTGTTGTTTCGGTGGACTTTCTTTCCTTGGTTCTACAACAAGTTAGTGGGTTGAGTTTACATAGCCTATTTCACTTACATCCCTTATTTAGACAAGTTTCATGTAGATTTTAATGCACCTGTACATATTGATGCAAAGTCAAGGTATTGGGAAAATTCCACAGTGCAGGTAATTTGCATGTAAAACACCGCCATGTACAAAATGTATTTCGTTTTTTAAATTTAATGAAAAAAATGGTTTACACATGATCGCTTGTGTTTCTGTGTTGCAAATCCATGCCATATGATTTAACTAAATGATCAACTTATGTAACACATATATATATTTTCTATCAAGCCTATTTTTTTCTTCAAACTTAAATGCACGTATACATATAAAAAAATTATATAAACCCACCTCAACTGTTGCAAATTACCCTCATCACTCAAAGGCGAATTGGAGTAGCAATGTCATGAGGACAAGGGACACTGCCTCATGTTCAATGTCCAATGTTGGCTTATGGGCTTGGCCATTTTTTTCTCTATTAAGGGGTTCAAGAAAGAAAGAAAGAAAGAAAGAATTTTTAATGTCCACGAGGCTAAAAATAGCCTATGGGATAGATTGCTTTTCTATCTGGCTCTTGTATTCGGTCCTTTTCCTGTGAATTTTTACAATAACCGCTCCCAGCTTATCAACAAACTCTTCGCTGAATAGATTATCCCAAGAACTCACTGCCAGAATACCTGCATAGTTTTCCCAGCTATCTTTGAAGACCTCACATTCTAAAATGAAATGTTTTCCTATTTTCACTTTTCCGGAAGAGAAAAAAATACATACTCTTTCCTCCCACATTTCTTTTGGCCTTTTCCAGCGCCCTTTTTCACAATCGAGTTGATGAGAATTAGTCCTTAATTGAGCAATAAGAATTTTAGATATCCAAGAAATATTAGCCCCTATGTACGCCTTTTGTTGATGGTTATGCATGGGGTTAAACTCTTGAATGTAGTACTTCTTCTTTCCCCCTAGCTCTTTCTCCCAAGTATGTTTGTAGAACTTATCCATAACAAATTTTTTTATCTCTTTACTGTTTGTAGGACACATGCTCAAGAAAATACCCCATTTACTAAACCATTTGTTATTTTTCCACATCCAAGTCTTCTTTCTTTTGCACAATCTGTCACTAAACACAACCTTAGGCCATCTACCCTCTTCCATTTGCTCAATTGGTTTCAGATACCTTATGACTCGCACCATAGCAATTGCTTCAATAGGAGCAGCCCCTGTTTCACTTAACATGATAGCATAAGGAATTGTACCTTTAATTTTGAATTTGTTTGTAATCCAACACTTCTGAATTTTCTCAATTTGTTTCCACTGCATCTCGGTTGTGCTGTTGGCCCATAGTTCACAACCGTAGAGAATCACCGGAATCACTAGAAGCCAAAAAAGAGTTAGAGTGGTTTTCTAGTCCTACAGCTCTGCCTCTCTACACTTGTTTTGAAGAGCATAAAATGATTTCCAACCCCCTAAAGTTCTTTTCTTTCTACAACCATCCCAACTTAAATTTTTGTTGAAGTAAATTCCGAGGTATTTGTAGTCTACAACTTCTTCCATAATGTTGCCTTCAAAATAAAACTTATGTTGGTTATGATTTTTTTTGTTAGAGAAAACCACTACTTTCATTTTGCTAATATTGACTTGCATCCCAACCCTTCTAAAAAACTGCTCAAGGGAACGTAAATGCTCTTGCAAACCAAGAGCCGATTTAGAAATCAATATAAGGTCATCTGCATACAAAAGAAGCCGAGTAGATCCAAAAGCTTTACCGGGGACGAGGGCTTGTGACCAGGTAGACAAGGTCAAAGTAGAATAGGGGACACAAGATAGTGATGGCATCAAAGTTTGGACAAAGGTGTGGGACTGGTGCAGTGACAAAGTTGACGATGTAACCATGTTTTGTAGCCATGGAAATGCAGATGATCATCCCTCGTGGAGCCCTTACAATGATGGCATCGACCCTATTCCATTGAACAACCCTCATTCAACGATTCACAACTTTTGTCCCATGAACGATCCTCACTTCTTTACGAAGCTCATCTAAATTTGCTCTTGGTTTGCAAGAGCACTTACTATCTCTTGATAATTTTTGTAAAACGGTGGAGATGCAATTTAATATTAGCAAAACAAATTAATAATTAATAACAATTATAAATAAAAATGGAAATTAACACTTTCAATCATTAATGTGAATAACTTATAATTTAAACCCATATAAAAATTTAAAAAATATTGAAAATATTTTTAAATAATAAAATAATAAAATTGAAATTAACACTTTAATGTCAATAATTTATAATTTAAACTTATATAAAAATTTAGAAATATTTGAAAATAATTTTTTAATAAAATAATAAAATTCATAAATTAATAAAAATATCTCATATAATTAAATTATGATCATTTTTTCCCCTCTTAACCCTTTCCTATTTATACATTACTCGTAAGATGAGTCTTTCACACTTTTCTATCTTGATAATGAACTTCGGTAGATGGTTGGAAACATCGATATAAGTGTTCACTTAATGTGGATCCAGAAAAAACACGAAAACAAAAGTTGTGGTTTTCTCTAAAAAAAAACATAACTAGAATAAGTTCTACTTTAAAGGCATCATTTTGGAAGAAGTTACACATTACAAAAACATCAGAATTGACTTCAACAAAAATCTAAGGTGCGATGGTTGTAGAAAGAAAAGAACCTTCGTGAGTTGGAAAACATTTTATGCTTTTAAAAATAGGTGTAGAAAACCTCTCAAAATATTTTTGGGCTTCTAGTGATTTTCTATGGTTGTGAAATATGGGCCAGCAAAAGAAAATTTAGAAGGGCTTGATTACAAACAAATTCAAAATTAAAAGTGCAGTTCCTTATTCTATCTAGCCAAAGTGAAACCTTATTGAAACAATTGCTATGGTGAGAGTAATAAGGTATTTAAAAGAAATTGAACAAATGGAAGAGGGCAGATGGCCTAAGGTTGTATTTAATGACATATTGTGCAAAAGAAAGAAGACTTGGATGCAATAAAAAAATAAATGGTTTAGTAAATGGGGTATTTGCAGGTGTCCCATAAACAGTAAAGAGATCATTTTTTTTTGTTATGGATAAGTTCCACAAGCTTACTTGGAATAAAGAGCTAGGGAGAAAGAACAAGTACTATATTGAAGTGTTTAATCCCACTCATAATCATCAACAAAAAGACTGCATAGAGGCCAATATTTCTTGGAGAGCCAAAATTCTTATTTCTCAGTTAAGGACTAATTCTCATCAAATCCGCTGTAAAACAGTGTGTTAAATGCCGAAAGAAGTGTGGGAGGAAAGAGTATGTATTTTTGGTTCTTCTTGAAAAGTGGAAACATAAAAGTATTTCATTTTAGATTGAAAGGAGTTCAAAGACAACACATAAAGTTATGGATATATTTTGGCAACTAGTTCATGGGATAATCTATTCAGATAGAGGTAAGAAGTTGGAGAGTTTATTGTGAGGATTCACTGGAAAAAAGCTGAATACATCAACTATATGAAGAAACAATTTGTGCCATAGGTTATATGTAATCTGGTGGAGGTTAAAATAATTTCTTTCTTTCTAATTTTCAAATTATCTCTGAATAGTCAAGTAATAATATGCATTCCTCAGGGCTTAGAATTTTTTTTTGGCCGTCATAGGTAATTCTACAATTTTGTATGATCTAGGCTCAAACTTGTAATTCTGCCATATATTCTTTATAAAATGGATCTCCATTTTTTTATAAAAAAATTGACGTCTCTTGTAATTATTTGGAATGTGTCTACCAACGAAGGCATAGCCCTTATGAAAATTAAAAATTAGAGCACACATTTTAACGATACAATTTTAGCCATCGTCATATCGTGAACTTCATCAACACAATTTAGTTTAACCTAAATATGCATTAGATCTCAGTTGACCATGAAAGTTCACCATATCTGCAAATGTTAAAGTCAATATTCCTTTTCTTTTGCCTCTCATAGTGCAAGAAATGTGCGTCTCCCAGTTCTGGCTGAAGAAGTTGCGGCATCAAAGGGATAGGTGCTTTGAACACAAACACACAGATAGTCGGAAAGCTCTCAGAGATATTAGACGAAGTTGCAAGAAATGTCTTTCAGGCATAACAAGGACAAGTGTAGTTTCAAATCGAGTTGCTTATCCAGTCCCAACCAAATATTAAGTACCTCCAATTGATTTAGCTAACCGAGTTGACCCAGCAGTAGTTTCACCAGTTGACTCAGCAATTTCATATCCTTTATGCAACTATTACATATAGTTCTGGTTATAATTGATCCATAATCTTTTATCCTAAGAAACCCTACTTCCTTAGTCTGTTGTCAAACTTGTTATTTCTCTTGTCAAACTGGCTGGCTTCATAGTTTGTGGTTTGGACTTAGTCCCCTGTCAAACTTGTTCATTCTGCCTGGCTCCTATACTTTGTTTTCTCTTCACTCAGTGGCAGGGACAGGGACTTGCTGCTTCTCAACCTACCTCCTTGTTAATTTTAGAAAACATATCGTCAACCACATAAGCCTTAGAAGCAATCCAATATGTAAAGTGTGCGTAAGCGTATATTTTTCTGAAACGTCTCACCTGCACCACCATCCCAATTTCTTTATCAAATTTTATGTATGAAATGAATACAAACTTTCCACTGACTGATAACTCTAGATATATGTTAAATGCATTAGACATGATGTATCAATTTTTTCCAGAGCATAATACACATTGGATACCCCATACCTAATTAAAATCCTAGATATTCTCAGTTAAGATAGAAGAGACCCTACACGTAATTTAGGGATTAACATGGAAAGCCTATTAATTTTTTTGAGTAATTGTATATTCAAGATGTAAGCGCATTCAAGATAGCCATGAAGATCATATGACTAGTGGCGCTCATCTTTAAAGGAAAATATTTGAACTGTCATGTTTGCGTTTTAGTTTTTATATATAATTTTTAAAATTAAAGATATTGAAAACCTAAACACCCTATTAAACCAAAAAAGTTACTGTAAATTCCAATAATTTCTATAAGAGGAAGAAAATCATCCAGGCAAGTGAGAAAATCTGACTACCTGAGATGCAGTATGCATGGTTAAGGCAAGTTATGCAATGTCAGGGAAAGATTTAGTACTTTTCCAGTTGAACGGCTAAAGGATTTCTGCAACGAAAGGTGGAATACTTCACAGCACCAGCGCCTAGATCAATGATATACTTTTTATAGCCTTCACATATGAATATGAAGGTGAAAGTAATATCTCCAACTCAATATTACAGAACCAAAGTAGTATTAGGGTTTTTGTTTTCTCTTCGTTAAAACTTAAATAGATTAAATAAATCCAAATCTAAATAAGCTACAAACACAGAGAGGAATACAAATAATTTCTCAACTTAACATAGAGATTAATGGACAAAGATGCAGAAAACACTATATCATTAAACTTAAAGAAAATTACAATGCTGCCACACAACTGCTGTTCTGACTTTTTAAAAAAAATTTCAAGCCGCTACAAACACAATGTTACGAAATCTTCTCTCTATCTCTTTTACACAGATTCATATAGAGTCTCACAACACTCTTTTACTGCTCTCTGTTTTTTTGATACACAGTCCAACCTATTTTTATTTTTTCTTTCGGGCATATATATGGCATTTCCGACTATTACAATACACACTCACTTTATATATTAATCATAAATCAAAAGACTTAACAAAAAACATGCGTCGCGACATTTTAAAATAAAACATTAAAACATATGCAAATGCATTTTTTGCGGATTTCAAAAACTTCAAACAAAAACATGTTTATAAAAACATCATGCCCAACTTCACATGGCTGACTTGACTCTTCAACCATGCGATCGCTTTCCTATTGGTAGCTGGTGGAGCCCACAGCGGATTTTAAAAAAATCTTCAAGCGTATCGCATCACAATCTATATGGTTTGGTCCGCGGGCGGTCCGGGTGATAAACTAAATACTTTGCACATGCGATATGCGATATGCGATGGAGGCAATATCGCATCACAAACTAAATAACATAGCATTGCGGCTGTGGTGGAAAACTTTAAAATGTTGCGATGTGCGAGTTCGACATTCTGTGGTTGGTGGTATTTAATGGCAGTTGGTGCTGCGACTTAAATAGAGGGATGGCGAGATTTGATGGCGGCATGGCATAATTTAAATTGTAGATTTAAAGACTGTGGTTGCGTGGTGATTGAACCATGGTACTTCAATGCGTTCACAGGTTACGACCTTAAATCAAAATTTAATTGCAGATTTTTGAATGTGTGCAATGGAGTGCACTCAACATATTTTTTTTCGCTACTGCGTCCTTCGAATTCCCATCAGAATTCAAGCCTTTGTCCTCCTGCATAGTCTGTGCTGTTGCAGTTGGATTTGAAAATTCAACACTCCCCCTTAAATTAAACTGTTGGGTTTTCTTCCATACCCAAACACTTTCTCAAATAATTAAAATCATTTTGCCCCAATGGATTTGTTAAAATGTCTGCAAACTACTCCTCTATTCTACAATGTTTCAAAATAATTTCCCCATTGTTCACTAGCTCCCTGATGTAGTGATACTTGGCATCAATGTGTTTCGTTCTCTTATGAAACACTCAATTCTTTGACAATTCTATAGCTGAGCTATTGTCACAATAAATTATTGTGCCTTTTACCTGTTCATGACACAAACTCCTCAACATTCTCCTCATCCAAACTGCTTGACATGCTGCTGCAATAGCTGCCACATATTCTGCCTCTGTTGTGGATAAAGCCACAATTGGTTGTTTCTTAGAAGCCCATGAAATGGCTCCTGAACCCATATGAAAAACATAACCAGAGGTTCTTTTCCAGTCATCTATACTTCTAGCCCAACCACTGTTAGTATATCCAATCAATTTAGAATTTTCTGAAGTGGTGTATAAAATACCATACCTCTTTGTTTATTTCACATACCTCAAAATTCTTTTTGCTGCTTGCCAATGTGCCTCCTTTGGCCTTTCCATAAATATGGAAATTAAACTCACAACATGCATAATATTTGCCCTAGTTGTAGTCAAATACATAAGGCTACCAACTATGCTCTTGTACAAACTTGGATCAAAATCCTTGTTGCTTTCCTCTTTGCTGAGTTTCAATCCCATCACTATAGGAGTAATTGCTCCCTTGCTATCCTGCATGTTAAATCTTTCCAAAACTTCATTTACATATTTCGCTTGAGAGATAAAAATCTTATTTTCATTTTGCTCTACTTCTATTCCTAAGAAGTATTTCAGCAATCCCATATCAGTCATCTCAAATTCATCCTTCATGACTGATTTAAAATTCTCAATGAGGTAAGCATCATTAATTGTAAAGATCACATCATCAACATATAAAACAACAATCAAAATCTTACCATATTTCTCTTTGATGTATAATGTGGGTTCTCCTTCACATTTCTCAAACCCACTTTCTAGTAGATAGGCATCTATCCTATTGTACCATGCTCTTGGTGCTTGTTTCAACCCATAAAGAGTTTTCTTCAATATGAAAACATTTTGCTCTTGGCCTTCCTTCTCATAGCCTAGAGGTTGTTCAACATAAACCTCTTCCATCAATAGTCCATTTAGGAATGCTGATTTTACATCCATTTGGTAAACCTTCCACTTGTGTTGTGCTGCTATGGACAACACTGCTCTTATTGTTTCCATTCTTGCAACTGGTGCAAAATTTTCCTCATAGTCTCTTCCTTGTTGCTGCTTGTAGCCTTTGACAACAAGTCTGGCCTTGTGCCTTTCAATCTTACCTTCAAAATTACTCTTGGTTTTGTAGACCCATTCCACTCCAATAACTTCTTTACCTTTTGGGAGATCAACCAATTCCCATGTCTTATTCTTCTCTATGGAATTCATTTCTTCATCCATAGAATCTATCCATTTCTTATCTTTTATAGCTTCTTTAAAATGAATAGGATCCTCTACATGACAATACAATGCAAATAAAGAGTTCATACCTTCATTTGTTGCCTCTTTCTCATAAATATCATTCAAATTTCTAAATCTGGTTCCTCTTTCACTTGGGGTACTTGTGCTTGTAGAAGCACTCAAATCTGCTCCTTGTGGTGTGCTTGGAGAAGCACTGTTATCACTTCTCAAAGGTGTTCTGATATCTGCTTGTGGTATCTCTTGTTGTCCTTGTGTTGGTGGAGGTGGTGTTGCTAATGAGGTTTTCCTTTAAACTATTTCTTCCTCATCATCATCATGAGAGAAAGAGCTCTTCACATTGACTGTTTTCTCAATGCTTCCATCCCAAGCTTCTTCTTCAATGAACTACACATCTATACTTATAACAAACTTCTTGGTGGATGGGTTATACAACCTGTATGCCTTGGATTCTTCACTATATCTAATAAATATGCACTTCTCCCCCTTACTATCCAACTTCTTCCTTAGCTGATCTGGAATGTGTGCATAAGCCACACAACCAAAAAATTTCATGTGGGTGACACCTTGTTTTATTCCACTCCATGCTTCTTCCGGTACTCTATTCATTACAGCTTTGGTTGGGAATCTATTCAAGATGTACGTTGCACAATGTACAACTTCAACCCAATATTCATTTGGAAAATGTTTTGCCTTCAACATACTTTTTACCATGTCTATGACAGTTCTATTTTTCCTTTCAGCAACTCCATTTTGCTGCGATGTGTACCTTGCTGTAAATTGCTTGTGTATGCCATTTTCTCTGCAAAAATGCATAAATTATTTTGAGATATACTCTCCTCCTCTATCAGTTCTTAAAAATTTTATATGCTGCCCACTTTTTTTCTCTACAAGAGCCTTAAAGTGGCAGAATTTCTCAAACACTTCACATTTATATTTCAAGAAATAAACCCAATTTTTCCTTGTGTAATCATCAATAAAAGTTAGCATATAGTGGTTGCTTGCTAGTGATGGTGTTTGCATTGGTCCACACAAATCTAAATGGACAATTTTTAAGGGTGCCTTTTCCTTTATGCTCTTTCCTGATGGAAATCTTTCTCTATGTTGTTTGCCCAAGATGCAGGCCTCACAAAGGCTGTCCGGTTTCTCAATCAATGGTAATCCCTTTACCATTCCTTTCCTATGCAACAAATTCAGACCTCCAAAGTTGAGATGTCCAAATCTCAAATGCCATAACCGGTTTTCATCTTTTGCTTATCTTTGGAATGTCTCTTGTGTCACTGCTACCATTTCAACTCCTTTCTTCAAATCTTCTCTCACCTTGAGAGGGAACATTCTGTTCCTTGTCATCTTCACTTGTGCAATGCTTTGCTTGCTTGGTGGTTTATCCATAATGGTGCATACATCATCTTCAAAGAAAACATTGTACCCCTTTTGAATGAGTTGTCCAATGCTCAAGAGGTTACACTTCATACCAGGCACATAGTATACATCTGATATGGATCTTCCTTCTCCTTTCTTTGTCAAAATATTTACTCTGCCTTTTTCTATGACAGAGACCTTACTGTTTGTCCCTAATGTTACTTGAGACTTTACATTTTCATCCAACATGGAAAACATGGAAATGTTTCGAGTCATATGGTTGCTACATCCTGAATCTAGAAACCATATATCTTCATTTTTTTCCTCTTCAGCCATATTACATGCTAAAACAACTTCTCTTGACTGATATTTTCTTTTGTAAAATTAGCACTAGGTCTATTACCCATATCACTTTGTTTCTTCCTACATTCATTGGAATAATTCCCATACTTCTTATAGTAATGACATTGGACTTGGGATTTATCATACCTTTGTCCATGTGCTTGATTTTGTCCACCTTGCTGGCTACTTCCTTGGCCTTGGTTCTGATTTTGATTGCTACCCCTTCCATGAGTGTTTGCAGGGCTGCTTCTTCCTCCTCTGTTTTGACTTCTGCCTCTTCCTTTCCCTCTGTAGTTTCCTCTACCTTGACCTCTTCCTCTTCCAAAGGACATTTGGGTCTTGAAGGCATGCTCCAAATATGAGGTTGCTGTTCTTCCCAATCTTTGTTCATGAGTCATCAATGATGCATGAAGTTCATCAACTGTGAACTTTGAGAGATCCTTTGTCTCTTCAATGGTGGTTACAATAACATCAAACCTTGAGGGTAGGCTCCTCAATAGTTTCTCTAAAATCCTTCTTTCTTCAAGTGTTTCTCCATGAGACCTTATCTATGTGACCATCCCAATCACTTGTGTGAATAATGAGTCTATGTTATCAGACTCTTTCATACAGAGAGTTTCAAAATCTCTCCTCATCAATTATAGTTTTGTTGTCTTCACTTTCTCCATAGCTTGATAGGCTATCTTAAGAGTATCCCATGCATCCTTGGATCTCTTAGCTACTTCTATCCTTGGAAACACACTCCGCTCCTTAAAATGTCTTGAGATCCTACTATTGTGGATTGGGAAGTTATGGGGAAAAACTATATAAACTCATGATGTGAGCCTTTGTAAGAGAAGAGGAGAAAGGATAGGAAACTTAGCCTTTGAAAGCCATAGTGCTTGGCAAATGCTCAGCCATGGAGCTGGAATGTATGAAAGCTTAATTTGAAGATGAAATATAAAGGATCTGCCTTCCAATTGAAGCAGGTCCGGAGATGTAACCCCAGTGAGTTGGAGGGGTGAACTCCGTTATCAACTTGGTTGTTTTTCCGCTTATGTGTTATGTGCTTCCTGATTATGTTTAATTCATGTTAATATGTGTATGCTCTAACATGCTCATTTGAACCTGTATAAGCCATAGTCGTTTTAAAAGATCTTAGTACCGTACACGTGATGGTTGGGTAGTACTCGACTCGTGATCGGATCAAGTGGTATCGGAGCAGGTGACTGCTTTGCAGGATGGGCAAAGGAGCGAAGCACGCTGAAAGACTGCAAGAGTTGCAAGAGATAAACGAAAGCCTTCAAGCCGAAAATGCAGAATTGCGAAGATTATTGCTCGATAAGCAGGAGCTTCAAGAGATGCTACGAGCTAAAGAGGAGATATTGTCTAAATTGCAGAAAGTTGAGACAACGGAGGTTGCATGTCAAACCGAGGTATGTGATGTCACTTCAAGTTCTGTTCTCTCTCAATATGAAACTAATGTTGGCATGAAAATCCTCACGAATATGGGGTATAGCGGAGGTGGACTTGGCATAAATGGCCAAGGAATCACCCAACCATTGGAGGTTGTACCAAGACAACCATTTGCAGGTTTGGGTTATCGACAGGAAGAAGGAGAATGCTCGAAGGTAGCTGAAACAAAATTCATCCCTTCATCACCTGATTCCAAGAAAGGAATCAAGCCACCTAGTTTTCATCAATTTAAGGACAAGCCAAGAAGGTATGACAATCATTCAGATTCTACTTTTGCACATAAGAGAAGTGATTGTTTTTATAGATCTGCTAACTATGGTGTAGTTAAGCATCATACAAGGAAAGAGTGGGTTAAGAAGACAGATTTTCCCACAAGAAGGGAGACCAAGAAGAATGAGAACGTTCTAAATCCTCCTATCATGAAGACACGGTGGAATGGGAAACGGTCTAATTTCTGCAATTTCTGCAAAATCAGTGGCCATTGGGAGAAGAAGTGCTGGAAGTTGCACCCCGAAATTCGCCAAGAGTCAAGCAAACATATGGCGAAAGAGCTCGTGAAGAAAGCTCCATTCACCATTCAAAAAACACGCTTACAAGAAAAAAATGCTTGGTTCGAGTTTGGTAAGCATTTCAGGATGTTTCTGCAAGTTATATTTCTGATCTTCTGCAAAATTTCGAGTTTTATGGGGGCAGGTATTCGTCTTTTGATGGAAAATTCTCAAAATTCTTCTAACTCGGAATCAACAAATAATGGAACCATCGCGAAGAGATCGACAAAAGGAATCCAACGACGCTGGAATCACGTCAAACGGCCTCCCGATGGAAAAGTTATTGCAACCTGAAATTTTGTCAAATCAAAAGCAGGTGATGTCGGAAGTCTATCTCGGTCGAGAAATTTGCAACATTGTAGCCTGTGATCGATCGGAGCGGGTGGAAAGGCACGAACCTCTCTTGAATTGGAGTGTTCGCTTGAGAAACGCTGGCTTCTGGCCTATTCCTTTGGGATCCAATGCTTTCAAGCAGGCCAGCATGTTGCTCAGCCTCTTCGTGGAGAAGGATATAGGGTTGAGGAGAATAATGGGTGCCTAACACTTGGTTGGCATAGCAGACCTCTAATTGCAGCTTCTGCCTGGCAATGCTGTTAACCATCTATCTCAGACTATCAAGAAGGTGATCGGTGGATCAAATACCCTAGCAATTATTATTGCAGCATCATCATCTTTCCACAACAGCCCAATTCAATTCTGATCAGGTCAGCTAAAGCTTTTGAGCTTTGGAAAGTAACGAGTCTGTAGATTACTTACCAGCTCCGCGAATCTATTCATGCATCGTCGAGCTGGGTCATACTTTGAAGGCAAGTCATTTTCCACGATAAATTTGGGCCGGTGGGGAATTCATGGATTGGTTTTCCGTGATAGAAGTAAATTGCCGGATTTTGTGCCACAAAATCGGCATTCTAGATAATGAAAAGAAATGTGATCTCAGTATTTACGATGACTCCCTGGCAGAATGGATCTCAGAATTCGGTGAGAGTGGTGTAAGCCGATTTTGTTAGTTTTCCTCCCATGATCGGCGCGCAGATTGGTTACAAAACTTCGACGAGGTTGTTGGGATCTCCTGCAGATTTTTGGGGGACATCTATTGGGAGACAGTTGCTTGACTCCATCTTGGGGGTAGCTCTTTCGTCATGTTAGCAAGAGCTATGGCCACAACATCAAAGTTACGTCTGCATCTACAGAAGAGATAAATGGAGAGGGTCCACCCAAAGTGATAACCGTTGCCAAGACGAGAATTGCAGATTTCCGGCGTATACAACATGCTGTAGACTCTGTTCCCGACGACAATCCACGGAGAGTTGGCATACAGATTTACAGAGAGAAAGTCTTCGAGACCAAACCACGCATCACTTTTCAGGGACAAGGTAAACGTACAACCATTTTAACATGGGCTGATACTGCGTACACGCTGGATAATACTGGAAGACCCATTGGCACTTACAAGAGTGCATCTGTTGCTGTAGAGTCGGATTTTTTTTGTTGTTGTAAATATCTCATTCCAGAACGATGCGTATTTTCCCAATTCGGTCAACAAATACAGACAAGCTGTAGCCCTGAGGATTTCAGGAGAAATGGCTTCGTTCTACAGCTGCAGGTTTCTTTTTGGTCACCAGGATACTCTCTTCGATGATAGAGGCAGCCATTATTTTCGCCAGTGCACTATTAAGGGCTCAGTGGACTACATCTTTGGAAATGGGAAATCTTTATACCAGCGGTGTGCAATACGTACACTGACAAAATTTGGAGCCATAACAGCTCAGGGTCGTGCTGATCCATCAGAGCCAATAGGCTGTGCGTTTCTGAAATGTAAGATAAATGGGCCTGGCACTGCATATCTTGGGCGTGCATGGCGTGATTTCTCTCGCGTTGTTTACATCAATTCAGTGTTCAACGTCGATCTCCAGCCTGAAGCCTGGTCAGACTTTGGTCACCCGCGACGTAAAAAACACTGCATATTATGGTATTCCAGTGGAGCAGTCAAAGACCATTCCCCGGTAAGAGGACGCAAATATTGACTATTAGCATGTCTTTTGTGGTTTCTTTTGGCATTCAGTGTTCCTTTTCGATGATGAGAACTGCTTTCTATTGAAGCTACTGTTGGGAGATGGATCTCTGCTCAGTCTTTGTATCGTTGTTGGAACGGAGAGACTTAGATGCTGCTTGAAACTTTTATATTTTCACATCACTGTAAGGAGATCTAAAACTGTCATATCACTGATCAGATTTCAAGGCCGCTATTTTCATTGCGACAAAGTTGTGATATTTTCTGGGAGAGTTTTTTTTTGCCAAATGCTCTTAGGAATTGTGTCGCTGTGATTATAATGCCAGAATGCATTTGAATGAGCGGACAAAGACACACACGGTGAGCAAGTCCAATGAGGAGAGCCTGCTCCCGATGTTAGCCACATGGAAAAGGGCTGAGAATCTGGTGGGCAGAATAGGGCTCGCCATCGAGTGCCACATGTAGCAGGCTCCTTTTACCCTCGGTTTAGGTGAGCCCAATGTCTGCGAAAAGCCCATCTTGGACTACGTTTGGGTCTATCAGCCATGCTACGCGTAGGGAAATAGAGAGGACAATACGTCGTGCACCAGGTGGGTCTTTGTGTGGCAGGTGGAACAACAGTGCTACCTTCAACAACTTGCGAGTTGCAGGTTTATTATGCTTGCAAATCCTCTAAGGCTAGATGGTTTCATTTGCAAGGAATGTAAAATTAGACCAGCATTGGAAGGATTAGCCCTTAATTCTATTCTCTTTTATTAAATTCTGAAGGTTTGAGATGGGTTTTATTTTATTTCCTTACCCATAGTTCGTTGATGCACTTTTTGTTTAATGGGGGATCTAAATCATTATCACATTCCAAGTGAATATGATATTTGGCATATATTTTGTAAAAGGGTGGAATTTTCATTTTTTTCACCATTAGTGCTTCTTGTTATGCACCCATTATGCACTCATTATGGAGAGGGGATCTAAAACTTTAAAATTTTTTCCTTTGAGCACATATTGGCCACATTTAATTACTTATAGTTGCCATCATATTTTGGCATCAGAAATTTGGCATGTAAGTTGTCAAATGCCATGTAATAGGCCATAGTTGCCATCATGTAATAGGCCATAGTTGCCATCATGAAATTCATGATGTAAAGTTGATTATGAAGCATTGTAAAAGGATTTTTTCAGCCACTCTTATGTGAGGGAGAGTGTGAGGCGTATTTTTACGCATTAAGCCTTGTTGGCTTCTTTGTAATCAGGTTGAATGAGGCAATTTTCCTAAAAGCCATTTTGGCATGAAAACTTGACCAATGAACCCTTGGCAAGTGTTGTAAATAGGTATGATCAGCTACAGGTTGCAGCTTTCTGCAGATGTGGACTTTTGCATTCTGATTCTGAAGGACTAAGGTGAAGGGATCTTGCAGGAATGTTCCTTTTTCAGGCATTTGTGTTGCAGCTTTATGCAGATGTGGGCTTTTGCATTCCGATTCTGAAGAACTGAGGTGAAGAAATCTTGCAGGAATGTGCCTTTTCAGGCATTTGTGTTGCAACAGTTGCAGGTGTTGGCATTATCTTCCGATTCCGAAGAACAGTAGGTGAAGGAGTCATGATGGAATTTGCCTTTCAGAGACATTTGCATACAGTTGATTTGATTGAAGCTGATACTTTTGGAGACCAAAATTTTTCTTTTCGGGGAGGTTTGATCCAGGAGGATCTCCACCAACAAAGAAGTTTACTTATGCACCATGAAGACACTTTATGATGGGTGACAAAGTAATGAGTGAATTAATTCATTATTTCATTTAAAAATTATGAAGTGGATAATGTTCTAAGTGAGTGGAAAATGACTCACCAAAATATTCACTTATTATTCCATTTGAGAAATTAGTTTTATGTGAGAATTGACCTCACAAATAATTTGCTATTTCTCATTAAGAGGTTGAGCTTTCTTGGCATGGTTAAGATCCTTGAAGTTGGGTTTGCCATTTTTGCCTTGAGTAAGTTTTGAAGTCCTAGAATCATGGAGTTTGTCTTTCCTTAAAATGTCTTGAGATCCTACTATTTTGGATTGGGGAGCTATGGAAGAAAACTATATAAACTCATGATGTGAGCCTTTGTAAAGAGAGAGGAGAAAGGATAGGAAACTTAGCCTTTGAAAGCCATAGTGCTTGGCTAATGCTCAGCCATGGAACTGGAATGTATGAAAGCTTAATTTGAAGATGAAATAATAAAGGATCTGCCTTCCAATTGAAGCAGGTCCGGAGATGTAACCCCAGTGAGTTGGAGGGGTGAACTCCGTTACCAATTTGGTTGTCTTTCGATTATGTGTTATGTGCTTCCTGATTATGTTTAATTCATGTTAATATGTGTATGCGAACTAACATGCTCATTTGAACCTGTATAAGCCATAGTCGTTTTAAAAGATCTTAGTACCGTACACGTGATGGTTGGGTAGTACTCGACCCGTGATCGGATCATGAAGCTCATCAACTGTAAAATTTGAGATATCCTTTGTTTCTTCAATGGTTGTGACTATCACATCAAACCTTGAGGGTAAGCTCCTCAATATTTTATCCACAATCCTTCTTTCTTCAAGTGTCTCTCCATGAGACCTTATCTGGGTAACCAACCCAATCACATCTGTGAAGAATGAGTCTATGTTATCAGACTCTTTCATACAGAGAGTTTCAAAGTCTCTCTTCAAAATTTGTAGTTTTGATGTCTTCACCTTCTCCATACCTTGATAGGCAATCTGGAGGGTATCCCGTGCATCCTTGGACCTCTTAGCTACTGCTATCCTTGGAAACACACTTTCATGCACTGCTTGATAGAGATAGAAGAGGGCTTTTGAGTCGTTCTTCCTATTGCTTTTCAACAAATCCTTCTCTGCCTGTGTCAAGGTATTAAAAGCATTTTCATCTACTAGTTTTTCAAAACCATCTTCAACAAGCTCCCATAAGTCTTGAGAGGAAAACAAGGCTCTCATGGTGATTTCCCAATAGTCATTGTTCTTCAAAGTGAATTGTGGGAGTTGCGTATTTCCAATACTCATGCTTGTGTTGGCTCCTCCCATGGCTTGCACACTGAACTATGCTCTAAAATTGACTGTGTTTTTAAACAAACTGTCTCTCTACATAAGAGACAAACTTTGTCTTCAGAAAGACTTCTCTGGACTGCACTTTTTAAACACAAAAAAAACTCTGTTTTTGAGAAATAACTTGCTTTTGTTGAGCCTTCACTCTGCTATTCAAAAGCTTCAACAACACCTTTTTCCTTCAGTTTTTTTGACAAACCTTCAAAGAGCCTGGACTAGCTCTGATACCATGTTGGAATTTATGAATGATTCCAAACACACAGAGGAATAAAAATAATTCCTCAAATCAACACAGATATTAATGGACAAAGATGCAGAAAACATTATATCATTAAACTTAAAAGAAAATTACAATGCTGCCAGAGAACTGTTGTTCTGGTTTTTAAAAAAAAATTACAAGCTGTTACAAACACAACATTACAAAATCTGCTCTTTGTCTCTTTTACACAGTAAAAATGCAGATACAGTGCTCTCTATTTTTCATTCAGAGTCTCACAACACTCTTTTACTTCTCTCTGTTTTTTTGATACACAGTCCAACCTATTTTTCTTTTTGCCTTTGGGCATATATATGGCATTTCTAACTGTTATAATACACATTGAATTTATATATTAATCCTAAATCAAAAGACTTAACAAAAAACATGCATCGCGACATTTTAAAATAAAACATTAAAACATATGCTAATGCATTTTTCGCGGATTTCAAAAACTTCAAACTTCAAACATGTTTATTAAAATCATCGCCTCCAACTTCATGTGGCTGTCTTGACTCTTCAACCATGCGATTGCTTTCCTATTGGTTGCTGGTGGAGCCCATGGTGTATTTTAAAAAAATCTTCAAGCGTATCGCATCGCAATCTATATGGTTTGGACTATGGGCGGTCCGGGTGATAAACTAAGTACTTTGCGCATGCGATATGTGATATGCGATGGAGGCAATATCGCATTGCAAACTAAATAACATAGCATTGTAGATGCAACAGAAAACTTTAAAATGTTGCGATGTGCGAGTTCAACATTCTGTGGTTGGTGGTATTTAATGGCAGTTGGTGCTATGACTTAAATAGAGGGATGGCGAGATTTGATGGCAGCATGGTAGAATTTAAATTGCAGATTTGAAGGCTATGGTTGCGTGGTGATTGAACCATGGTGCTTCAATGCGTTCGCAGGCTACGACCTTAAATCAATATTTAATTGCAGAGTTTTGAATGTGTGCGATCGAGTGCACTCAATAGCTTTTTTTCGCTGTGGTGTCCTTTGAATTCCCATCAGCATTCAAGCTTTCTTCCTCCTGCATAGTCCGCGCTATTGCAGTTGGATTTAAAAATTCAACACAAAATACCCTAGAGATTTTTTAGAGTGTTGAATCCATATATATAATAAAAAACCAGTTTAAATAACATAATTCAAAATTTCACGTCAAATTGTTTCACCAGATTCAAGCACCTAAAACTCCAAAAATCTCACTAAAAACAACTCCCATCCTTCACTGTTATAATCGACATAGTTAAGGTAGAAGTGGTTAATCAGCTCTCAACAAATAGAAAATGCATTATCATGTGAGCTTTTAATTGGTTTCTAATATATGGCTATGTTTTTCTCCTCTACGTATACTCTGATTTGTGCATGCATGCATGAATGTTTGGAATCTTTCATGCACACTAATCGAATGACGGGATGTTATGTTTTGGCCCCTCCGGTCAAGTGAGGGGATCTATGTATTCGTCAATGTAAAATATCTCTTCACATGCCTTACTATGGTATTATGGGAAAATTGTTCATAATAAGTAACTCATAGTTTATATAATTATTAAATTTAATAATATTATAATTATTGAAATAATATAAGTCAATTTTAGAAAGGATTATAGATTTAAATATATAAAGGAGTTGAGTATGTATATTTTTATAAATTGTAATAATTTAATCTAGATTCATTTAACAAGAGTCCAAGTTGAAGAAGAGTCAATCATTGATTTGGGATAGACTAATTTTTTTAACCATACTTAACTTTCTTAGCTATACTCAACTTTTTCACATAAAATCTAACCCACATATTTTATTGGGAGCTAACTAGCTCAAAATCACTCAAGGCCAAGTATATAATAAACTCCTATATCTTATAATCAAACCATGCATGTAGAGATTGTTTGTACTTCACAATTGTTGAGGTACATTGCACGTTGTATTTCATTAGGACCTACATTCCTACCATCACTAGACCCTCTTCCATACACTATTAAGGGAAGATACAACCAATTCTCATTCACCACTAGGCATTCCCTATTATTTGCCACATTTTTTTATTTATAGGTTTTTCTATTTTTACCAAGGGGTACCACTTAGGATGACATGTGGCATTATCTCTCGACACTAGCTAGAGAAAAAAAATGGTATTTCCACACCTTAACTTCATACCACAGCATGCATAGGAGTTCTTAGAGTGAATACAAACTTTCTCCCTACTTTGTAGTGGTTAACTGCCATCTTTCTCTCTCCTCCCCATGTTAGTTGACTAGTAGTCCAATTTTGGAGTTTAATTGGTTAATGTTTTGTATGTGAGAGTTATTAATCAATTGTAACTGATTTTTAATTCCTTTTTCTTCTAGTGCATTCAATTTTAGGATATTTTGTTAATTTTGGGTCTCCGAGTCTAACTTTGATTTACTTGCCAACTAGGGATAATAGTTTTAAGTTATATTAAGTGTATGTACATAGAAGTTATACTAAGTGTATGTACATAGAATCCCAACCTAATTCGAATTGGTTAGCAACTTGTGTTGGAAAATCATAAAGACAAAAATATTTTCTCATCTTGATAGTTACTTGTGATTTCTTTGAATTCTTATTATCTTCTTTTATCTTCTTATCATTAAGAAGCTACCAAAAACATAAGTACATGAAGATCAACACAACAAAGACACATGATATAGGCTCTCATCCTGGGCAAAATCACTCTTCTAGAGGAAAACCTAAAAATTCTCTTCTCTTCCTTTAGAACCAAATCAAATGAGACAACCAATACCTTTTTTCCAATATGGATACCTCCTCTAATCCACCAAGTCAACCTCCCAAGATGATTATTCAAACTTCAAATGTTAACTTAAGTCAAATTTCTTCAATCCTACATCAAAATCAAATTTTGGTCCTCTTGCTTCAGATTTTGGGTCCTAATGCAAACCTGCAGCTTCGACTTCTTTCTGCAATATATAAACTCACACATGTGACAAAAAATGAGAGAAACTCAACTTCCTTTTGCTAGATAGGCGTCTCCTTCCTCTTCTCTATGGTTTTCGTTCTCCTTTTAGGTATTTTACACCGCTTTTATTCTTCTTACAAATTCAAATCAAATTTTATTGATTGATGCTCAAATAACTCAAGTGGCACTTATATTTATAGTAGTTATGGCTCCCTTAATGAGGTTTACTTGTCTTCTCTTAGGGCTGAATTGGTGGAGGAGGCATAAATGACAATTTTGACTCAATAATAATTTTCTTTCTTGATATACAAATCCCAAGAAGAGTCTATTACATGATGAAAAAGACTAAGAATCATGACATAAACCCTAGAAGAACTCAATGGGTGCTTTGATATAGAAACAAAATAAATAGAGCATGAAACCCATGCTTATAAATAATTTCTTTTACAATAAAAATATTTCCTTTTATTTCTTTTTGACAAATAATATACATCACGACTCAAATACAATTATGAAGACCGATACTAGTTAGATTTCTCAACACTCCCTCCTAACTAGGGAGGTATTCATAATTTTTCAACTGGTACAAGGTTGACCTCAGTTTGAAATGTTCTTAAGAAGAGTACAATGACATATGCAATTCTAGGGATACCCTTACTACCAGTGTATCCTCCCAATAGGGACTAAGGCGTCATCAAGGAAATATGCCACTATAGATACCTTCAGGATACAGCCATAGTATATATATAGATGACATCCAGGCCTCCATGCCCTAACACCAACCCTCAGAGATCCAAATATCATCTACAAGGTTAGAGCTCCTCAAGACCAATGATACCCTCCCTCACTGGTATCCAAACATCATCAAATTTGGGACAATAAAAGTAATTCGAAAAACATTCTATAAATAGGTCACAATATTATTAGTTGCATGTCATAGGGATATGGACTTCATTATTTATTTTTAAGGATTGGCTCATATAAATCGTTGTATATGTATGAATGGTTCATTATAAACAAAAGAACAATAATTAATTAAAAAAAGGAAGTGAATTGAAGAACATGAAAAATGATATAACAACTTTCTCAAATATTACTATGAATATGATGAATGTATTCATTTCATTAATATACGAAAATAATTATTATACTAAATGTAAATAAAGAGGACAATAAAAGAAAAAGAAAAAAACATTCTATGTCAAAATATTTTTAGTTGCATGTCATAGTGATATGGAATTCAATCTTGAATTTTAATTATTGGCTCATATAACTTGTTGTTTATCACTGAATGGTTGATTGTAAACAACAGAACAATAACCACTTAAAAAAAACGGAAGTAAATTGAACAACATGAAATACGATTTAAACAACTTTCTGAAATTTTACTATGAATATGATGAATGTATTCATCTCAGTAATATATGAAAATTGTTATTATATTAAAATTAAATAAAGAGGATGATAAAATAAATTCAAAATACATTCTATAAATAACTAAAATTATTAATAGTTTCATTTCATAGCGATATGGACTTCAATCGCTCCTCTTCTTTCTTCCTAATTATAACATGTGCGTTATCTTTCTTCTTGGCATAATGCTGGAAAGAGAAAGGCAATGCACTACGCAAACCATCTATTGATTTCACTCTTGATATCGTTGTGAAGGTTAGGCCTTGCTCCTCTTTATTCCCGATATCAATTGATGCTCGTTCTAAAGTCAATCCCTATGATTTGTGGATTGTAAGAGCCCATGTCATCTTTAAAGTAATTTGTTTTTTATTTCCTCTTATCACTTGTGGGATAGGTACAATGTTTAGATTGCTTGCATCAAATGGAAAATCAACATAATTATCAAAACCAACAGTTCTAAACATTGGAAGCTGAGGTGGCTTAGAGGCAGGCATATAAAATATATCATTCACATAACCAAGTGCACCATTCACTAAACCAGCTTTGACCCACAAATTACATGTCAAAATAACACGTTCACCACGACACAACAAAACTGCACAGTCCAATTGATCATCATCAACACCACCGATTTGTGAACGCCTTGAATTCTCAGCAATACATCATGCAATTAGAGAATTTAATTATTTTAACATATGCCTGTTATGGAAGGACACCAAATTATTTGTTGGAAACATGTGAACTGCTACATTAAATAAATCCATTTCTCTAGGATGAAACCTCATATTAGCCTATGACATAAGAAACTCCCAATATTCAAGAACAGGTTCTGTATTTATTGTGTTATTGAGGACTCTACGAAAACAAGATTATTTCTCATTATTCACTTGTTGGCGAAATATTGTGTCAAGAGTGACAACAATGTTGATTTTTTTCCATAAGACTTTCGATGTTGTATTACCTGCATACAAAGGCTTATCTCTCACGGGAGGTAGCTGGCCAAGGTCACCCACAAGGATGATGGATCTTCCACCAAAAGGACAATTATTTTTCTTAGAAATGCTTCTCATAATTGAGCATCTATTTGCATGAATAATCTTGATGCTAGAAAGCTCATTTCATCAATCAATATATATATCCAAAATGCCTCATTTCTTCTTGGAATACTGCTAGCGATTTCCCTTGTAGTGGTTTCATATCTTTAATTTGAATTTTTAGAGACGAGTGGATTTTTTTTGCATGTATATTAAAATAAGCTATTCCTGTTGGGGCAAGAAGAAGCAAAGGAAATCATCCATTACTTGACAAATTAGAAATATATTTAAAAATACAATGGATAAGGAAATACTTGCCAATGCCTGTAGTTCCTTGAAAAATCATAAGAATAGATTCACGAATCCCATATTCAGAAAAATTCCTTAAAACAATTTCAAAAGCAAGTCGTTTTTCTGCCAATGAATCTAGAGATGAAAATGTTCTATTTGAAAGGCCAAGAATATCGCCCCTTGATTGCCCATTCCTTATAAAATTTATAGCTTCTTCACCCACATCATCAGAAATAGTTGTACTTTTCCAGTCAAAGGATATATCAAAATGCCTTCGACCAAGGGTGTGAATATCAGAAACATTCACATTATTTGGTGGAACCAAGCGAGAGAAAAGTTGCCATTCTTGAAAATCATCTTCAAGATTCATTTCCTAGTTAGCAAAATCACCATCTTCTTCATCTTCAATATTGTCAAAAATTAATGGATTTCAATCAACATGCCATGCGTGATATCGGAAATTCCTCCAATTTTCAATACTAATTTAAGTTGAAAGCCCAATTTCCGCAGAAATGTCACGAAATGGCTTGTATAAGAGAAATTATGTCCAAAAAAAAGTTTCAAACTCATCTAAACCCTCACCAGGAATAGAATAAAACCTTGTCCAATCTTGAAAAATATCATGAACATCTCTAGGCTTCCAGGTATCTCTTTTATGCTTGCTATCAAATGACCAAGATCTTGTTGTTTCTATCAGAGTTATATGTCTAAGGAAAAAAGGTCTCTTCTGATAATGTTGAACGAAAGTATTCTTAGATGAACATTGCATGCTATCCCTTGATATTTTCCTGAAAACATTTCTTCCAACATTTAAGGAAACAAATTTTCGGCTACAGAGAACAAGAGGTAGCTTAAGCAACATATGGCATGTTTCTTGTGCTCCAATGTCACGGTCAACAATTTTTTCTACAAGAAACCTTCTGTAAGCACACAAAGCATGATCCTTAGAGTCAATAGAATTTGAAATTATAGTTAACCTATCATGATAAATTTCATACCTTTTTTCTTCTTTTTTTGCATACTTAGCAATATACTTCAGGACGACATACCCCGAAAGCACTGGTTGGAAATCAACATTTTCACGCCACATTGTTAGAAGGTCAATGTTATGTACATTGAGCCTATCATCATTTCTTTTCGGGTCATATTTTTTTCTTCCTTGATCATCTATGAACAATCTTGATTCCTCAGAAAGATCCCATGGAGAATTGTATCGACATTTGAGAATAGTGCCCTTTTTGTGCAAACAAGAATCTACACTACACTTGGTGTGCCTTTAGACACAGTTTAACAATTATTCATAATCATTATGAGGATTGCAAGAGAAAATATGATTAGTATTCAATAAGAAAGGGTCATCATTGAGGCTTCTTGGAACCATTATGTTTCGACGATGTATGCCACGTGGATTCCATGCAGTTACATAATTGTCTAAGAATCTCTTTGCAATTTGTACATCAAAAGAATTTCACCAATCATGTATTTCCATGTCAGGAGCACCTTGCAATTATAAGAAACCATGGATATGTGCTAAACCTCTATGCTACCACTCATATATGAAGAAAACGAATATACAGTTACTACAAAAATATAAATAGAACCATAACAAGAAATTGAGAATGAATAGAAAATAAATTCAATAACACAAACTTGTACCAGAAGTCTTTAGCTTTAAGATATTTTTGGATAACTTCCTCTTGAAATATATTGAATCTATGGTGCATAAATGTGGAAACAATATGAGGGTACTGGATAAAATTATCAATTCTCATGTGATTCTCATTTAAATAATGAGAATGTGAATGTATAGGCATGAGGTTATGCAACTCTAGCCAATTTATGTCAGCTGCACTCAAAGTAAAAAACAAATATGGACATCCCAACTGAGTAATCATGTCAGTCAATTCATATTGACATATCATCTAGTATTCCCTTATACCTCTCAAAGAAGAACCATATTGCATAAGATGCTCAGCCAACTTATTATCTGGTAAATAAAAAATTTGGTGACGCAAGTCTTCAATTGTTGTCGGTGAGTTATCATGTAAATATTTCTTCACAAAAACTGCAATAGTTTCCTAGCTCCGATGTTGCATTATCATTTTCAATAGGTAATATTGAAAGCGAGGATGGCTTCCAAACCTCTAATCATAGTATCTAACAAGATGCATTGCATACTCATGAAGTTCAAAGCTACAAATACATGGTTGCAACCAATCAACATCACTAGTGGGGAAAAATGTAGGGAATGCCATATCTAATAACCCCTCAGTATTATATTCGTTCACTAGAGAGGTTCCAATATTGGGCCAATCCATTTCTTGAAAATGTGAAGAATCAACATTATCAAGAAATGCTCTAATTTCTTCCACTTCTATTCGTTCATTAGGTAGGCAAGAAACAAAAGAAGATGGATGAGATGGAAAATGATCAACAAGTAACCCTTAATTATTAATTGCATTGATCTCAGATTCTTCAATATCACAATGAACAAATTTAAGCCTAGATGAGACATCTGTTGATCTTTATGGAAGAGAATTCATTGAATCATAGTCAATTACAACATCTCAATAATATCGATCACGCTTAATTTTGAAACTCTATGCAGCCATAACTCAAGATCTTTTGACATAAAATTCATAATATTTAGACTGAGCAGCATGTCTCCTCAAAATTAGAATGTCAAGATCTTTAACATGTTGAGGAAGACTTTGTACAATTGAATAAATATCTAGAGGAAAGCTAATTATGTGACCGCTATACTTATATTTCCCACCTCGAGCATGTGTCACTTACAAAATAGGATTCACACGTGCTATTAGAATTTCTTCAACTTGAGTAAGAACTCTTAAAATGTGAGGTTTCACACCAAGATTTGTGTTATTATATCTAGAGAAACGATGGGAACCTCTTTCATTCTTACATCGTCCAAAAATAGGTCATTCAGAATCTCTCAAAACCTGGATTCTCGAATATGATTCTTAGCATATGTGGCACATTTGGACAGTTGACAACCTATCTATCTTTTCTCGAAATATCTTATGCGTTGTAATCATGTTTTCATCAAAATGAATATGATTTGTATTGGTCAGACCATGTGGAGAATGATGTGGAAGAGTAAAATTTCTTCTAAAATGTACTTATTTTTTAGCACCATGAGATTCCCTTCCCAAATTTGAAACATGTGGAATGGATCTATGATACGGCTTTTCCAAATTTATGGTCTGCATTTCTGGAACCCGAGAGGATGATAAGGTGTCTTTAGCATAAAATATTTTCAAATTTAATGTCCAACTAATTATAAATGAAATTTTTTAAAAAGAATCAAATGCATTCAATATTTACATTTGTTTGGTGATGTGGATGAAGCCTATGAGATGGTTGCTCTTCGCTTCTAACATCAGTGGATGGAACATTTGGGTAGTTAGTTTCTAATCCTGTATTGAAATGAGTTCTTTCATGTTCCAACAAAATAAAATACAATATAAAACTAAATGTCCAACCAATAAAGATTTAAAAATGGAAAACAAATCAAATACATTGAAAATCACATTTGTTTGAAAATTTGATATTTTGGATTCCTTCTCTCCAACATTATCAAATGAAATCATGTTTTTTCCATAGAAGATCATAAAATACAATGCACAACTAACAAAAAATGAAAAATTGAGGAAAATCTCAAATGCATTCAACATTTACATTGGTTTGGCGATCTGGATGAACACTATGAGATGGTCCCTCTTCACTTCCAACATCAGTAGATGGAACATATACGGAGTTAATTTGTATGCCTCTATTAAAATTGGTTGTGTCCTATTTGAAGAAAATAAATTATGCAATAAAATTCAATGTCCAATGTAATAAAAATTCAAAAAATGAAAAATGAAATCAAATACATTGAACATTTACATTAGTTTTCAAATTTTGTTGTTGAGGAGAATGTAGTGGAATGTTATGACATGCTTCATCTCCACTTCTCAGATTAGTATATGGAACACTTGGGGAGTTAATTTTGAGACTTCTATGATAATTAGTTGTATCCTATTCCAAAGGATGAAAATACCTTATAATTTTAGTTTAAAATAAAATGTAAATATAGGAATGTAATAAAACAAGCATTATTGTAGAAAATATCAAAATATCATTATGTTACCTCCATTGTTCCATGTGAAATGCTATCAGGGATGACTGGTTCTCTTGGTGGGACAACATTATTTTGAGAAGGGGGATTAGAATATATGATTTTTCTAGCAACTGGCTCCAAATTATCAAACAAATGGCCAATTAAAATATCATCCAAATCATCACATACAATGTCATCATTTCCTCCACCAAGGATGTTTTGCAACCTTTGGCCTTGCTCAAATGATGAAATTGTGGAGACAAAAGGGTTAGGGTGAACATTTGCATCCACATTATCGATATACTGTTCTTCTCCATTGCGAGATGTTTCCCCAATATTATTAACATTTTCAAGAGAGCATCGGACAACAAAATTATCTTGACGAGCAGCATATTCTGACAATGAACTATCAATCGGAAATGTTATTTCCATGATATCATCCATAGTACGATACTTACGAGGAATCATAAAATAATTTTGAAGAGTAGTTTTAGTAGTTCTTCTATGATATGTAGCTCTCCTATGCTCATTTATTGTATACTTATTTTGTTGATTTCATAAACGACGAATTCATTAGACCTATCAAGCGATGCTGGTGACAGATTCCATTTTCTTGTACGCTTGCTTGTGCCTTCAGATGACATTTCTACAATGAAAAATATTGCTTGAGAACCAATGAGAGAAAAATAATACAAATACCATGTATAAAATAACTTAGAGAAATTATAATTATAAAAAAAAAGAAAAATGCATGTCATTCAAACACATTCAAATCCAATTAAGAGAACTAAATGGGAGACAATAAGAAATATTTCCCAGCAAATTGCAATGAGATTAAATATCCAACATCCGATACACACACATATAGAAGAAATTTCAGGAGGAGGCATAAAATATCCATATAATCATAATTTTAAATTATTAGCATATAGACCCAAAAGTATGTAAAGTAAAAAAAATGGAAATATTTTCCAATATAAGAAATCATGATAGGAGTAATAGCCTAAGACTCCATGTCGATATCTAATGGTGGAATCTCATTAATAGAATCCATACGAGGAGAAATTTCAAAAAAAAAATCCAGACTCAATCAAATCATTGCAATCCTGCAAAGTTGGAGACAAAAACCCATACATCTGCTGATTAGTTGAAATATCAATATCTGTTGGAGAACAAAGGCTCGTCATCATGTAATATAATAGGAAAGCAACTTCACTATAGTTGCACATAAGAACCACACCCTGGATTGTTCGAAATGGGAGATAACCAGGACATTTGATATTTATATATGTATAAATTTCTTCCAACAACTTCCGCCTGAAGCCCCAATCATCCTCAAAGTAGTAAATTGTTCATTCAACATGCGGATGACCAAATTGGAAATTATCTATTTCTTCAATTGACCATACTGAAGTGGCACCATCATTGACATGGCATATCAACTGATTCTTATATATTGCTATTGACATACACCGTACGTTAGTGATTGGAACAAATGAAAAACCCCATTCATTTTTTATTACATCAAAACAGTAGATTGTATACCCATATCGAGGATAATCTTCATACTCCTTGTCTAGATAGAGAAAAAATAATTTACTTTTATAAAACACTCCATTTGGAGGGGGTGAACTGCCACCAAATGGAAGATCAACCCTTCGCCAAACCTTATCAAGACTATTGTAAGCATAAAATTTAGACTGCATTCTATCATAGATATGTTTTAAAACAACCCAATCATATATTTTGCTGCTTACATTTTCAAATAATGTAAATAATCCCTAGTCTCCAATTCGTATTGGCCCAATGTTTTTAAAGGCCTTTATAAATGGATTCACTAAAAAATAGTTGTGTGAATGGGAGAATTCTAGTGGTAAGGATAAAAATACCATTGGTCCAACAATAGACTCTACTTTGTATCTTGAATCTATGAATCAAAAATGGAAATGAGATATGTGCCCATTTTGATTAAGGTATTCAACAACAAAATAATTGTCTTCATCATTGAGGAAAGGAACCATAAATCCAAATTCGTTTGTAGAGATATGCTTGCAACGCAATAAGAAATAATGGTTTTGCAAAACATTCTTCCATTACTTACAAACAGTGCTGAACTTTATCAAAATCGATAAAGGGAGCCAGAGGAAGACAATTTCAAGAATTTTGAATGGAAGGCAACTCCAAATAGCTGGATCCATGATCAAATAAGGAAATCACCTAACATAAAAGAAAACACATGTGATATCAACAAAAAAAATTCAATTAATGTTGAATAAAGTTAAAAGTAGCACACATACGCAATTTTCCATTTATAGATATAATAAAATCCGCCTATACATATTGTATAAAAACTTATGAGAAATAAGAAAATTGTTAAAATAGTGAAAAACAACTCACAATTTTATAAACCTAATGTTTACAATCTAATATTATTAATGTTAATAAATCTATTTTTATGTCTCTATTAATGTCTATGTATAATATTGTTGTTAATCTTTTGATGTTCAATATCAATATTAACAAAAAGCCATTTTTTTAAATATTAAATAACTTAATGTTATAAACATCACATTATAAAATAACCTATTGCTACATGAACTGGATGATATAAAAATACCAAATTTTTTAATTTTAATGTCATTGAACCTAAAAAAACCTAAAGTTAAATTCTAATGTCATTGAACCTAAATAAAACTAAAGTTACGAATCATTTTCTTTAATGAAATATCTATATTGATGTTTAATGACAATGTTCATATTAATGTACAACTGCAAAATTTAATTTTATATAAATTTCTATGTTTAAAATTGACATCTATATTTATTATTAATATTAATTAACATTAAAAGAGATATCGATATTTAAAATAAATATTAATAATTTTTTTATTAATTTGAAACATTTATATTTATTATTAAAGTTAATATCAATCTATATTATTAAATTATTAATGTTAATATGAAGCAATATTTATTTTAATAATATTATTGTTAATTTTAAATAATAATAATAATAATAATAATAATAATAATAATAATAATAATTTCTATGTCAATTTTAAAAATTTATGTTTATATTATTAATATTAATAAAAAAACATAAATATTGAACTTTTTTTTTTGTAAGTCAGACGAATTGGAAACATCAGAAAACTTTCACACCCGAGGCGTGGGGTCAAACCCCCCGGCCACCACTATAACCTCTCAGGGACCGCCCAACGTGCAAGAACAGTACCCAGATAAGATGAGGCTTGAACTCATGACCTGCTTAACAACACGAATGCCTTAACAATGTGTCTGCTGGCCATTAGACCATGCTCCTGCGGGAAAGATAAATATTGAACTTAATAACACACATAAATTTTGAAAAATTGAGTGAGTAAAATTCCAAAATAAAATAATCAATCCTATTCTTTAATGAAATATTGAGATTAATGTATAAATGCAATATTTAATTTTATATAAATTTCTATGTTTAACATTGACATATATATTAATTATTAATATTAATATTAATTAACATTAATAGAGATATTGATATTTAAAATTAATATTAATAATTTTTTTATTAATTTGAAACATTTATATTTATTATTAAAGTTAATATCAATCTATAAAATTAAATTATTAATATTAATATGAATCAATATTTATTTTAATAATATTATTGTTAAATTTAAATTTAAATAATAATAATAATAATAATAATAATAATAATAATAATAATAATAACTGTATCAATATTATTAATATTAATAATTTCTATGTCAATTTTAAAAATTTATGTTTATCCATGTTTATTAATATTAATAAAAAAACATAAATATTCATGTTAATAACACACATAAATATTGAAAAATTGAGTGATTAAAATTTCAAAATAAAATAAACTTATAATTTTTCAAAATTGTATTGTCATTCAATCTAAATAAACAACTTAAAGTTATCCATCCTATTCTTTAATGAAATATTTATATTGATGTTTAATGACATTGTTCACATTAATGTATAAATGTAAAATTTAATTTATATAAATTATTATGTTTAATATTGAAATCTATATTTATTATTAATATTAATATTAATTAACATTAAAGAGATATCAATATTTAAAATTAATATTAATAATTCTTTTATTAATTGGAAACATTTATATTTATTATTAAAGTTAATATCAATCTATATAATTAAATTATTAATGTTAATATGAATCAATATTTATTTTAATAATATTATTGTTAATTTTAAATAATAATAATAATAATAATTATAATTATAATAAGAACAATAATATTAATATTAATAATTTCTATGTCAATTTTAAAAGTTTCTGCTTATATTATTAATATTAATAAAAAACATAAATATTGAACTTAATAACACAAATAAACATTGAAAAATGGAGTATTATAATTCCAAATTAAAATAATAAATTCTATATTAATAATGAAGAAATGAAGACGGATACCTTGGACACAAAGTGCTCAGAAAGAAAGCACACACTGACAATTATCTTCACGTTGATTCACACCACTACCCTGTCGAGAAGACAGGGGTTTTGCTGACTCTTTTTACACGGGCTTTCATAATATTAGACAATACACATGTTGAAGAAAAAATTGAATATCTAAGAAAATCTTTCATAAACTTGGGATACAGTAATAGAGACATCAACAAAGCTATTCAAAGAGCCAGATCTAGAAACAAAAGAATTACAACTAACAATTCCTCAATAGCAAAAGCATAACTCCCCTATATTCAAGGAGTCACAGACAAGATATCCAAAGTTCTAGCTAGAAAAGACATTAGAGCATCCTTCAAATCTCTATTGACCATAAGACAAATGATGAAATTGGTAAAAGACGATCCCGCCCACCTCCAACAAAAAGGTGTTTACAAAATTAATTGTTCATGTGGAGAATGCTATATTGGGGAAAAAAGTAGGACCTTAAAAATAAGGCTTAAAGAACATGGTGTGGATATTAGGCTTGGAAGAAACAAAACCTTAGCTTTGGCAGAACACTCCAACAAAACTTGTCACCACATATGCCTTGAAGATGCAGTGATCATTGCCAAATAAAAACATCATTTTAAGAGTAAAGTTCGTGAAGCTCTGGAAATCATCAAGCACCCTCACAACCTAAATAGATATGGAGGTTTAGAAGTTAGCAGAAATTGGATCCACGTTCTTTCCCAATAATAAGCTAGCCCCCATGAGTCGTTGGTCTCCATTGCCTCAAACCTTTTCATCCTCCCACATTACATGGTCCTTAGCGTTCGCTACAATGCTCCTCCCTATACACTTCCCCCTTCCCTCAATCCTCCCTTTTTCAAATCCTCTCCTTTCCCTTCTCCATCCCAATACCATGCTGCCTTTCTGAAACTTTTAAAATTAGTAAAACACACTCTTAAAATCTCATCTTAAATTAAATAACCTAACTCTTAATAAAAACTACCAAAATAAATAACTACCCTTCTTAATAAATTACATTACTAGCACAAAATCAAACCTTAGTTAATATTAATAATATGTTAAAAAACCCAATGTAAAAATAAAAAAGCTATAATCATAAATGTAGAATGAATTATTATATATTATTATAATCTAGGTTATACATTCATTTAATTAATTAAACTTATTAAATCTATTATAAATAACCACAATTACAATATTTTAAATTTCATAAATCTAATTAGAAATAAAAGTAGATAAAAAACAAGAAAAAGTAAATAACTAATTAATCAAATAAATAACCTTTTATGGAATATTAGAAATTGGTCGGCTCTTTTAACCATCATTTTTTTCCTCTATTTATTCAGCCTAATCTATTCTCTTCTTAGCAAGTTTGTCGTGAATATGAGTCTTGGTTTAGACTCGAAACGTAGACTAAAAATGAAGACTATGGAGATTCCAAGTTTTGCATCTAAAAATCAATCCTATTCTTTAATGAAATATTCACATTATAAATGCAAAATTTAATTTTATATAAGTTTCTATGTTTAACATTGACATCTATATTTATTATTAATATTAATAATAATTAACAGTAAAAGAGATATTGATATTTAAAATTAATATTATTAATTTTTTTATTAATTTGAAACATTTATATTTATTATTAAATTTAATATCAATCTATATTATTAAATTATTAATGTTAATATCAATCAATATTTATTTTAATAATATTATTGTTAAATTTAAATAATAATAATAATAATAATAGCAATAATATGAATATTAATAATTTCTATGTCAATTTTAAAAGTTTATGTTTATCAATGTTTATCAATATTAATAAAAAACATAAATATTGAACTTAATAATGCACATAAATATTGAAAAATTGAGTGATTAAAATTCCAAAATAAAATAAACTTAATTTTTTTTTTAAATAACCTTTTAGTGTTGGATATGTGAACAAATAGGGCATTTACAAGGTGTTGGGAATATTGTCATTGATGGAAAAGGAGAAGAAAGGAGCAGCACCTGAACTATCACAAAGAAGAACTAGCAAAAAGAGGCAGCTCAGACACCAGGAAGAAGCCGAGGTAGCATAGAGAGCATTAGACAAGAAGCAGAGGCAATAGATGAAGCAGATAGGTGACTAGAAGCAGAGACAATGAATTGAAGCAGAGGCAGCAAAGAAGCAGAGAGGTAGCAGAGTTGCAAGATACAACAAGGGCCAAAGATCTTATACAGAACAAGCTCAGGAGGGAGTTGCGCTAAAGAAAAGAAAGGTTCGAGGTCTTTAGAGATCTGCAGGGTGTTGTTTGAAAAGCCTCAGGAAAAATTGTTAGAAGGGCCATCAATTGAAGACCAGGCCAGATATGAACGTAAGTGATTTCATTTTGTATATGGAAGAATCTTCTTCAGAATCATATGAGTATTTTTTAGCTTAATTGCTATGGGACGAGACTCTGTAATTGGGGTTTTTAAGTGGGTTCTGTGTGTCATTGAAGGAATCGACATTCATGTCTATGTGGTGATGTGCAATTATCTGTGCATTGATGATTTAATGTGTGAGTTGATCAGGGTTTATAAACGGTTTTGAATAAACTCTCTTGCAAGGGTTAGAATTAGAGATTCTGTGTATGAATTGAAGAAATTGATGGTTGTCGAGACGTGATTAATGTCGAAATTGTGGTTTTGAATGTGGTAAAGATTATATATATCTGTGTGAAATATATATGTATTCCTTGATCGAATACTGTTTGAGGAATGGTTAAGTTCCTGTGAATAAGTATATGATAAACTTTGCAATAAATGAATCTCTGCATATGAGGAGAGCATCAATGTTAATTAATGTCGATTTTATTTGAATTGAGTACCATAGAGTTACACATTGATGGAGTGGCCACAGTATTGTGAGTTCGGGGTTTGAAGCTCGTATAGGGATTTTATTATAAAGGAAATTGGTGGAATTGGACCACAAAACTCAATCACTAAAGATGAACAAGTCATGCATGGAATGTAGGATGAGAAGGTATATAAATTTTGGTGTATCGATCATTGAAAGATTGATTTCACAAGAAGGAGAATTGAAAATTGAGTTTCAATCCTGAAATGAGCAGTTCATTCAGTAAGTGAAGGAAATTCATATTAAGGGTTTATTGTAAACGTATTCAGGGTGTTAATCAATACAGAATATTCTGAGCGTTAATCAATACAGAGATCTACAAGGAGATTATATGGAGTGAAGAGGCAGTGCGTTGTAGCATGCGAAACTTGGTTAACAGAAATGTTTTGAAGTGAAACCTTGAGAAGAAAGTAATGGAACCATGAGCAGTAAAGGTGGTTTCTGAAAACCCACAAATGGGTTCGTGCGACTCTTAAAGTGGTAAGTGGTATCTCCTTTTGGAACGTGATATCGGTCCCCACTTGACACGTAAGGTGGAAGTGGTTTTTAAAAACCACGAATATCACGTAATTTCTGAGAATTAAAACCCGTGCAACTCTAATACGCAATTATTGTCAGATTCTTAGCATGATACGATGATCGTTCGATGGATGTAGAGAATGGTATGTTAAATATTGGGACCCACCTTTATCGTGCAAGTTGATGGATTAAAAATCGAGCAAATTTAATACGCGACTGTCGTTGGATTTGTTAGTGGAAGAGTGATAAGTTTGCCGTCGTCAGATGGAGAGGTATGTTTGATCGATAAAACATTGGCCGAGAAAATAAAAGATTTGTTTTATTCATTGGGTTTTATTCCTAAGTGACACACACACACACACACACACATATATATATATATATTCATGAATGGTGGTTTTGAATACATTCAATTATTGATAACCATCAGAGCTGGTGCGAATGTTCAAAGGTTGAGCATGATGTCTCCGAAAGGGTTATTTAAGAGAGTTTTATCAAAGTGTTGAGCTTCGACCTTAATCCTGAATTTTTTGAACATTGGTTAAAAGGCTTCAATTATTCATTTCCAATAGTTAAACGTGATAAGTTCTGAAGGGTTTAACAAGATAATTTCATATGGTAAGTCTGCAAAATAGATTTTGGCTATGGTTGGAACCATGAAGGTTGAAGAAAGCTTCTGCATTGATAAAGCTGCTAGATTTAGAACATAATTTGGGAAATGCATTCTACATGCATAGAAAGTAGGAGAGTATGCAGAACTGTTACAATATAGTAGCAGAAAAGACAAACACACAGTGAGCCAAGAACTGAAAGGGTTGAATGAGATATATCTGTTTCAAATGTAAATGTAAATGTTTTAATTAATTTTATATTTTTTGTGATGCAAAGGCAAGTCTCCGTAGGAAAACAAAAATCCACTATAAAACTGAAATTTGTACATATTACTATATTCTTTTGAACGAGATGAAAAAGAAATGAGAAGGTGGATGGCAAAGAGTCATGGCTGTTCATTTTGATTTCTGTGTGGAATGAAAACAATCATGAGGTAATCTCTATAAATTATTTCACATAGAGATGCATAGAGAGGTTAAAGAATGGAGAAAGGAGGCAGAGAGGGTAAGAAGAAGGAAGAGTAGATAGAGAAGCTGTGAAGATTCAGAGATGATATAAGGCAGATATGAAGGCTGGTGGACAGCAGTGAAGAAGGAACAGAACAGAGCTAATATCCAGGTAAATCAGCATGTGGTTTTTTTATTATGAAAGAGTGAGGAAGTTGCTTCCATATCAAGTTGTAGCTTGATAGATGTCAGTTTTAGCTGGCTGAGGTAGGAGCCTCTTGTAGGTTGTAGCCTGTAGAAAATATATGGGAGTTGGAGCTTCCTTGCAAGTTGTAGCTTGCAGAATTGAGGTAGGAGCCTCCTGCAGGTTGGAGCCTATAGAAAATCAGTGGTGAGAGGGAGTTGGAGCTTGTCTTTGCATCACAACAATAATAAGATGTGGTTTTCTCCCTTATGGGTTTCCACTTATATCTAGTGTCGATGTATATGATGATTATGTGTTGATACTTTGTATTTAATCTTCTTAATACCTGCTGCTTACTAATTAAGATTGTGGTTTCACTGTAGATTAAGTTAATCATGAAATGAAGATGTAAATAAGTGTAAATGAAAGTTTTACAAGAATTCATTAAAATGATTCACCCCCCCCCTCTCAGTTTAACAAAGGATTCAACAATTGGTATCAAAGCAGGTTACTTATGTATCAGTTTAACAACTCAAAGGAGATCCTAGGTCCCCAGGATGGCTAGTCTAGAAGGATGCTTAGAAAATAAATCCCCTTTGTTCACCGGTATAAATTATGCCTTCTGGAAAATAAGAATGAGGACGTACATAATGTCTCTAGGAATAGAAGTTTGGGCTGCTGTGGAATTGGGATATGCCCCAAAGGAGTCTGACTCAAAGAAAGATGCCAAAATAGATTTTGTAGCTAATGAAAAAGCCATGAATGCTCTCTTAAGTGGACTGTGTGAGGCAAAATTTATCAAAGTAATGCACAACAAGACTGCCAAAGAAATATGGGATACATTAGAAAGCATCCACGAGGGAGACAAAAAGGTGAAGATAGCCAAACTAAAAATCTATAGAGCTCAGTTTGAAAATATAAAAATTAATGATGATGAAGACATTGCCAGCTTCTTCTTAAGGGTTGCAGAAATTGTGAATAACATGAAATCTCTAGGAGTAACCATAAAAGAATGTGTAATTGTTCAAAATATTCTAAGATCTTTACCATCTAGCTTTAACCCAAATATTTCTGCCATAGAAGAAACAACTGATTGGGAAACTATGACCATGAACCAATTACTTGGAAACTTAATAGCCTATGAGATGAGATTGCCATAGAGGAAGTCAAATGCGAGGGAGGCAGCCTTTAAGACAGAGAAGAACAAGGAAGAAAAAGAAGATATATGCTCTTGCTCTGATGAAGAAGAGGCTAAATTTTTCAAAAAATTGGATAGAGGCTCAGGCAAATATAAAAGTAAACTTCCATTTAAATGCTTTAACTGTGGAAGAGTTGGGCACTATGCTTCTAAGTGTCCTCATAAGAAAACAAAGAATCACACTCAAGAAACAGAGCAAACCAAAACAAATAACTGGCAGAAAGGGAAGAGATTCAATATAAAATCATTTTATGCTCAGCAAGACAGCAGTGCATCTGAAAGATCAGATGAATCCTCCAATGAAGAGGGAACCTCTGAATTTGTCTTAATGCCCAAGGAATAATTTAAAGACGATCTCCTGGAGTCTGATGAAGAATTTGAAGTTGATCTTGAGGGGGAGCTAAGAAGTGCCCTGGAGGAAATAAACAGACTTAAATTAAAGTGCAAAAAATAGAAAGACATTCTCCTCAAATATGTAAGAGAAGAACAAAATTCAGAAGACCTCATTTAGTTGAAATTAGAGCTTGAAGAAGCCAAGAAGGTAGAAGACACTCTACTTAATAAAATTGAGGATAAAATTCAGAAGCAAGAGAAATTGGAAGAAGAAGTAGTATGCTTGAGGAAGAAATTAGAAAACACCCAAAGGAAATTGTCAATAAACACTCCTCAAATGACAAGCTATGATAAGTTGAATAAAATACTAGATGCTCAAAGATCTCCTCTGACAAAAACTGGGATAGGCTATGAAGGAGAAACAAGTAAAGTCAAAGAAACAGATAACAGGAATATCATTTTTGTAAAAGCTGTTAAGGATAATGAAGCAGCTCAGAAGGTTCCTACAAAAGTAGAAGCCTGCAATGAAGTAAACATAAACATGAAGGAACCTCAAATGACGAAGAACAAAATAAATAAACAGTCAACTGAAAAAGGCTCATACACTCTTGAATATATAAAATTTGGAAGCTATCAAAGGAGATTCTTCCCCCCTATGAAAAATGTCACTTGTTATGCCTGCCACAAACTGGGACATATTGTTGCATACTGTCATAAAAGGAGAATCGATTCCAACTAGCAAAGGATGCAAAAAGTGAAAATACTACCTCAAGCAAACAAATGGAGAAGACAACCCTTCATTAGGTACGCTAATTGTTTTTATGGGTATTGTTTTTACTGTAAGGAGTTCGGCCATAAAGCTAAGGAGTGCAGAACGAATGGAAAAAGAATGATGTATGGAAACTCAAGGAGATGAATGAACAATGGAGAATTCACTCGTGTACATAATTCATTCAGAAACATAATCAAATGTTGTGACTGCCATCAAGTTGGGCACAAGTGTAACAAATGTCCTCTAAAAGAATGTGGTCCATCATCTCAGGAAAGGTACCAAACAAAAGGATGCATGAAGTGGAGAAAGAAGTTGAATAAGTGTGACCTAGCTCTAATAGCTCAAGACCAGAAAAGCCAATGGTATTTGGAAAGTGGATGCTCAAAACATATAACTGGAGATTGAAGCAAATTTGTAACCTTTGATGAAAAGAAATCTGGGAATGTAACATTCAGAAATGATAAAGTAGGGAAAATCAAAGGGAAAGGCTCAGTCAGTCTGGATAATGGAAGAGGAAAGGCTCAAGATGTACTATTTGTGGATGGGATGAAAGCCAATCTGCTAAGTGTCAGTCAAATGTGTGACAAAGGCTGTGAGGTTCTTTTTAGAGCACAAGACTGTGAAGTAAGATCAAGCACCACAGGAAAGACCTTGATCAAAGGTATTCAAACAGAAAGTAATGTATATATAGTGAAATAAGAGAATGAAGCATGCCACCTAAGCAAACTTGATGAATCATGGTTATGACATAGAAGATTGGGACACCTTAACTTTGACCACATCATCAGTCTGAGCAAGAAAAATGCAATCAGAGATATGCCAGCAATAAAGAAGCCTTCAAATACCATATGTGAATCCTGCCAACTAGGCAAGCAAACCCGCACATCTTTTAAGAACAAAGAGAAACTATATACAAGTAGACCTCTTCATCATGTTCACATGGACCTATGTGGACCTTCAAGAACTAAAGCACCAAGCAGAGAATCTTATTTCATGCTAATAATAAATTATTTTTCTAGAATGACGTGGGTAGCATTTCTCAAATATAAATCTAAAGCACTTGAGAAATTCAAGATATTCAAGGCATTGGAAGAAAATCAAATAGGATGCAAGCTAAAGTGCATCAGATCAGACAGAGGAGGTGAATTCACAGACTATGATTTTGTAGAACTATGCAATGAACATGGGATAAAACAATAGTTTACAAGTGTTGGTACACCTCAACAGAATGGAGTGGAAGAGAGACAAAACAAGTTAGTAAAACATATTGCCAGAGCAATGATGCAAGAAAGTAACATTCCCCAAACCTTCTGGGTAGAAGCAGTACACACAACTGTGCAAATTCTTAACAAATCTCATTTAAGACCAAACTGTGACAAGACTCCTTACGAACTATGGCATGGTAAACCAACATCTATCAAGCACATAAGAGTCTTTGTAAGCAAGTGTTTCATAAAAAATAATGATGAAAACCTGGGAAAGTTTGATGCAAGAGCTAATGAAGGAATATTTTTAGGATATGCATCCAAGAGTAAGGGCTTCAGGTGCTACAACAAAAGATTACACAAGATTGTGGAAAGCATTGATGTAAGATTTGACGAAGAACTACCAAATATAACAAGAAGCACAAGATGCACCAATCCTCCAGATAATCTTGAAGATGGGAACCAAGATAATGATGAATTGAGCAAGACAACATAAGATACCGAACTAAACTCAAAATTTCCCTTAAGACACACTCAAAAGAATCATCCAAAAGACTAAATAATTGGGGACAAAAGTGTGGGAGTCCATACTAGAAGACAACTAGCTGAACAGAAAGAAGAAGCATACCTAACCATGTTATCTCAAATAGAGCCAAAGAAGTTCGAAGAAGCCAGCAAAGACAAATGGTGGGTAAAATCTATGAATGAAGAACTAGACCAGATTAAGAAGAATAATACCTGGGAGTTAATACCAAGATCCACTGGGAAAAATGTCATTGGCACAAAATGGATATACAAGAATAAGATGAATGAACAAGGACAGGTAATCAGAAATAAAGCCAAACTTGTATGCAAGGGGTACACTCAAATCAAAGGTCTCGATTATGATGAAACATTTTCCCCTGTAGCCATAATGGAAGCAATCAGAATGTTTTTGGCCTTTGCATGCTACCATGATTTCAAGGTATATAAAATGGATGTGAAGTCTACCTTCCTGAATGGAGATTTAGAGGAAGAATTCTATATGGAACAACTCGAAGGATTCTCCTTAACAGATAAACAAGACTATGTGTGCAGATTAAAGAAAGCCTTATATGGGTTGAAACAAGCTCCTCGTGCATGGTATTCAAGGCTGGAAAAATACTTGCAAAAAAAAGGTTTTAAGAAAGGAGGAGTAGACAACAATCTGTACATAAAGGCTAATGAAAATGAACTCCTAATTGTAGTAGTATATGTAGATGAAATCATGTTTGGTAGCAACAAAGAGAAGTTAACAAAATAATTTGCTGAAGAAATGAAATTAGAATTTGAGATGTCTATGATTGGAGAGCTCACCTTCTATTTAGGACTTCAAATTCAACAAAAGAACACAGGAACATTCATCTCACAAGGAAAATACTTAAGAGAGATGTTGAAAAGGTTCCAAATGGAAGACTACAAACCTGTGTCAACTCCCATGATCACTAGATGCAAGCTATGTGCTAATGATGGATCTGTAGATATAGATCAAAGACTTTACAGATCCATGGTGGGAAGTCTACTATACCTAACTTCCTCTGGACCAGACATTGTGTTGGCAGTAGGACTTGTGGCAAGATATCGAGTAGCACTAAAACAAAATCACTTACTAGAAATCAAGAGAATATTAAGATATCTACAGAGAACTGCACATTATGGGCTATGGTATCCAAAAAGAAAAAGCTTCACTTTGATAGCATATACAGATGCAGATTGGGCCAGCTGCATGGATGACAAGAAAAGCACAAGTGGAGGTGCATTTTATTTGGGAAAAAGTCTGGTGTCATGGTTAAGCAAGAAGAAAACTTCCATCTCTCCATCTACAACAGAAGCGGAATACATAGCAGCATCATCACGTTACACACAAGTAATGTGGATGAAACAAACTCTCCAAGATATGAAGGTAAGCATGGATGATCCCATTTCAATCAAATGTGACAATACAAGTGCAATTAGTATATCAAAAAATCCTATATTTCATTCAAAAACAAAGCACATCCCAATTAAGTACCATTTCCTCAAAGAACAAGTAGCAAAGAAAGTAGTGAAGTTGGAATATGTACCAACAAAGGAAAAAATAGTAGACATATTCACAAAACCTCTTGCTAAAGAACCATTCGAATATCTAAGAGACAAACTAGGGGTAGTGTCTGCAGATGTTACTCTCTGACATGAAAAGAAAACATCATTCCAGGGGGAGATCAATCAACAAATATTGTCACAAAAGAGCTAGAGCTAGTGAGCAGTGCATGGAATAGGTCCTCAAGATCAGAGTATTATGGACAAGATTTGGAAACCACACTAGGATATGTGCAACCCTTTGCCATTGATGTCAAATGGGGAGGAAAAGCGAGAAAAATAAGAGTATTAAAGTATTTCCATCAATGCCAAAGGGGGAGATTGTTGGAAATATTGTCATTGATGGCAAAGGAGAAGAAAGGAGCAGCACCTGAACTATCACAAAGAAGAACCAACAAAAAGAGGCAGCTCAGACACCAGGAAGAAGCAGAGGCAGTAGAGAGAGCAATAGACAAGAAGCAGAGGCAACGGATGAAGCAGATAGGTGACTAGAAGCAGAGACATCGAATTGAAGCAGAGGCAGCAAAGAATCAGAGAGGTAGCGGAGTTTCAAGATACAGTAAGGGCCAAAGATCTTATACATAACAAGCTCAGGAGGGAGCTGCGCTAAAGAAAAGAAAGGTTTGGGGTCTTTAGAGATCTGCAGGGTGTTGTTTGAAAAGCCTCGGAAAAAATTGTTAGAAGGTCCATCAATTGAAGACCAGGCCAGATATAAACGTAAGTGATTTCATTTTGTATATGGAAGAATCTTCTTCAGAATCATATGAGTATTGTTTAGTTTAATTGCTATGGGATGAGACTCTGTAATTGAGGTTTTTAAGTGGGTTCTGTGTGTCATTGAAGGAATCGACATTCATGTCGATGTGGTGATGTGCAATTATCTGTGCATTGATGATTTAATGTGTGAGTTGATCAGGGTTTATAAACAGTTTTGAATAAACTCTATGGCAAGGGTTAGAATTAGAGATTCTGTGTATGAATTGAAGAAATTGATGGTTGTCGAGATGTGATTAATGTTGACATTGTGGTTTTGAATGTGGTAAAGATTATATATATCTGTGTGAAATATATATGTATTCCTGGATCAAATACTATCTGAGGAATGGTTGAGTTCCTGTGAATAAGTATATGATAAAATTTGCAATAAATGAAGCTCTACATATGAGGAGAGCATCGATGTTAATTAATGTCGATTTTCTTTGAATTGAGTACCATAGAGTTACACATTGATGGAGTGGCCACAGTATTGTGAGTTCGGGGTTTGAAGCTCGTATAGGGCTTTTATTGTAAAGGAAATCGGTGGAATTAGACCATAGAACTCAATCACTAAAGATGAATAAGTCCTGCATGGAATGTAGGATGAGAAGGTATATAAATTTTGGTGTATTGATCATTGAAGATTGATTTCACAAGAAGGAGAATTGAAGATTGAGTTTCAATCCTGAAATGAGCAGTTCATTTAGTAAGTGAATGAAATTCATATTAAGGGTTTATTGTAAACGTATTCAGGGCGTTAATCAATACAAAATATGCTGAGTGTTAATCAATACAAAGATCTACGAGGATATTATATGGAGTGAAGAGGTAGTGCGTTGTAGCATGCGAAAATTGGTTAACAGAAATGTTTTGAAGTATAACCTTGGGAAGAAAGTAATGGAACCGTAAGCAGTAAAGGTGGTTTCCAAAAACCCACAAATGGGTTTGCGCGACTCTTAAAGTGGTAAGTGGTATCTCCTTTTGGAACGCGATATCGGTCCCCACTTGACATGTAAGGTGGAGGTGGTTTTTAAAAACTACGAATATCATGTAATTTCTGAGAATTAAAACCCGTGCAACTCTGTTACGCAATTATCGTCGGATTCTTAGCATGATGCGATGATCGTTTGATGGATGTAGAGAATGGTACGTTAAATATTGGGACCCACCTTTATCGCGCAGGTTGATGGATTAAAAATCGAGAAAATTTAATACGCGACTGCCGTTGGATTTTTTAGTAGAAGCGCGATAAGTCTGCCACCGTCAGATGGAGAGGTATGTTTGATCGATAAAACATTGGCCGAGCAAATAAAAGATTTGTTTGATTCATTAGGTTTTATTCCTAAGTGACATATATTGAGTCGATATATATATATATATATATATATATATATATATATATATATTCATGAATGGTGGTCCGAATACCTTCAATTATTGATAACCATTAGAGCTGGTGCGAATGTTCAAAGGTTGAGCATGATGTCTCCAAAAGGGTTATTTAACAGAGTTTTATCAAAGTGTTGAGCTTCGACCTTAATCCCGAAGTTTTTTAACATTGGTTAAAAGGCTTCAATTATTCATTTCCGACAGTTAAACATGATAAGTTCCGAAGGGTTTAACAAGATCATTTCATATGGTAAGTCTACAAAATAGATTTTGGCTATGGTTGAAACCATGAAGGTTGAAGAAAGCTTCCGCATTGATAAAGCTGCTAGATTTAGAACATAATTTGGGAAATGCATTCTACATGCATAGAAAGTAGGAGAGTATGCAAAACTATTACACTACAACAACAGAAAATACAAACTCATAGTGAGCCAAGAACTGAAAGGGTTGAATGAGATATATCTTTTGCAAATGTAAATGTAAATGTTTTAATTAATTTTATATTGTTTGTGATGCAAAGGCAAGTTTCCGTAGGCAAACAAAACTCCACTGTAAAATTGAAATTTGTACATATTACTATATTATTTTGAACGAGATGAAAAGGAAATGAGAAGGTGGAAGGCAAAGAGTCATGTCTGTTCATTTCGAATTCCCTGTGGAATGCAAACAATCATGAGGTAATCTCTATAAATGATGTCACATAGAGATGCATAGAGAGGTTAGAGAATGGAGAAAGGAGGCAGAAAGGGTAAGAAGAAGGAGGAGCAGATAGAGAAGCTGTGAAGATTCAGAGATGATATAAGGCAGATATGAAGGCTGGTGGATATCAGTGAAGAAGGAACAGAACAGAGCTGATATCCAGGTAAATCAGCATGTTTTTTTTTTTATGAAAGAGTGAGGAAGTTGGTGCTACCATATCAAGTTGTAGCTTGATAGATGTCAGTTGTAGCTGGCTGAGGTAGGAGCCTCCTGTAGGTTGTATCTTGCAGAAAATATATGGGAGTTGGAGCTTCCTTGCAAGTTGTAGCTTGCAGAATTGAGGTAGGAGCCTCCTATAGGTTGGAGCCTACAGAAAATCAGTGGTGAGAGGGAGTTGGAGCTTGCCTTTGCATCACAATAATAATAAGATGTGGTTCTCTCCCTTATGGGTTTCCACTTATATCTGGTGTCTATGTATATGATGATTATGTGTTGATACTCTTTATTTAATCTGCTTAATACCTGCTGCTCACTAATTAAGATTGTGGTTTCACTGTACATTAAGTTAATCATGAAATTAAGATGTAAATAAGTGTAAATGAAAGCTTTACAAGACCTTGAATTCATTAAACTAATTCACCCCCCCTCTCAGTTTAACAAAGGATTCAACACAAGGTTCTTGTCCCAACTCACTCAAAAAGGAAAACAAACACAAACAAAAAAAATGTACTTGGATGATGAAGATGATTAGAATGTTGAAAATAAACAAACAAATAATCTCATGATTTCATTAATCATTTGGTTTATATAAATAAGAATATAATCTATTTATATTCATAGCAAATACTCAACCAAAAAACAAAACTTAAAAATGTTTAAGTAATATAAAGAAAATAAACTCAATGTCCCAAGGGAATTCTCTTGTTAGAGGACACATTGTTAAGTTTATCTCGAATAAGAAAATTAGTTTTGATGGCTAAATTGGACATACATAACAAATAATTTAATGATAGATAATGAGACTTGTTCAAATTATATTTGGGGAAATGAAATTTTGCCTTGCATGACATGGAATGAAACCTATGGGAAACTTCTCCATCAAGAATAGTAGTGTAAATATAGTGCCACTTAAAAAATAAAAATATTTTATGAATCTAACAATTTCAATAAATTAATGAAATAAATAAAATCAAAGAAAAAACAACAATACCAAAAAATTATTTATAACATTAAATACAATATGCAATAAGGTATGATAAATTCCATGAAAGAAAAAAATGAAATTTTTATATACAATTTTTTCCTTTTTCAAAATGTGTTATAAAATTTGGGTATACCTTAATGTTTTTAATCTCAGTGTAAAATTATAAAAACATCAAGATTGTGAAATTATCAAAGTGTGTAAAATTAGAGAAAAGAAATTTCAATTGTACATCTATCATTAGTTTTGAAGGCTAACATAATGACTTGTTCAGAAGAACACAAACCAAAAATGTACTTGGATGATGAAGATGATTAAAATATTGAAAATAAACAAAAAAATAATTTAGAGATATAGAATGATGCTTGTCTGTGTTCTTTGGTTTGTGTAATTGGAATGATCGTGTAAATTTAACCCCACTTAAAAAAACAAAAGCACTTTATGAATGTAACAATTTCAATAAATTGATAAACTAAATTAATGTACAATAAATTATTATAAATTTCATGAATGATAACAAGTAAAATATTTATACAAAATTGTTTTCTTTTTCAAAATGTTTTCTAAAAATTGGGCACACCATAAGATTTTTAATGCAAGTGTAATATGTGCAGAGATTTTTATTAATGAGGGTTTACTAAACAAGATGATATTCTAAAAGTAAAATTTTAGATAGCTTTGAATGAGATGATAATAATACAATTAAATATGGCTTTGTTGTGTAATAATGAATTTCACTAACATCTTCTTATGGAGAATACACATTTAGACAATTTTATTTTATATGGAAGGTCATATCTCAACAGTCATGAAATGCTTACACCAAATGTGTCAATACTTAGGAATATTTTAGGTTTGGTTCCTAAATTTTCTTAAGTTAATGATGGCACAAAAAGTGCTTTCCAAGTGAGCCAAGGATTTCAAATCTGTCACAGTGGAAGTAGCACATAACCTACTATAATAGGGGAAGTGAAAATATCTACAAAAGGATTGATTGAATCTCTTGATCTTAAATTATTTTTAAAAATATTTCAAATTTTATTAAATGGATGGAGTTCAATTTCTTATCCATTGAACAACATGCATGAAAAAAATGATTATTCTTAGTTGATGGTTTCTGTATTTGTTAGTTTAAGGAGCCAAGATATTTTGAATTACTACTAGAATTCATTTTCCAAATGCTTTCTTTTATTGCAGGAAACTGAAATATTCATTTAAATTTCGTTTATTTGAAAATGTACAAATTCAAAATTTTAAAAATTAAAAAAATTTAGAAATATAAAAAAAAAAAAATTATACAACCTATTTTATATTAATACACAATTTTTAAAATTCCATATTTTATTTTATCAATAATTTTTTTTTTCCACAAAAAAAAATCGAACCATCCATTATATATAGAAAGTTACATATGCAGAGCATTTATGATAAACTCCATTTCTCCTTCTAACGGAAGAGGAAAAGTAGTCTCTGCTGTTCTGAAAACAATCCAGTATCCCTTTAGCAGTCCATCCAAAAAAGGCATAAAACAAAGACACATCCATTTTGTCACATCTCCTGGTTTTTTCTACCAAAAACAGAGATGTAAAAGAGAAAACGAATTTTGAGCCTTCCGAAGCATATCTCTTCCGAGAATAACAACTCAAAAACCAGAAGTCAACACTATCCCGATTTTCGAAGCAAAAAAAAAAAAGAAACCATTGTTTACCAGAGTCCCTAGACCTCCTCATAGAGGAAAACAACCCTGGAACTCATCAAAGTATGCGATAAAGTTTGAAACATAAGACACCATCAAAAAATATACATTCATTTTTTATAGACAAAAAGATGAAACGACTATGTAAAATTATCCGAAAACAGGTTGTTCGATTGGTCGAACCACCCCATTTTCCATCTCCACTGCTATCCAAGTCCCCATATCTTTCTCAAAACCTTCTTTAGATAAGCGGTCTGCATCATGGTTCCTTTCCCTGTAAATGTGGCAAACGGAGATCTCAATTAAATAACATTTTAGATGAGAAATCTCATTAAGTAAAGGGAGCAATAAATAGCTCCTGCATTGTTGAGTCCCATTGAACCATTTAAAAATATTCATAGAGTCTCCAAATATCTGAACCTCCCTCACATTCCTAAGGGTTAACCAGCAAAGAAGAAGGTGAAGAGCTTTAAGTTCAGCAAAATTATTGGTCCCTTGACCCAACCGAACAAATGATCTTAGTGATTTTTCCAGGGAAAAGTGGATAACTAGCCTTGCACCACACCTCCCAAGATTGTCTGAAGCCCCATCAAAGTAAGCCCAGGAGGCTGATTCCCTAATGATTTCCTGTTGGATGACTCGATTATGAGAAGGGCTAGCTGGGAACATTATACTATTGTAGATTGCAGCTCCTTCTGTGGCCAGCCTTCCTATAGGGAAAGGGGAGTGTTTGAATATCACTTTATTTCTGGCAATCCAAGTGCCCCAAGCTATCAAAAGAGGGAGAGTTCGAACTTTATCATTAGGAGCTTCCTACCACCACATGTTCCAAGCTTCATGTACTTCTTCTCCTTCCCATTTTTGGGGAATTTTGATAATTCTTAAGGATTCCATACAAAGACTGAAATTGAAGGGGCAATTTAAAAAAATATGGTTAGTTGTTTCCTCCCTAGATTTGCATAAAGAGCACCAGCCAGGACCTATTTTAATCCTCCTTTGAAGGAAGTCCCATGTTGGCACTCTCTTCTATAGAAGACACCAGAAAAAAAGCCTGGTATTTGCTGGGCCTTTTAATTTCCATAACAGTTTTGACCACCAAGCTGGGGCCTCCCACCCATTTTGAGTCATGAGACACTTGTATCCTAGCTTCGGGGAGTATATCCCTTACTGCACGTGTACCGATCAGAGCTCATTCCTTTAGTCAGTGATCTGAATTGAAGAGTTTTGAAGATCCATACAGAAAATCCCCCACTCTTACAACCATCTCTCATCTAAATGGAGGTCATTCCCTGAAATCCACCCTTTCCTCCATATAGACATGTTCCTTTGATCGGCCACCTGGTTTAGACGGTATACACCCCTTTTATTCAAAAAAATGACCAAGTCATGGGATAAAGCGAACCTCTCCGAGCATTCCACCCAAGGGTCACATCCCAGTCTCACCTATGCTCCATCTCCCACATACCAAGCTAGGCCCTGTTCAATAGTTTTGATTGAAGCAATCATAACCTTCGACACCACGGAGGCATTTTTGGAGGATTTCTGTGGTGTTCGAATCCATTCAAGAGTTGTGGCAGGGTCAATATATTTCCTTTTGGTAACACATGACCAGAGTGTATCAGTCATTATTAGCCTCCAAGCCAGTTTGGCTGCTATGGATTTTGAAAAGGGTAGCAGATTCTTAATTTCCCAGCCTCCCCATTCTTTAGGTCTCACAATTTTGTCCCAAGCTACCTAAGGGGTCACGTGTTCCAATTTGGAGCCTGCCCACAAAACTCTACTACAGAGTTTATCAATGGCAGCTAAAATACCTTTGGGCACCCAAATAAGGCTAGCCTAGTACACAGGAACTGCCATCAGTACTGAATTTATAAGAACCAGTCTCCCTGCTCTTGATAGCCATTTGAAACTCCAATGATTTATTTATTTTTCAATTTTCTCTAGGAGCCATTTCCAGTCATGATTTCAGTACTTGCCTAGTTTAAGAAAGAATCCCAAATATTTGAATTTATCCTGCAAGGATTTGACTTCGAACTGCAGTAAAGCTTCAACCCTACCCACTTCCTCCCTAGACAAACTAGAGGTTTTTAGGGTCGATTTTTGCTCATTAATTTTGAGGTATGTTGCTTTCAGAAAAAGGTCCAAAATGTTATTTAAGGATCGACAGTCCTCAATACTTCCATTTCTGAACAGAAGGATGTCATCCACAAAGAGAAGATGGGTGACCCAGAGGTTAACCACCACTTCAATTCATTTTAGGTCCCCTTGTCTTCTAGCCTCATGAATCATTAAGATTATGCCTTCAACCGCCAATAATAAGAGAAGTGGTGAAAGTGGACAGCCTTGTCGGAGTCCTCTCTCTGGATTGAAAAACGAAGAAGAAGCCCCATTTATCAAAATTGCAATAGAAGAAGAGGATACACATCTCATGACCCATCTTACAAAGTCAAATCTGAAACCAATATGAGTCAGCAAGAGTCTAAGGTACATCCAGCTCATTTGATCATAGGCCTTCGACAATTCAATTTTAACTATTGCACCTTTTTTCCCACCTTTTTTTTTAAGCTGTGAAGGGTTTCTTGAGCAACTCCCACCACCTCATCAATCTGTCTTCCATCCAAAAATCCAAATTTCTCAGCAGAGATATACTTAGAAAGGAAAGTTTTTAACCTAGAGGCAATGACTTTAGCAATAATTTTATAAACACAGGAACATAAAGAGATAGGCTGAAAATCGTCAAAAGAACCAGGTTGATCAGTTTTAGGAATCAGGGCTAAGAAGATTTCATTGAAAGGTTGATAGACAGTTCATGTGCACTTGGATTATTCCACCACTGCTACCAGTTCTTCCCCAATCGATTCAAAGAAATGTTGGAAAAATTCCACGGTCTAGTCGTTCGGACCTGGACTTTTTTCCTTTTGCATTTCCTTGAGGATGTCTTCAACCTGCTCTTTCAAGACAATGTCCATGATAGATTCATTTCCTTCCTCATCAATGTAACCTGGAAAAAATTGTGCCACCCTGATTACTTCTGCAATAGAGACTTCCTTAGGGGCTCTGAAGAGGTTTTCAAAATGGTTGACCCCAAGAGTTTCCAGATCCCCAAAATATTTAGCCATCTCTCCATTCTCTTTTTGCAATTCCCAAATGGTGTTGGAAATTTTCCTGCCTTTTGGGTAATTCTGGAAGAATTTGGTGTTTTCATCCCCTGCTTGTAACTAGATGGCTCGGATTTTGAACCTCCAACTTTCTTCCCTGAGTTGAAGAATTTTTCTCTGAGAGGCTTCCAGCTCCTTAACTCTGAACCGGGACTCTATAGATGCATAACCACCTCCTACAAGATTTTCAAGAAGATCTAGTTCTGCATTGACATGCTTGAGTTCCTCCTCCTCCTTCAATTTGTTTTGAAGTACCCACTCCTTAGTGGCTATCTTCAATCTCTTTAAATTATTCATGAAGAGACGACTTCAGCTTTCATCATCCCTGAAACTATCCTTCCTCCATGTATCATGAAATAGAGCGATGAAATATTCTTCATTTAACCAAGAGGAGTTGAATTTGAAAGGAGTTCCCGGTTTCTTGAAAGCACCCTTTATTTCCAAAAACACTCGGAAGTGGTCTTAGAGGCCCCCCTTCCTAACCCAGTGTCTATAGACCGACAACTTCTCCACTAGATCTTCGAACAGTAGAAAATGATCCAACTTTTTGCCAACCCAGTCTTCTCCCACTCTTTGGTTTCTCCAAGTAGGATGCAGCTTATGTAGGGGGACGTCCACCAGATGAGAGGTAGCCAACTTGTTCTAGAAAAATTCAGAAAGAGGGTCCGGTCTTGCTGAGACTCCCCATGATTCCGAGTCCCCCAAAGAGAAATTTAAATCTCCCCCAACGATAAGATTTGGATGTGAGAGATAGGAATTCTGGAAGAAAGGATTCCAAAAGCCTTCGTGCTCCAAACACGGTCCATATGCATTTAGAATGAGAAAAGAGAGACAAATTTCGTTGGAACAGAGCTCCACAGGCAGACAAATTTTAGAACCCCAAGAGGAGGTTTCTTTTATGTTCCTTGTATTCAAAACAGAGACCACACCCCTAGATCTACCTATGGCATCGAGCGCATGGAAGGACCATCTCGACAGCAATTTAGAGAGGATGCCAATCACTTCTACCCCTTTCCCCAACGTTTCTTGGAGCAGGATAACATCTGGGTTGTGGGATTTCACCAGTTCCTTTAAGGCTATCTTTTTCGGCTGGCTAGCTAAGCCCCTACAGTTATATGATAAAATGATCATCGGAGACCCTGGGAGGGTGGTCGCTCTGCTCTAAACACCCCAAAAATAGACCACTGCTTCCCTTCCGCTATATCAAATACAACTTTCAATTGGGCCTTTGAAAGATTAGATTTTCTCTCCCTTATCTTCCTCAGACCAACCGACACCAGATCTGACTCAAGCCCTCCAACTGCCATCCCTTTCCCCTTACGAATGGCCAAGGGTCTAAGGTTATATGGGGGAGCTTCAGAGATAGGGACCCAAGAGAAATTAAGAATGGGGTCACCCTCCAAAGAATGGGGAGGAGACTCGGAGGGATTTGGAATAGTCAAAATAACATTATCAATAGATTGCGATAAATTCAAAACAGAGAGATCGTTGAGCATCTTCCTGGAAGGACCAGGCCCATCACTATCTGATAGAGATAAAAAAACAAAGGAGCAAAAGGAAAGGAGTGGAGAAAGAGTCGTACCCTCCTGAGACATCCCAACAATTTCAGAAACTGGAAGGGGAACCAAGGTGGTTGCCCGGATAGCTTCTCTTTCGAGAGTGTAGGTCAGGACCGCAGCTCGATCCAACTCCATTGACTCCACCTTTTCTAGGTCCACCCCCTGATCAACATTCATTATGTTAGCCATCATGTCTTTTCCCCCACTCCTCAGTAGGGGATTCTACCTTAGTCTTAAAAATCTTCTGCTATCTTCGACGGCGATGATGTCCTAGAGGAAATTCCCTAGACAAATGTTCATATTTATGACATCTGTGGCAACGAAATGGGAGGTTTCATAATCCAGATTTTGCAAAATTTTTAAATCTCTGTATTTCAGAGTCATCATGTCTGCCAAACCCTCTCTTGGGTTAGAGAGGTAAATCCCCTCTGCGGACAGAGGCGATCCCTACTAGCCCAGCAGGGGTCTAGCAACAATCAAACAATGTTATGATGCAAGCTCCTAGTTACGAATGGAAATACTAGGAATAGAAGCCTACCTGGATTCCAACGCTATAATCTGAGGAAGAAGCGTCCCCGTTCTTCAACCCCGGCAGATCACAATCCTTCCATGATCTCCGCGGATGAACACCTGCACATGGAAAAAGCGGACAGATACGAGCATAGAAACCAGCATACGTAACTAAACATCAGTCAGAAAGGACGTTACTCACATTAACATGATGGAAAACGGAGTGGAACCATAATCATAATCATCTATTAAATAATGAACGAAGAAAGATTACAACCAAGTTCTGACGTCGCAGTCTCCTTCGGACGGGTCTCCGGTCGTCCACGTCTCGCAAAGCTCGCCAAGGAAAGGGAAAACCTCTCCGGAGTCTCGTGACAATGGTCTCCTTACTTGAGTCAGCCTTAAGGGAAAGAGAGGATTATTTACAGCACAAAGGCTCTTGGGAATATGGAGATACAAAGCTTAGGCACTTCAAGACTAGCTTGCCATGGGATTGAGCAGGCTTTTATAGATGGGGAAGGAGGGAGTTGGGATCCCTATTATTATGGGATTGGCCCTATCAATAAGGAAGGTTCCATGGGAGGTGGAAAAACCACTTCCCTTCCATAGAACTCCCGCAGCCAAACCTCCCAACTCAAGATAGGCAATGGTTTGTGAGTTTGTTGGAACTCAACTTCCGCCATCCTTATTTAAAAAACAGTCCCTAAATTGGGTGGCGCGACTTCTGCTCTATGACAGAGCGCCAGCTGGCGCGACCTCTTTGCAGGATTTTCCTCATTGGCGCGAGTATTGAACTGCCTACCCGCGCCAATGCCAAAAGGGATGTTTTTCATGACTTTTGCAAGGAGATGTCTCAAGGGAAAATAAAGCTCATGCTTAGAGGAATGCATTGGTGATGTTTTCAAGGCATGACAATGTTCACAGGTCATGAAATGGGTCCTCCATTGTGCGGGACGGGGAATGGTAGGGACGGTGAAAAATTGCTGTGTAACAGATGCCCCCTAAAGTATGAGGCCCAAGAGAGAGAGGGGTGAAATGCTTTACGAGAACATGTTCAACTGAAGGCCCGCCGTCGGAAAACCTGCGCAGAAAGATACAACTGATATCTCAAGTACATGATGTATATGTGGTATGGACGCAGCCATCCGAAACAGAGTATGCTATAATTCGGATCTAGGGTATGGGCGCAGCCATCCAACTAAGATCAAACAAATAGACTCAGGTATGGTCGCAGCCATCCAATCAGTGAGTCATGTACATAATGATAATAATCCACAATCGCGGCCTGGATTACAACAGACACAATCCAGGGTCTTGCGCTCCATCTCGACCCAAACAAGTACAAGTTCGAGCATGTGAATATGTGAGCTGATGTCGAACATGCAAGAACATCGTCTGATTACCAGCCAATGATGAAAGTTGTTAACAGACGCGAGAGAAACCACCAATAATGACAATGGTCTTCAAGGTACTACAGGTACAATCTACGGCGTGCGAATAAATGAGTTGATGTCGAACACCCGCAGAATCACTCGATCGGAGGCCAATGATGTAAACCTCTCGTCGAATGCGACGAACCTGCCATTGAGGCATGCAGGCTCCAAGGTACCATAAGGAGTCTCTAGACCAACTTCCTGGATAATGAGTTGATGTCGACGGGAAGTGACCTTGATCGAAGGTGGGCCATAATGATTCCCACATCATCGACACGAGACAGAGGAACATGATGTTTTGTTGTGAATCAGGATCGTATGAGAAACAGAGGAAGGTTGATATTTGCAGAGGCCAACTTCTCTTGAACACATGAACGGCACGACAATGGACTTGGCAGTATTTGACATCAACGGATCAGAGGTCATGGCGACGAGGCAGTGAACAGATGAGAGGTCAAAGAGATTACCCAAACCCACGGAGGCAAAGTGAAGCAGCGAGATGAGATGTCCCGAACCCGACACGAATGCAGACAAGTGCCATGTTCAAGAGCGACATACTGCTGACGACAACGACGATGGTTCCATTTTGCCCCCACCATTTCTGGCGAGTACCCCAATTATTTTTGATAACAAGCTTGAAGGGGATAGCATATGCTTGCAATATAAGTCCGCCCTTCGGGCGAATCCATCCTAGTGCATTTAACGAGTCCTAGGAAGGAGGAACTCAGAGAACGTCATTTCGACTAGATCCGATGTCATCAGGGTTTAACGAGTCTGACAAAGGAAGAACTCGGCGTCTTTTCATGTTTAGAGAGTTTGAAAAGACGGCGGAAAAGAAAACTCCACAGGTCCCTTTTCGTAAATAGTTCCCCAGATCCGAAAAGGTAGAAAACAATATCCGGGAAAACCTCCTAGTCACAATAGGCTAGGGTATTCCTTTTTCGTAATCAATCCATCCCGGCCCGAAAAAGGGTTAAACTTATACCGGGTGAATGTCGATTCGTGTCCATTTTAACGAGATCGAAACGACAAGGGCCTCGGAAATCTTTTCATATTTAGAGAGTCAGAAAAGAGCTGAAAGATGACTCCAGAGTGACTTTTTCGTGTATTTACCGAGTCCGAAAAAGTATAAAATACAACTCGTTTCCATCGTTTAAGTCGCAAAAACCTGCTGTTGCACATACCAAGCAAGCGTAAAATCCATTTTCGACATACATATGCAAATATTTGATAAAAATAACTTTTTAAAACTCATTTAACGTCGAAAAAGTTATAAATATGTCAAATTGGTAAAAATAAAATTACTTTTACTATTTACCTTGGTAGAAAGCAACAGTGGTCCATTTGGAGCAGAAACTTTCGTCGACGATTGCGACTAATCCAGGCAACCATTCAGCTTCTCGTCTGTCACAGGTAAAAGGCGCTCCCTTGCTCTACATTTTCATTCATTTTTTAATGATTTTCCCTTAAGGAATCAGTTCTATGAGGCCACTCTTAAAATTTTAGGGCTGCGCCCATTGGCGCGGGTATCGGGCACGGACCCGCGCCAATGAGCTCTTTTTTACAAAGGGCTCGCGCCAGCGGCCGAACCTTAAATTCCGCCCAAATTTTCGACATTTAGACCAAATTGCTTGGAATTTGAAGCTCATCAAAGATCTAACTAGGGGTTTTTGACCATGTGAATGCAAATAATCACTCAAAATGGCAATCGAATGGAAGGAACAAGAGCACGGAGAAGAGGATGAACAGGCCATGCAAAGCCAAGCTTGCATGAATGCACTTAGAGACTGTGGATTGAAAAAGTTCTTCCTCACGCCATGTTTATGAGCTCAGCCCGAGCTCCTCCAATATCTAATCAGCATCTGGGATGAAAATGAACAGGTGTTCAGGTTACGAGACCAGGTGTTAGAACTGGAGGTCACCGATGTTTATTTCATCACCGGATTGTCCCGCAGAGGTCCAATCCCTGTACTGACTGGAAGAAGACCATCTGGGGAAAAGATGGAAGAAGTAATGGCACGGGTGTGCCGAGGGGCACAAACAGGATCAGGAAGCAAGAAAGTGGATATCCACACCATTCCTGATCTAGCACTGAGAGTAGTTCTCCATACCATTACGCGGGCTGCTGGGTCGCAGGCTCCGCACGAGGCCACGAAGACCCAACTCCTGCTGGCCTCAGAATGCATGGGTCCCTTACTGTTCAACTGGGCAGAAGCAGTAACTATCAACATGAAAAGGCAGCTCACAAAGTGCAAACAGGGGAAACTGAAACAGTTCGATTATGGTTCCATCTTGGTATCGTTCACTCTGGAACGTTTACCAATCTTCCAGGGCCAAGGGGCCATAGTGGGGAGTCCGATACCACGAGAGCCAAGAATGGCTCGCTGGGCAGCATTGATGCCCAGATCTGGAGGTGGCCAACAGATGTCCTGGAGGCCAGAGTTTTTTAGGTGGTTACGGTGCCAGCTGATTGTCGTGGAAGACTGGCCCTATGCAGGAACTGACTTTACTGGGGACCCAGATCTCCCACTACCAGAAGGAGATGACTGGGACGAGGAGCTGGGTAAGACCTCATATTTTGATTTTATGTTTATATGTTTTTTGTTAATACACATTCGTCTTAACACAATTATATATGCATGCAGATGTAGGACCTGAGAGACCAGCTGGGATGTCTCCAATCTCCCGGAGGACACAACTCGCCCCTAAGATTCAGGGAGAAGGCATCGGAGGAGATGAATTGATCCAGAACCTCGAGGGGATTGCCCACGGTATCCCAGACTATGCCCGGCTAGCAGACGTACCGATGGCATACCAGCGCCACATGGTGGGGGTTCCGAATCGGATCCACCGAATCCTGAGGCGCCTAGTGCGTGCAGTCACGTGCTATCATGAGCACCATGCGGATTAGTCTTTAGGATTTATGCCACACCTATTTTTTGAGAGACATAGCGTCTCCGGATGTACTAAGACGATTATGTATATTTTTTGAGTTTCGTGATGCACACAGTGAAAACATTTCGACACACATATATATATATATACATATGACTATTTCTGGATGGATCTCGCTTTACATGTGATAATGTTTTTATATGTCATGCGAATGTCTAATACAAATGTAATCTAATGTATTAGTTACATAACAAACGACCCAATGCGAAATGTATTCACACAATGTATCTACTCACACATTTTATTTTTATGAAAGCTTAAAAGCACACATGAACACACACACATATGCAAACTATGCTTGAAATAAGGAAGACGGGCATGCCCCCCAGCATGGTGTCTCAATCCGAGGTGCATGCCCCCCAAGCTTCAGTCCATTGAAAATGGAGTGAAGGTTCAAAACAAAAAGTCGAATTGAACATGCTCGTGTTTCATTATTTTAACGAGGTTGACACACTTAAAAGAACTGTCCTCAAACAACTTGTTTCATTGTTTTTAGGAGCTCGACACAAGTGGAGGAACTATGCTCCAACGACCTTGTTTCATTTTTTAAGGAGCTTGACACAAGACAATGAACTGTGCTCCGACGACTTTGTTTCATTTTTTAAGGAGCTTGACACAAGACAATGAACTATGCTCCGACGACTTTGTTTCATTTTTTAAGGAGCTTGACACAAGACAATGAACTGTGCTCCTACCAGACTTACTAAAATGGACAGAGGTGGTGCTTCCAAGAGTTCCACTCAGATGGAAGGAAAACATCTGGAAGTCGGGACCCAATGCTCCCAGTCACTATGCACGACGACGTCTTCACTAAGTGCGGGTGCGGGGTAGGTAGCCACATAGTTGACTGCGGTGGGGCGGCTACAACGGGTGTACAAACAGGAGGGTGGTGGTTCATGGTGGACCGGTTGCCACATTAGGACCAGAAACCAGAACGACAGTGATCAACGGTGCGATCCTTCCTTCATGCGGAAAACATGGAAGGAAGGGGCAGGCGAGAGTGCCAGCCGAGATAGAGTGTAAATCGCCCCAAAAGAAGGTGAAATCCAGGGGCCTGGAACAACCATCACGTGCATATGGGCACGATTTTACCTCCCAAAGTAACAGGTAACCTTGGAAGGATCCCCAACGGTTGACTAGTCCTTCTGTTAAAAGTGAGCAGATTCTGCGTAACAGGCGCAAGCGGCGGCGAACCGAAAGCTTGCCAGGTAGTTGATGACAGAATACTAACAGAGGCACCTTCGTCTATAATGGTCCTGGGTACAACCAGACCAAGAGCCTGTACTGTGATCTCGAAAGGCACATAAGACGGAAGGCGAAATCCTGCAAATCGATTCCAGTCAAAGGAAGCGACCAAACTACTCGGAGGGGCTACCATCGACAAGCGAAGGTCTTCCCCTAATGTTACGGTAGAAGAAGCATCCTCCATGACCTCCATCTCGAAGGCGGGAGGGATATCCTCTGGAGCCTCCATCATGGGAGGCGGAGGAGGGGCTTCTTGAAGTACAAGGACAGGAGAATCTTTCTCCAAGTCTGAAGAATCTGAAGAGATCAGAAGGACATGGGGAGTGTGAGATCCACTCTCGACAGAAAATACCTGGTGCACCGTGGACGAGGCCAGTTCAACCGATCCTACGACCAATGGTTGGTCAGGGATGGATCCGTGAATTTGAATTTCTGGGGGAGTGGGATCGACCAAGGATGACTCTTGACCAATCGTAAGATCAGCTGGCGGAGGACTCAAAGAAAGTCGATTATAACCAGGTGGAAGGCGTGGTGTAGAACCGGCTGGGTTGTCCAGGACTTGCTTGGCTTCATCCATATAGGGACAAAGGTGAATGGCATGGTGCCCTTCACACAACTTACAGGGATTGGTGATCTTACCCTGCTTCTTAGAGTTCTTATCAACAGCAGCTGAAAATGTGCCCCCAACTTGACTCCCGGAAGCCAAAGGCAACGGTGGGCGGCCGTTGGACCATACTTCGAGCACCTTGGGAATGCCAGGGCAGTCTCGAAGAAGATGGTCTCCCGTGCACAACAGGCAAGGGAACTTGACTTTCCATGGAGGGTTGGAAGGTTTATCAAGAGGAGATATCTCGGAGGCAGTAGCCGTACATTTAGCCTCTCGCTTATCAGACTTCTTCTTCTTTGTCTTCTTCTTCTTCTTCTTAGCCACCTGGTTCCTGGAATCCAGACTTTCACCAGGCAAAGTAGAAGAGGAGGACGCAGAAACAGGCGAAGAAGGGGAGAGGTCAACCTTGGAATCAACATGATGTTGTTCAGGTGGAGAAACTGATTGAACAGTAGTGGAGACATTCGGGACAACAGAGGTCGAGAACAACCAAACAGGCAACCCAACAGTTAACCCAGGAAGGGACAACGTCGCCATGTAAGGAGCACCAACATTTCCAAAAGGAGGAAAATGACCAGGATTCCCTTCTGAGGGGATTCCTTGGTTGGTGAACTCTGAAAAAGTTTCCATCAAACTCAAAACCACACACGGGCTGAAAATGAGTTAAGACACACGATCAAACGGTCAACAAGCAATGTCTAAACGGGTGTGTAATCGTGGGCGATTAATTTTACCACATTGGAAAGTAAGAAATTCTACCGTTTCATGTTTTAAGAGTCGAGAAACGATAAAAAGATGACTCTATCTCTTTCAGAGTTGACACAAGCGTGAAAGGACAAGCGCTTGGCGGTCTTTTCAAGTTTAGGGAGTCAGAAAAGACCAAATGACTGCTCAGGAAAAACTAGGCACAAAGGGTGTACCAAATATCCGTGAACTGCAATATACACCTTGGTTTCAAAAATGAAGCAGAAATCGACCAAGGACTTTCCGTACGTGCAGGTAGTCTCCCCGAATGCTGTGTTCGGTGTATCACGGGTATGAGGCGCGATTCAAACTTCTTGTGGATGAGCTCTTCTACCTAAGGGGTCTCCCCTTTATATACATGATACATGGGGAGCACAAGTCATACTAGCGTATGCAAGAAGCCAGAGGCAAGCGACATTTGCTAGATTTAACGACATAGTTTACGTCTCTAGCCTAGACCTTCTAAATATGTTTCGTTAAGTTCCAATGCTGCCTTAGTTTAATTGAATAAATTTTACAGTTGATCTTCAATTAAGTTTCAATTTCCAGGCCCTATCGTATGTAGTGTCTCGAAAGACTCCTAAATGCAAAGCTATATGCCACAGTGCAACATTTCGTTCGATGAAAACTAGTTAGAGAAGAGTTGAGAGCTTTTACACAAACGAAATGAACGGAAAACAAACAATGAGATCTCTAATGCAACTAATGCAATTGAAAACTTTTCATTCAAAACACTAATCACCAGCGATATGGAAAAGATCACAATTTGCACTAATTAACAAAAGCAAAAGAGATTTTTTTTTTTTTTTTTGATTTTCAATGTTTAAGAGCCAATATGCACTAAACAATCTTGAAAACAAACGGAACAACTTGAGAAATGATTTTCAAGAGAGCGAAACAAACAAATTTCACTCAACAATACAAGCAATCAGATCCCCAAATCGACCAAAGCCTCTCAAAGCAAAGAAAAGACTCGAAAGCTTCCAATGGACCGTGTGATCTAGGTCCAAGGCAAGACCAAACGAATTTCGAATGAAGGAATAAACGATCACCCAAAAAATCGCAACAAAAGAATAAACAACTACTTAGAGGGTGTGGAGGATCAATCAGATAGTTGACAGGACAATCAAAACACCAAAACTCCCAAGGAGGGCTCGATACACTAAGCCACTAGATGCCCTAGGGCTTAAAACGTGAAATCGGCAGATAAAAGCAAACAACCAAAGGACCGAGGTGAATTCCCAGTCAAACAGGACTCCAACACACTCAGGCAGTCGGAAAATCAAGAAGAAAAACACTGATCAAATTCAGAGAGCTCAAAAATGAGAAAACTCAAAAAACTTACAGAGGTGGTGCGACTGTAAGTGTGAAACTGGCGCCAGAAAGAAATTGGCGCGGGCTGGACAAAGGCAACGTGCGCCAATTGGCGCGACTGTCGGGTTAAAAACCGCGCCAGTCGAGTTTCTCAGCCAAAAATTAAAAACAAGCTACTCCAGAAACAGACCAATGCAAGCTAAGCAATCCAAGAAGCAAAAACAAACAAAGAACCCAACCCAGAAGGTTCATCAAGCAAGGAAAAGCAAGATACAAACGGCAAGGCAAGACAAAAGACTCCGAATTGTTCAGTCCGTAAACCAAACCGGAGATTGACTGAAGTAGCGTTGATCTACTCCGCTAATGCAGGGCAAAAGCATTTCGAAGGCTATCTGGCTGTACTTCAGGCTCCGTCTATAGTTTACAAATTAAACAACAAGCTGGTTCCCCAGTGGAGTCGCCAAATTGTTGAGGAGGTAAATCCCCTCTGCGGACAGAGGCGATCCCTACTAGCCCAGCAGGGGTCTAGCAACAATCAAACAACGTTATGACGCAAGCTCCTAGTTACGAATGAAAAGACTAGGAATAGAAGCCTACCTGGATTCCAACGCTATGATCTGAAGAAGAAACGTCCCCGTTCCTCAGCCCCGGCAGATCACAATCCCTCCACGATCTCCGCGGATGAACACCTGCACATGGAAGAAACGAACAGATACAAGCATAGAAACCAGCATACGTAACTAAACATCAGTCAGAGAGGACGTTACTCACATTAACATGATGGAAAACAGAGTGGAACCATAATCATAATCATCTATTAAATAATAAACGAAGAAAGATTACAACCAAGTTCTGACGTCGCGGTCTCCTTCGGACGGGTCTCCGGTCGTCCACGTCTCGCAAAGCTCGCCAAGGAAAGGGAAAACCTCTCTGGAGTCTCTCGACAATGGTCTCCTTACTTGAGTCGGCCTTAAGGGAAAGAGGGGATTCTTTACAGCACAAAGGCTCTTGGGAATATGGAGATACAAAGCTTAGGCACTTCAAGACTAGCTTGCCATGGGATTGAGCAGGCTTTTATAGATGGGGAAGGAGGGAGTTGGGATTCCTATTATTATGGGATTGGCCCTATCAACAAGGAAGGTTCCATGGGAGGTGGCAAAACCACTTCCCCTCCATAGAACTCCCGCAGCCAAACCTCCCAACTCAAGATAGGCAATGGTTTGTGAGTTTGTTGGAACTCAACTTCCGCCATCTTTATTTAAAAAAACAGTCCCTAAATTGGGTGGCGCGACTACTGCTCTATGACAGAGCGCCAGTTGGCGCGACCTCTTTGCAGGATTTTCCCCATTGGCGCGAGTACTGAACTGCCTGCCCGCGCCAATGCAAAAAGGGATGTTTTTCATGATTTTTCCAAGGAGATGTCTCAAGGGCAAATGAAGCTCATGCTTAGAGGAATGCATTGATGATGTTTTCAAGGCATGACAATGTTCACAGGTCACAAAATGGGTCCTCCATTGTGCGGGACGGGGAATGGTAGGGATGGTGACAAATTACTGTGTAACATTGGGTTAAGACTGACAAGGATGCTGGCCACACTCCAATCTCTTGTTTGGATGAAAGATTTTTCGACCTCTAAGAATTTTCCTAGGGTGTTCCCTATAGAGATGAAAGCTGAGTCAATCCAGAAAGGCATGGCGAGTCCTGGTAGCTTTACCTAAACAAGAGATTCTGCCATCTTCTCTTTCTGTGCATCAAACATAGGGGTCCATCTACGAAACAGGATCAGCCGCTTCTTAAAGCACCAGTTCCATTCAAGCACCCAATCGGCATGGTCCTTATGGGAAAACCTGATATTAAACTAGCCCATGTCCAAAATTTTTATCTCGGTGGGCTGCCCCGGAGCTTCTTTCCATTCTGTTTGAGCCCAATCTGAAATGTAGTGAGCCAAAAACTTTCTTCCACGAACTCTGCCCACCAATATTGTTTTGGTGGCTTCCATAGCTTCGTCTATACTAATGTCCACGCCATGTACACAGCTTGGCCGATCTTCTTTCTTCTTAATAGGCTTGAGCTTTCTTCTTCTTTCTTCTTGGATAACAGGTGCATCAGTCCCAGCAGTCTCAGGCGACCCTTGTCACCTTCCTGTAGAAACTTTGTTGCCTTCTTTTACCCCCAAACCTTCTGGTACCGTCCCAGCTGTAGGCCCTACTACCTGACATAGCCCAATCTTCTTCTCTCCATTCACTAAACCTCTCGAGTTTCCTTCTACAGCTTCGTTCGAGGAAACCTTTGATTGACTGTGCACTAAGGCTTCCGCCTATGAAAACTTTGACTGAAAGTCTCCCAAAACCGTTTTTAACCCAAACGCTTGAGACACAAGGGGCACCAGCACTCGAGAAGAAAAAAAACCCTGGCTCGACACAGGCTTCCAATTTCCTGGATTTTCTCCCCTATTTCGACCGCCAAGGGAGACTCCGCGGGTCTGGTTTCCTTCCCCTAGGACTTTTAACCCTGCCAAACCTTGAACCCTAAAATCACCTACAATATCTTCAAGACCACCAGTAAAAGAAGGAAATAACGGAATACCTGGTGTCGTAGTCGGTGGATTTTGACGAAAATCCTGTTGATGCAGGCCTCCCCTTCCTTCAAAATGAGAGTTATGTGCTTGTTCTGGACCCGGGAGGATCCCACTCTTCCAACAACCGCTCCAAGTGCTCTGGAGCATCTCCTCTAACAGGGCTACTCCGTTCGAAAGACCGCCAACCCCCACCGCCTCACCAAGGGTTTGCAAATTATCAACTCTGTTTGGAAAGAAGAGCTCTAAGTTTTTCTCAGAGATATCATGCCCCCATCTGGTAAGATCTTCGGCCGCTGGTTCAACATCAACAAACTCACTCTCAAAACCCATTTCTGAGACGACCAACGCTTCTTAATCCGACACGGCAAAAGAAAAAACTCCGCTCCAGTTCATAATCCCTAAACATTGAACACCGTCGCGGGAAACTGTAATGGCGGTAAACACTAAACCCCATTCTGCATTCGGTAATCAAAGGGCGTATTACGATCCACATTGCAGACGCCTCGAGAAACGCATCAGAGAGCCCAGGTGTTTCTTCATGTTCAGGTATAGGCGTATGCCTGTCATCACCTGCAACGTCCCATCAATGAGATTAGCCAGAAGGCCGAAGCCTGAAACCCTAAGGGTTTTTTCACCATCGTGATTTTTCACCTTCGATTCAGGTCTCAAAGTGTGTTAAAAGATATCTAGGATCTTATCAATAATTTATATTATTATAATAATATATATTTATCTTCTCATAGATATTTTATTTTCATACTCATTTTTTATAATTTCACATTTTATTTTTATCAATAATTTATATTAGTATACCAAAATAAATTTATCTTCCCATAAATATGTTATAATTTATTTTATTTTAGTGTTATGCAAAAGTAGATTATATTTTTTTTTTTGTGTTTTAAAATTTTGAGCTTGTGTAAATTGTCTAACATTTACGTGTTAGCTTAATTTTTCAAACATTGAGGATCTCTTTATACAGTAAAAATATATTTTTAAATAAAAAAATTTAACAACAAAACTTCATTATCAATGTGATTTAATTTTGAGATTTTCATATATTAAAAAAAACCTATATTTTAAAACTGCAAATATTAGTTTAAATTTCATTAATAATAAAGTATTGAAATAAATTGATGTTGTTTATTTTTAAATGTGCAAAATTTCAACATCATATTAGGCCTTAAAATAATGACATATCACTAGTATATCAAATGGCATATCCCTCTCATATTAAATATTGAATTAATTAATATTCAAATATTTTAAAAAGTAATTGACTATGTTCCCTGGAATGAAATGAAGTTGTCCTTAGAAATCACCTAATTTGAAAAGATTTTTACGATGTTGCTTCGTTTGTTTTAATGTTTCCAAGCCGAGCCAATCATGTAGGAGTTTACGGCTTAAAGTAAGGCTTTATTTGAGTCCTTCCCTAACCCAAAATATCGATGTTGGTTACCATTGCTTCCAATTTCAGTGAATGACTCATTAGGGTTTTCCATTAGCTTCCTTGAATTATCAACTATACTTACAAATTATATAATTTGACAAGATCCTCAATACGTTTTCGGTTTTGGGTTAAAGGAGCGGATATTATTTTAATACTTATTTTACTGCATTTAACAATTTTCCGTAAATATCGAAAATGGTACTTTGTTCCATTCTGTTTCGACAGAAATCCCCCTTAAATCGAAATGTATTGAAAATGATTCAGAAAATACTTAGAAAGGAGAGACTGCAATTATTGCAAATTAGTTCGATGTTGGGAATGAATTGCATTCTAGTTGGGTACATTTGACCATTGTTGCAGGCGGAGAAAATCTGCTAACAATTTCTCTAGCAGTTGTTTATCTGGTGGATGGTGAGTGGAGTGTTGAGTGGGCATGGGAGAATTTTCTATAGTTCGCCATATTATTCAGGGACATAGAGATTTAGCTCTGGTAGCTAAAGTTGGAGATAATCTGCGCTGCCCTATTTCCAAGGACGTGCGTGTGTTTAAACTCGATAAGTTGCGCTATTTATTTTTGATTCTGAGTCCGTCAGATAAGGGGGTCTTCATAGATGTCAAGGATTTTGTTATGGTGTAGGATGTTGCTCCCGCTGAGGAATTGAATTACGTGGTATCATTTGAGGGGAATCATGAATCCTCTTCACTGGTTATGTTAGAAAAATTACTTCACAAACATGCCCAATTCACTGATTCATCTGTAATTGATAAGGAATCTTCTCGGCCCAAAGGCTACAGCGGTAGGTTAGCTAAATAAATAGCTGTTGGAACATGACAGGTCGTCAAGGGTTTGTATTTTTGTAGTGGGAATTATTCTTCGAAGGTCCAAAAAGGTGGGACACCTTAAGAATTGCATGGTGAATATATGCATGATGAATACACTCAACAAATTTCAATTTCTTTACAAATTACCTATCATCACCTATAAAGATTTTGTATTTTTCTCAAGATTTGTGTATTCGTTGGCTACAAGTTTTAGTAAGCTAAAGCATAAAGGTATCACTGTAAAACCTAACAAATTTCACAACTTTCATAAATAAGAGAATAGAATTTTGCAAGAAAATGGATGAGAAATTGTACCTTACTAAGTTTGTTACAAGGAATCTTCTAGCTTAGTTCGCCAATCACTTAGCCCTCTAATCATTGAAACCTTTGTATCAAAATCCCTATTTTTTTCAAAAAAATATTAATAAAATATTTTATGAATCTAATAATTTTAATAAATTAATGAAATAAATAAAATCAAAGAATAAACAACAATACCAAAAAATGATTTATAACATTAAATACAATATACAATAAGTTATGATATATTCTATGAAAGAAAAAAAATAAAATTTGGGTATACCCTAATATTTTTAATATCACTGTAAAATTATAAAAACATCAAGAGTGTGGAATTATCAAAGTGGATAAAATTAGGGAAAAGGAATTTCAATTGTGCATCTCTAATTAGTTGTGAAGGTTGGCATAATGACTTTTGTTCAAAAGAACACAAACCAAAAATGTATTTGGATGATGAAGATGATTAGAATATTGAAAATAAAAAAATAAATAATTTAGAGATAGAGAATGATGCTTTTCTGTGTTCTTTGGTTTGTGTAATTAGAATGATAGTGTAAATATAACCCCACTTAAAAAAAAACAAAAGCTCTTTATGAATCTAACAATTTCAATAAATTAATAAACTAAATTAATGTACAATAGATTATTATAAATTAACAAGTAAAATATTTATATAAACTTGTTTTCTTTTTCAAAATGTTTTCTAAAAATTAGGTATACCATAAGATTTTTAATGCCCAGATTTTTATTAATGAGGGTTTACTAAACAAGATGATATTCTAAAAGTAAAATTTTAGATAGTTTTGAATGAGATGATAATAATACAATTAAATATGGTTTTGTTGTGTAATCATGAATTTCACTAACATCTTCTTATGAAGAATACACATTTAGACAATTTTATTTTATATGGAAGGTCATATCTCATCGGTCATGAAATGCTTACACCAAAAGTGTCAATACTTCAGAAGATTTTAGGTTTGGTTACTGAGTTTTCTCAAGTTAATGATTGCACAAAAAGTGCTTTCCAAGTGAGCCAAAGGATTTGAAATCTCTCACAATGGACGTAGCACATAACCTACTATAATAGGGGAAGTGAAAATATCTACAAAAGGATTGTAAATTTTAAAACTTGTGGCAGTCATTACTAAAGAAAAAGGAAATGATTCAGTCTTTTGATTTTAAATTATTTTTAAAAATATTACAAATGTTATTAAAATGATGGAGTTCAATTTCTTATCCATTGAACAACATGCATGAAAAAAATGATTATTCTTACTTGATGGTTTCTGTATTTGTTGTTTAGGAAGCCAAAATATTTCAAATTACTACTGGAATTCAGTTTCTAAACCCTTGCTTTTATTGTAGGAAGTTGAAATATTCCTTTACATTCTGTTTATTTGAAAATGTACAAATTCAAAATTTTAAAAATTAAAAAATTTAGAAATGTAAATAAAAATTATACAACTTATTTTATAGTAATATACATTTTTTATAATTCTATATTTTATTTTTATCAATAATTTATATTATTATAATAAAATAAATTTATCTTCTCATAGATATTTTATTTTAATATACATTTTTTATAATTTCATATTTTATTTTTATTTACATTTTTATAATTCCATATTTTATTTTTATCAATAATTTATATTATTATAATAAAATAAATTTATCTTCTCATAGATATTTTATTTTAATATAATTTTTTATAAGTTCATATTTTATTTTTATCAATAATTTATATTAGTATAACAAACTATGGTTATCTTCCCATAAATATGTTATAATTTATTTTATTTTAGTATTATGTAAAAGCAGATTATATTTTTCTTGTGTTCTAAATTTTTTAGCCAATATAAATTGTCTAACATTTAGATGTTAGCTGAAATTTTCAAACTTTGAGAATCTCTTTATACAGTAAAAATATATTTTTAAATAACAAATTTTAACAACAAAACTTCATTATCAATATGATTTAATTTTAAGGTTTTCATATATTCAAAAAGACTATATTTTAAAAACGCAAATATTAATTTAAATTTCATTAATACAAAAGTATTGAAATAAATTGATGTTGTTTATTTTTAAATGTGAAAAATTTCAAAATCATATTATGCCCTAAAATAATTACATATCACTCTTATATCAAATGGAATATCCCTCTCATCTTAAATATTAATTTAATTAATATTTAAATATTATAAAAAGTAATTTACCATGTTCCCTTGAATGAAATGAAGTTGTCCTTAGAAATCACCTAATTTGAATAGCTTTTTACGTCGAGCGTATCATGTATGAGTTGACGTCTTAACCTAAGGCTTTATTTGATTCTATTAGCCTTCCTCAACCCATAATATCGATGTTGGGTACCATTGCTGCCAATTTCAGTGAATGACTCGTTAGGTTTTTCCATAAGCTTCCTCAAATTATCAACTATACTTTCAAATTATATAATTTGACAAGATCCTCAATATGTTTTCGGTTTTGGGTTAAAGGAGTGGATCTTATTTTAATACTTATTTAGTGCATTTAACAATTAGCCGTAAATATCCAAAATGGTAATGTGTTCCATTATGTTTGGACAGAAATCCCCCTTGATTCGAAATGTATTGAAAATTATTCAGAAAATAATGAGAAAGGAGGAACTACAATTATTGAAAATTATGCCGATGTTGGGAATGAATTGCATTCTGGTTGGGTAAATTTGACCATTGTTGCAGGTGGAGCTAACAATTTCTCTAGAAGTTGTTTATCTGGTGGAAGGCGAGTGGAGTGTTGAAGTGGGAACAGGCGAATTTTCTATAGTTAGTTCGCCATATTATTCAGGGACGCAGAGATTTAGCTCTGGTAGCTAAAGTTGGAGATAATATGCGCTCGCCTATTTCCAAAGACGTGCGTGGGTTTAAACTCGATAAGTTGCGCTTTTTATTTTTTATTCTCAGTCTGCCAGATAAGGAGGCCTTCAAAGATGTCGAGGATTTTCTTATTGTGTCAGATGTTGCTCCAGCTGAGGAATTGAATTATGTGGTATCATTTGAGGGGAATCATGAATCCTCTTCATCATTCAAATAATAAATAAATAAAAATCTTTCAAATTAATAAAAAAATATGATGACATTGTATGTGATTATTTGGATGATAGGTTAATTGGCCATTTGTTTGATAATTGGGAGTAAGTTGGTGGAAAATTCAGATCTTCTGATTCTCCTTCTCCAAATAATGTTGTCTCACTAAGAGAACCAGTCGTCTCTTATAGCATTTGGCGTGGAACAATGGAGGTAACACAATGATATTTTGATGTTTGCTGCCATAATTCTTCTTTTATTAAATTCCTATATTTATATTTTATTTTTAACTGAAATTATAAAGTATTTTCTTCCTTTGGAATAGGATACAACTCATTTTCATAGAGGTCTGGAAATTAACTCCCCAAGTGTTCCATCTACTAATTTGAGAAGTGGAGATGAAGCATGTCATAGCATTCCACTGTATTCTGCTCAACAATCAAATTGGAAGACTAATGTAAAGGTTCAATGTATTTGATTTCATTTTTCATTTTTTGAATTAAATTGAAACATTTATATTTATAGTGGGGTCTTGGTTAAATGGTGATGAGGCTGGCTGTTATAGCACTCATCACAGGTTCAATTCTCTTCCCCGATAGGGGTGATGTATCTAGACATGTTAATGGAAATGGAGTAAAAAAAAATAAGTGAAACAAGTGAAAAATGAAAGGTACTACCAAACTTACAATCAATATATATATATATATATATATATATATATATATATATATATATATATATATGTATGTATATTTCAAATTACTAAAAAAATTATTAATATTACTTTTAAATATCAATATCTCTTTCATTGTAAATTAATATTAATATTAATAATATTAAATTTTTTTTTGTAAGTCAACAGTATTATATTAAACAGAGAAACTAAGTTACATATACATACAAAATGGCCTGAGAGATCCAAAAAACTACAGAGGTACCCAGGCCGGTTCAACTGCATATCCAAAGGAAGTCTAGACCAAAATTTAACTCCTGTAGCAGTAGGATCAAGAAAAATAAACATCACCCAGGCCAACCACGTAGGGATGCATATGATAGGAAAGGAGCTAACAAGATAGAGCTTGCTTGTAATATAATAAGGGTCGTTGACAAACTGTTTAAACACTATTAACAGAAAGTAAAATAACCAGACATAGTAAACAAGCATTACGGAATAGGATTAGAAGCACCAGACTGTCATGCAGCACTTGGGCTGGCCTCTTCAGCAACCTTTGGCAGCACCCGTGGCTTGAAGCGACATATTATGGTGGTATGAGAGTCATCGGCTGGGATCTTGATCGAGACATTGAGGACGTGGCGTAGGTACAGGTCGAAGCGACGAACGAAAATGTCCAAGACCTTTGCTTGCATGCTGAGCTCTTCAGTGAGTGAATTCAGGGAGACCTCGAGCTTATCCAGCCTCGCAGTATTCTTGGCAGAAGCCATGGACGTTGCAGCGAAAGTATCCTTGAAGGCTGCTCCATGCATGTCAATGGTGTTTGCTAGCATTGTCTTCATTTGCCAAGCAACAACCTGGGTCTGAAGGAATTGGGTGGCCCATGTGGAGGGCGTACCTGGGTCAACCAGCTATTCCACCTCCTCGCTGACAGTGTTATCATCCACCTCGTGTAATATTCCCAATTAGCAATGGCTAATTGGAATATTTGATTTTGGTCAAATTTTTTTAAAGTAGTTAGCTTATGAATAAACGTGAATAAAAGGAACACGACTCACTCTAAAATAAGACGCACGTGGTAATTAAGGAGGGTCGAATTGGGCACGCAGCAAGAGGTTATTACCATGGTATCATGGGTGGAGATGCACACAACAAAGGGATATTACCGTGGTATCGTGGGTTGAGGCAGCCATAGGATTCGAGAGCGACCAACGCTATATAAAGAAGATAATTTCCTCATTCAAAAAACATGGAGAATTTATGTATTTTGAATCTGGTCATTGTGACTTGGAGCACGCTGGCTATTTATCTTGTCTGCAGCGCTGTTTAGCGCATTGAGTGTCTGCGTTCGGAGATCTTGCCCTCAGCCCCAGGGGACTTCGAGTGCCTGCTCGGGTGAGGTAGTCCTGTCAGTGTCTTTATCGGAAGATCGATCCGCTATATTGGTAAAGGAGCAGCGTGTCAATTGACTACATAACATCTGTGGAGGAACAACGCATTTTGACTGCGCAGTCCTGGGTGAAGGACACATTCCATATCAGGGAAATCTCCAGTGGGTATTCATGGAGGATATTTGTCTATTGAGGATTTTTGAATCAGCGAGAGAGCATAATATTGAAGATCACAGATAGAGGCAGAAGGACCATTGGGAGGAAAGCACAGATCCGCAGGGAGGTATTGCTGGGCAGCGGCACAGCCGTTTTTCGGTAGCTAGAACACAGATCTGAAACGCAGTCATTCCATGCAGCATTCGAAGAATAGATCTTAACTCGCCTTGTGCAAGATTGTGATGCTATCGCTTGATCACCTATTTTACTCCTCAGTATTTATCATATTAATAAAATGGCTCAGCGTTCTCTTATTTATTGAGTATATGTGCATGCTTATATATACGCTATTGTATGACTGCAATCTGTTATTTCTCCCCTTTTGCATTTATATTTCTATACCACTTGTTGTGTTTTTCCCACACTCTTAGACAGAGCCTGGAAAGGGCCAGATAGCCTCCAGATCTCATCCTCTTTTTAGAGGTGAAATATTTGGTAAATGCCCTCCCAGTCCATCTCTGGTTAGAGTTGCCTGTGTTTAGAAATATCTATGAAAAGGAATATTACAGTGGTATCAGAGCATAGATCTGGCTCAGCCTGTGGAGCTAGTAGTCTATGTCATCGGAAGAAAAACCCTACATCTTCCACAGAGGTAGGAAGTACAGAGATATTGAGCATAGGTTGGAGAACACCTACGGAGAAGGGGACTGTGTTAGAGTGGTGGACGCAGAACATGAGGAGCCTGTGGTAGACACAGACTAGGGAGAGCCAATGGCAGATGATGGCAATGAAAAACAGTTTGGGGAAGCACTCCTCAAATTAGTGCAGGATCTGGCAGGACAGATAGAAGTGATGGGCCAGAGATTCACGGTTGTGGAGGCTAGATAGCGTGAAATCCCAAAGGGTTTCCATGTTGATGAGGGTTCGGACACATATCACCATTTGCAAGAGTGAGTTGCCACTCCGCACCAAGCTTCACATGCCCCTACCCATTCCACTATACCCACTTTCTTGGACACAGACACTGAGACAGAAGCACAGCAGGAGCCATAGGCTGGCCGCATTGGTGATTATTTTGCTGAGTACTAGGCATATGGGAAGGAGTTTAGGGATGCCCTTTTATTCAAAGACTTTGTTCAGATCAAGCGGGACAGCAGACCCCACGACCATCATAGAGGACATTGACATTATCATGATGGAGATTATTTCCGTGAATGGCAGTCCATGGGGGAAAACTTCAGAGCGGCTTTTCCCTTCAAAGATTATTGTCAGCTCAGACAGGATGAAGGAGGAAGGAATAGTGGGGGGTATAGCACGCAGAGTTCAGAGTTGCAGCATACCACTAGGAGGACACCTTTTCCCACATATGATGAATCCACTGATTTCACGGTTCGAGATCGGGTGGAAAGGTTGGATACCTCTTTCCAGCTTGACCGAATAACGGAAGGGGAAGCCATCAAAATGGCTACGACGCACTTAGAGGATGAGTGCACACAGGATCATGGGGAGCATGTGGATACACCTAGTGAGTCTAAGCCCAAGAAGATCAGAACATTGAAAAAGATGAGCTTATTCTCATCTATTTTCAGATCCAGAGGGGACATCTCCAAGGAGGTCAAGAATATTGAAGAAGAAGAAGAGGAAGTACCATGCACTTCCCATTCTCATCAAGAAGAAGATATTGAGCATGGAAGATACTTGGATCATCAGATCCTCAGTGATTACCTTGTTGCATATAGATCTCAACCTAGAGCGTTCAGGGAGACTCTAGATTTTCCTCATTTCATCTAGTTGAAGGAAGAGAAGAGACCATGTAGCAGAAAAGAAATCAAAGGCAATAGATTTTTGTTGCCTACCTTTGATGGGTCATCTAATGAAAAAACTTGGGTGAGAAAGTTGGAGGCATTTTTCCTACTACATCCTGTAGCAGGGAAAGAAGCTGTTGAAATCTCAGCGCTGCACTTGGAGGGTTAAACCTATGATTGGTGGTGCAGCCACTTGAGCCATGAAAGGGTGAAGAATTTTGCAGAGTTCACTCAAAGGTTGATCCAAACCTTTCATGGAGAAAGGGAAAATAAAGAAAAGGTCACATCACCTCTTGAGGAGGCTTTTGATAACGCAACACTCATGGAGGAGCAACCACATGCATCAACAGTTGGGGCAACCAACACTTTTGAGGAAGGGACTCTTGCAGCCCTACAAGAAGTTCCAAATGCACATCAAGGTATGAAAATATTTCCACATTCCATTGTTGCAGCAAATTCTTTTGGTCAATGTGGAGATTTACTTTTGCATGACCAAGGGTCAAATCCCATTGCTACTATGGAGCAGCTTGGTTACACTGCCTTGTTCAACATGGAAACACTCAAGAAGGAATCAAACCATCATTCTCATGAGCCATTGTTGGATTTTACATCACATTGGTGGTTTGGTTTTGAAGCCTTGAAGATTGATGGTAGACATCTTGGAGTAAGAAACCCTTTCTCCCTTCAAGATGACACTTTCTCAATGAGCTCCTCTCAGCTCAAAGAGGAACTTCTACTTTCAGATCCAAGACATCATTGGTTTTGGAAGACTATTGATAAAAGGGAGGTCTCAATGAGAGATCTCATCAGAGGTGCACTTCAATACACCATGGAGTGCAAAGATTTTATTCCTTTCTCATAAGAGTAGATAGAAGATGGAGGACATGTTAAGATGGATAACGTCTCTCATGCCTGTGTTGGACATTCCTTGAGCCATACACATCATGATGGGAGGTTTTTGCCTACCACCTATTTTATTCTTGATAGGGTCTCATTAATCCTTGAGAAGCTTACATTTCAAAATCCCATGAAGTGCAAAGACAGGAATTTGATTTGGGAGGATGGTAGCCCTCATGGGAGGAGTACCAAGATGAGGAGAAAAAGGAGGCATCCACAAGAAATAGAGTGGATTTGGGTGATGAACAAGGAGCTAGGAGGCTACTTGCAGATCTATGATAATGGGCAACAAGAGGCTTGGCTGTGCTAGTTACTCTTGAAAGAGTTTGGCCATGACTTGGCAAACACTCTTCCTAAGAGTAAGAGAATGGATACTTACATCATTGAGAAGCATAGAGTATGGATGCATGGTGTCGATATGATACTCATATTATTCATCATGTCTTCATCACATGATCGGTATGATGGAGGTATGGGGAGGCAGCAAAATGTCTTGTTGCTTTGCTTGTTTCTGGGAAATCAAGAGCAAATTTTCTCTCACACTTTGCATGATGTTGCAGGAAGAGGAGATGGCATTATCTCTTTGATCTTTGGTGATTTGGGAGCTCTTCCATCTTGGGGAGTATTCCATATTTTTTGCAGCATTATTAGAGGAATCTTTGACAAGGAGCATGTGAAAGAACAAAGTCTGGTATTGACAGGGGCTTATTTGCATAAGCTCATAGCGGTGCCACTTTGGGGTAGAGACTTATGGATGAAGGGTTGTTACACTAAAATCTGTCATCCTGACATTTTACTATGAGTATGAGCTCATTATTACTCATACTTCCTCCTTTTGCAAGTCTAACATACTAGCTCCTCATATCAAGCTTTCAAAATCAGAGAAAAGTTCCTAAAATCCCCTAAATATTGGTATCGCACTTTCTCTATACATTCCCTGCAGTCCCGCACCTAAAGTTCAGCCTGCCTGCGGAATCATACCGCACATTCTTTGTGTTATGGGTGCGGACCTCTGTAAAACATAAAAAGGCGAGAAAGTAAAGATAAAAAGTGAATTTCAGATGAATTCTAGAAGATTCTAGATGGGAATTTTCGGGAATGTATACGCTTTGAGAAGGTTCGTGCATCCCTCACTTGATGGAGCTAACCCCTTGATGTAAGGAGCTAATCCCTTTGAAGGAGGATTCTATCCCTTCATATTTGGAACAAGAAATCTCCTCTTTTCCACTATAAAAGAGGCCTTGGGTAGCTTCAAAGGGAGTTCAAGCTTAAGATATTTGAAGTTAAATGCTGTTGAGATTCAGTCTCAATTAACTAAGACTTTCTGTGAGGTTAAATCACTCATCTCTATCTGTCTTGGTTCAAAGAGTGCAATGCTTGTCAAATTAGAAGAGATTCCTGCTTCGGACCCCGGGAGGACCTACACAACATCAAGGCAAAAGTTGTAAAGGTTTTCTTTATTTGAAGTTAATACAAATATACTCATTTCTCTCATTAAACTATCAATTCATGGTTTATTTCATAAATTCCTTGATCATTATGATAAGTATGGTTTATAGTAATGTCTATACAGGTGTTGCGTAATATTTTTGCTTGTTTGTGACTGCAGATTCACGAGGAACGTTCTTTCAGTGCACGGGAAGGACTTCAACGAGATCAAGCAAGCGTTGGACATAAGGTAGGCCTTACACCTATATAGTGTTTTTATGAATCTTATATGCTTAGAGAGAGATTAGTATAATTGGCTATTTGTTGCTAGTTACTTTTAGTACTAGAGAGATCGGTCTTGTCCGCAAGACGGATTAATCTACACAACAAAATGGCGACTCCACTGGGGAAGAACTTGTTGTTTTTGGTTCTCTTTTATTTTTGATTTGAGGAAACATTTTTTCCTGGTTTTTGATTGATACACATCTGTCTGGGTACTTTAGATTTTTCCTGTTTTTGAAAATTTAGAAGTATTTTGAGTTTTTCTATAATTTTTCCTAGGACCGCACTTTGCTATACTTTGACAGTGCGGGCAGGTTCGCACTTTCTCTAGAGAATACAGTGCGGGACCGCACCTGTCAACACTGGTTACCTGCGGACCCTGTAAAAATTTTAGAAAATCTCTAGGTTTCTTTTTCTAGTTTATTTTTAGATCTTTGGTTTCTGCCCAGACTGGTTATTGTGTCTATCAAGAATTATTTGTGAATGAACTCCAACAATGTTAATGTTTTGATGATTTTCTAGAATATTTTTCCGATTGGATTGTTTTTCCTGCTTGGTCTTTGTAGTGATTCGAACTTTTGACAATTTGCAGTATCTCAGATTACATTGATCTCTTTTTGTCTTTTGAATCCGACCTGATTGTGAAAACATCCTATATTGAGAAATTAAGCCTTTGGTTTCTTTGCAAATCTTCGAAAAAACTTGGTTGAAAGTTTTGAATTTCATTTAAAAAAAAAAAAACATATTTTGAGTGTTTTTGATCTGTTTGTTATCTGAACGAATAGATTCTTAGTTTGCTGAACAACTAAGGAAAACATTCATAAAAAATCTTAAAAGCTTTTACTCAATTTAGATTTTAGATCTCAAGATTAGATTTTGTAGTTTTGAGTAGTTTTAGTTTTTGTAGCTTTCTTTCGAAGGAAAATTGTTTTGTAGCTTCTAGTTTGGAAAAGAAAAGGATTTTTCTTGTGAGCTTTGATAGTTTATTGAAAAGACAAAATAGTTTCTTTCAATTATTTTTCATGTTTGAAGAAGGAATTTAAAGGATTGCATTCTCTAACTCTTTCTTTAGATAGAAAGTTCATTGAAAGGAAAAAGAATTGAATATCATCATAGGTGCATTTTAGTGTTTTTTGGAAGTCGAGTCTTCACATCATTCAAAGTTTCATTTCCGCACCCATTGACTTAAGAAACAGCTCATAAAAGTAACGCTTAACTAAAATTCATCTAGTAATCTTTTATTTCTAGGGCTCTTATCACCAACATAGCTTAGGCTAGTATCTTGGAGTAGGGAGTAATTAACTCTCCAAGATAGCTAAAACAAACAAGTAGATATATCTTGCGGTAGGAAGAATTTCAGTTGTTGCATGTATGCTCTGGGAAGCTCCTCTTAAAGGAGTTAAGCACGAGATCATATCTGAACCAGTGGGGTAATCAATCCTTCCTCATTGGGAACGATAGAAGATATACATGTATTAAAAATGGTAAACCTCAGATAGACCATTGTCGAGGAGCCAGGGGTCACTTGTCGGTAAACCTTGGATTATTTCAAGGAGCCTTCAAGGGGATTGAGATTTGTTACTCTGCCCTTGCGTGTGTGTCGGATCGTAGACTGTTCCCCTAGGTATATTTGTTTCAGTTGGTAACCTTAGAGGCCATAATATTTAGGATTCTTTCCTAAGGTGACGGTGGAGGGAAGATCCCACTGTATCTGGAATAGACGTCGACTAGACTCACTTGGACTCTCTGGAGGGTTCTCTTCACACGAGATGGTTTTGTGAAGAAACTTGTGCCAGTCTGTTTCATTAAGCAGGTTGTCGGGGTAACTGTTCCAACCGCCCTTTTCGTGTTAAAACTCTACTAAGTTGGATTTCATCACCAACTAGTGTTTTTAATACGGAAAGTTACTTGTTTGTGTGTGGTTTGAACTCTTAGATTTTTAAGCGTATGATTCAATTGTTTGTTTCTTAGAGACTTTAGGTGTTTTTATTGAAATTTTTCTTTGTTTGCGTGTGATTAGATAATTTTTAATCGTGGCGGAATTGCCAAGACAATCTCAGAGAATACAAGGGAATCCCCCCGAATATTCACCAGGTCAACTTGAAGGGCTTCGAGCTCTGGTACCACACAGTAGCCGTAGACTTAGGTCAACAAAAGTTGAAAGCTCAGCTATAGTTATACATCCTGATCATCCAATACCTACAACAGAATACATTCAAGAACCGATTTTAGTTTCTGAAGTTACTAAAAATATTTCTCCTTCTGGTGAATTATCTGACGAACCTGAAATCTCTGAACCTGAAACTGAATCTTCTGTGTTAGGAACATCCTCAGGATTTATTACACCAACCTTTAGCGATCCAGGTTCACCTAGGGTAAGAAATATCATTACAGAAAATCTTCCCTCTGGACTTATTTCTATTGAAGAACTTACTAATCCAGACGAAGAGATATCTCTTCCCGATTCCCCTCAATCGTTAAATGTTAGGGAGCGTGAATCTATTTTCTACAGCCCTATTCGAACTAATCCTTGGTATCTCTCTTTAACAGACTTTTTAGATAATCCGGGTCTTGCTTTTTATCCACCTTGAGTTCCATTTCATCCTACACCCAGACGTTATTATCCGTCATCTTTTATGGCTGGAGAGTCATCTATGTTTTCTCAAACGCCTGAATCATTTTTACATGGTGGTCCTTCTGTTCCTTCGGGATATCAGTCTTTGTCTCGTACTTTCTTGGGAGCAACTCCTCAACCCATCGAAAATGTGTTATCATCTGGTCTTGATGGACTTAAAATTGAAACATCGAATGCAGAACAAATTTTTATGATGTCTGGTAATATTCCCAATCCTCAAGCTCAAGGCAGTCAGTTTCCTTCTGGGGGCCAACCTCAAGGAATTCAGTTACCGCCTGGGGGGCAACCTCAGGGTAGTCAATTACCACCTGGGGTCCAACCTCAAGCTAGTCAGTTACCACGCGGGTCTCAACCTCAAGGTAGCTTTTTCCCAGGAAAAACTGTGGATCCATATTATTTTGGGGGGCAACCCCAAGGACAGTACATACCTCAAGGTTATCAACCTCAAGGACAGTACATTCCTCAAGGTCAACCCCAACCTCAATATGCTCCTCAGGGTCCTCAACAACCCCAACTTCAGTACGCGCCTCAGGGTTATCAACCTCAAGGGCAGTACCCAATTCAAGGTTACCCACAGCCTTCTGGTCAACCATATATTCAAGGAGCCGGAAATTTACCTCTTAATTATCAACCCTACGTTCAACCAGGTTATGGTCCTTACATTCAACCTTCCATGGGACAATACCCCGGAACTATGGTGTTGGATTCATCCCAATATCAATAGCCTTTGCAGCCTAATGTGCAGTTACCTTATCAACCTGGCCAGCCATTGGTTTCTGGTTTAACTCAACAACCTGTTCAGCCAGCTATTCAAACTCTTGCACCTAGTTCAGTTCAGCAGGCTGGGCCTAGTACACCTCAGACTCCGCCCCAAACTGCTGCAACTGATGCAACGTCTGTTCAACCTGTCACACCTGTTTCTAGAGTATCTGTAGCACCGACTTCGGCCATCCCTGTATCCGCGCAAATACCTCAAGTCTTTGTACCTCAGTCAGAAGCCTCCATTCAGACTATAGTTCAGATGCCTGCAGGACAAGCTGGTATGAGTACAGTTGTTACAAGTCAACCTCAATTTACGTATCAACCGTACCAGGGACAACCGCAATTCGGTCCCTATGTACAGAACCCAAGCTATCAGTATCAACCGTACCCTGGTTATACTTATCAACAACCTCAGTATGGTCTGGTTCATCCTGGTTATCCAGGAGGTTATACGATACCTAATGCTAATCCAATTCCTAGTTATCCTGGGTATCTTCCTCCTGGATCTGCTTTGGCTTCTCAAGGTTTTCATGACCCTAACCGTCAATTACCGTTTATCGCAACTTTGGACTTACCTGATTTGACACGGCTTACAAATGATCCTATTTTTTATTATCTGAACTGACCGCCAATGCCTCATAAGTTGCCCAGTGATATACCAAAATTTGAAGGTAAGTCAGGAGAGGATCCATCAAACCATGTTATGACTTATCACCTTTGGTGTGCATCTAATTCAATTATTGATGATTCGATTCGCTTACGTCTTTTCCAAAGAACCCTCATAGGTCTTGCTGCCAAATGGTACATTGAGTTGCCACGAGGCTCGTTTCATAATTTCAGTCAGTTAGCAACATCTTTCTTGACTCATTTCCAGTTGCCTGTCAGATACGACAATGGCACAGAATTATTAACTTCGCTAAAACAATCTACGTCCACATATATTTCTGATCATATTCATGAATGGCGACGTAGACGACGTTTGGTAAAAGTTTATATTCCGGATCAAATTTTGGCAGAATGGTTTGTCAAATCATTGTTACCCAAGATCACTAAAGATGTAGCTAAGGCTGGTGTTGTTACTGAGGAGCAAGTAATTTCTCAGGCTCAGTACCTTGACCTCGTCTATACGCAGTCAGGTACTCTACATGAGAAAATCCCAGACCTTCCAAAACAAGGTCAAATAGCTACAGCTCCTTCAGGGTCTCATGCCGCTGATGGTATGATTGGTACAGTTAGTTCTAAAAGCAAGAAGAAATCCTCAAATAATTCTTCTCCAATTATAACTTTACCTGATTCCCCGAAAGGAGAATCTTCTCCCGAAGTTTCCGCCGACATTCATGTTGTTGAAACATCTACGACAAAATCAAAATCCGGTAGTAAAAAGAAGGGGAGGAACACAAAAAAAAAGAATTCGAAAGAGAAAACAGATAAAGATGAATCCAATGACGAGAAACGTAAACCTCGTTATCCTTGCTTCATTTGTGAACAAGATCATTTCACGAAAGAATGTCCATATCGAGACGAAGTTACGAAACTCGTTAAAGGATCACAACAACCTGCTGTCTTGAAGGATCCTTTTCCAGTTCAAGATAGTAAGATGATTGGTTCTTCCTCGACTACTTTAGAAGAGCCTATTATGATGATGTCTCATGTAAGGGTTGCGACACGATCGCAAGATTACGGTTCTAAGAGTCCTGTTGATGGCAAAGAAACAGAGTCTTCTAATGCAAATACGTCAACTACAACTCCTCCTGTTTCCGGTCCGCTACAGATCGAGAAACAAAATCTAGACTTAATAATCAAACCGCCTTCTAAAGGTGTTCTTCGTAAATCAGCTTTCAATCCACATGCGAGAGCTGCTCAGAATTACAACATTGTTGAAGATTTAGCTATTTCTCCTTCAGCAATGTCGGCTTTGGAAGTGCTGCAATCATGTCCAGCACAGCGTAAATTATTATTGTCTGCTATAGGAGCTGTCGATGTTCAGGATTCTAATCTTATAATCTTCGATTTAGAAAATAGTACACCACGTCTTCCTCATCAAATGGCTTTCCAGATTCCAGTGTTAGTAAAAAACATACCTATTTTTCGGACTGTGATTGATGAGGGAGCTTCAACATGTATTATGTCGATTCAATGTTGGAAATCACTTGGTTCTCCTACACTTAACCAATCTCCAACGATTCTAAAAGCTTTTGATGGTCGAGGTTTTCAACCTTTTGGTATTTTGCAGGATTTACCCATAGGGGTCGAAGGTAAAATCGTTAATCTAGATGTGGAAGTGGTTGATGCCCCTCTAGATTACAACCTTCTTCTGGGTCGTAGTTGGTCCTATGCTATGACTGCTGTTGTCTCTTCGGTCTTTCGACTCATAAAATTTCCATATCAAGGAAAGATCATAACAATAGATTAATTAACTTATTTTTCGTCCGACCCAGCCTCTACAGAAACAATCCAGCATGTTGGTAAAAAGGCTATCCCTTATAAGGATGTTGGAGTAGGTTTGATTAAAGATTCTGGTTTACTAGGAACTTTTTCCTTTCCTCCTCCAAATGTATCGCCTTCTACTGCAACTATTCATATGATTTCATCAGACACTGTTATGTTTGATGATCCTTGGATCATACTTTCCGAATCCAAGATAGATTCATTTGATGGCGTGATGCCTTTGAGTCCATTTGAAATTGCATACCAGGCAGTACAGTCATTTTCCGACCCCTCTTCAACCGAAACCGATCCAATGAATGGGATCCAAGAGGAATCACTTTCTATATCTAATTCAGCTACAATGAAATTTCCTAAAATTGTTCATACAAATGAGCAAATTCGTGAGTTTTTGTCTATTGATGATTTACCATGGGAAGATCTACATCACCAATCTTCATTTTTACCTGAATTAGATCATTTTGAAAATGATTTCGCTTCAATTTTCACTGCTGAATATGCCAAGGAACCTCAGAATCCATTGCAAAATCCTGATTCTGAGTTAAATTTGGAAAATATATCTAGAACGGTTCCAATTGACATTTCAGTAAAACCCGGAATAATTGAAAACATTCATATAGGTGCTTGTTGTAAAAATGAAGAAATTCAGACTTATAAAGCCCTATTTCAAGAATTCCGTGACGTGTTTGCCTGGTCTTATGAAGAAATGCCAGGAATTGATCCATCGATCGTGGTTCATGAAATTAAGACTTACCCGGATGCTAAACCTGTTCGTCAACGATTACGTCAAATTCATCCTAGAAAAGCTGCTGCTATAAAAACAGAAGTTGAAAAATTACTTAAAGCAGGATTCATTTATCCAATTCCTTTAACGGATTGGGTATCGAATATTGTTCCTGTAACTAAAAAACAAGGAACAATAAGAGTATGTATCGATTATAGGGATATTAATCGAGCGTGTCCAAAAGATAATTATCCAACTCCCTATATCGATCAAATAATAGATGATTGTGCTGGCGGTGAATTGTTTTCCTTCATGGATGGCTTTTCAGGCTACAATCAAATAAACATACTTCCTGTAGATCAACCCAAAACAGCTTTTATTTGTCCATGGGGAACATTTGCTTATCGTAAACTACCTTTTGGATTAAAAAATGCTGGAGCAACTTTTCAACGGGCTATGTCTTATGCATGTCATGACATTAAGCACATTGTCCAGCCATATCTCGATGATTTACCTGCTCATTCATTACGCAGGGCCGACCATCCCATTCATTTACGAGCAATTTTTATGAGATGTAGGCATTATCGGATAAGGCTGAATCCGCATAAATGTGTTTTCTGCGTAGAATCGGGTCGATTACTGGGATTTGTTGTCTCAAAAGCAGGTATTCGTGTCGATCCATCGAAGGTCGAAGATATCGTTAAATTTCCTCCTCCTTCAACTTTCCGCCAACTCCAAAGTTTGCAGGGGAAAGAAAACTTTTTACGTAGATTTATTCCTAACTATGCCGAGCTTACAAAGGGTTTTACTCGGTTGTTGAAACAGGACATTCCGTTCTTTTGGGATGAGATCGCTGATCGATCTTTTGATGCACTCAAACACACGTTGACCCATGCACCGTTATTGCATCCTCCCAACTACAACCAAGATTACATTTTGTACCTCGCTGCTTCACATTTCACCATTGGAATGGTACTAGTTCAGGAAGATGAATCTCACAATGAGCATGTGATTTATTATCTTAGTCGAAATTTGCATCCGACTGAAATCAAATACACACATGTGGAGAAATTGGCCTTGGCAGCTGTTCAAGTTGTCCAACGTTTTAGACATTACATCTTGTTAAGTAAAACCACAGTAATTTCTAATTGCAACCCTATGATGTATATTTTGACCAAACAATTACTAGGGGGCAAATTTTCCAAATGGATAGTTATCCTGCAGGTATTTGACTTGGAATTTGAAAAATCCAAGGCAAAGAAATCTTTGGTATTTGCGGAACTGATGTGCGATTTCCCCTCTACTGATACTGAAACAGTGGCAGAAGAGTCCATTATAGACGAATCTTTGTTTCTTATCAGTACACTTGATCCATGGTATGGGGATATTATTGTGTATCTCCAAACCCAATCTTTTCGACCTGATATTTCACGAACTCAGCGACGGAAAATACGCTTCCAATCCCAACAATATAATATCATTGGTGATACACTTTATCGACGGGGAGCGGATTCTGTTTTGCGACGTTGTCTAACACATGAAGAAGCTGAAAAGGTATTAAATGACTGTCATTCTGGAGCATGTGGCGGTCACATGTCTGGGTATGCCACATCCCAAAAGATATTGCGTGCAGGTTATTTCTGGCCAACCTTATTCAAAGATTGTATTTATGCGGTTCGGAAATGCCACAACTGTCAAATTTTTTATTGGAAAATGCGCGCGCCACCCGCTCCTCTTCACCCTATAATTGCTGTTGGACCTTTTGCAAAATGGGGTATCGATTTTATCACATGTAACCCTCACTCGGCCGGGGGGGCATGCCTATATTATTCTAGCAGTAGATTATTTTACAAAATGGGCCAAGGCGATGCCTACATATTCAGCTGACGGCAAGACTGCTGCAACATTCGTATTTAATCACATAATTGCTAGGTTCGGTGCTCCTCAAACTATTATTACGGATCATGGAAGTCATTTTCGGAATGTCATGATGACTGAACTAACAGAACAACTTGGCCTACGCCACGATAGTTCCACTCCATACTATACACAAGCCAATGGTCTGGTTGAAGCTATTAATAAAGTTTTAGTCACCATGATAAAACGAATCATTGGTATTCACAAGACGAATTGGCATTCCATGTTATTTTCAGCGCTTTGGGCATATCAAACCTCAGTCAGAACATCAACAGGTTTCACTCCTTTTCAACTGGTTTACGATTTGGAATCTGTGTTGCCGATTGAATGCGAAATTCCGTCACTAAAATTAGCTGTAGAATTACTTCTAGCTACGTCTGAAGAGGAAAAATGTTTCTTGTACTTAGCCCAATTAGATGAGAATCGACGAAATGCTGCAATAGCAAACGAGGCTCATATTAAAAGGATCAAAGCTCAGTATGATAGAAATGTGACCCCTCGAAATTTTTCAGAAGGAGACCTAGTTTTACTTTATGATCAAGCTAACGACAAACTAGGAGCTGGGAAATTCGTGCCTATGTGGCATGGTCCTTACATTGTGAAACGAAAGTTAGAAAAAGGGGCCTATGAGTTGATATATTTTGACGGTGTCCCTTTGGATAAACCTAGAAATGGGCTTTATCTAAAGCGATATTATGCTTAAACAAGGTGTGGAGATTTTGTTAGTTTAGATTTCTTTACTGCTGGTGTGTTAGAGTAGAAAAGTGTGCCTAGTTTAGAAGTGTGTTTTTGTCACTATTTCTGCTTATCTGAGTTTTACTCTTGATATTGCAAATGTCGACGTCTCTTCAAACCTACATTGGTTTTGCTGATGGTGCTTGTCGTAGTACACGGAACATTTCTTCCGCAGCTTGGGTTATCTATTCACCCTCTGATGAGTTAGTATCCATGCATGGGGTAAGCCTTGGTCAAACAACAAATAACATTGCCGAGTATAGTGCAGTGATTGAGTTATTGTCTGAATACATATCATTTGGAATTCGGAGTTTGATTGTAAGGTTGGATTCTGAACTTGTTGTATTACAACTTAACAGGGTTTATACCATTAGAAATCCAATGTTATTACGGTTGTTTTTAAGAGTTCGTCTCTTGGAACGTGAATTTGATTACATTGAATATCAGCATATTCCAAGACATTTAAATACATTAGCAGATTCGATTGCTTCTAGTATGATAAATAGACATTTGCAATAATCAAAAGCAGTAAAACAAATAACATTCACATATGTACACAGATAGCCGGCAAAATAGTGATATATCATAGTATATGCTTGTTTTCAAAAAATATACACCGTCTTCGATCATAGGTTGGAAACACCTTATGATCGGCAAAAATGATAATACAAAAGTCAAAAATATGAGTCTACATGATCATCCCATCACTGATGGTGATCACGATATGAAACCACTACCCGGGCTACTCTGCATAGGAACCTCCTGAAAGGTCCTGGAACTCCAATCACATATCTCTGTAGCCTGAGAGGAATGTCATCTATATTGGTCTCTGGAATATCTAGAGTTAAGCGCTCTAGATGATGCTACAAATCAGTCAAAATCTTTGCTGATTGGCCTGCTGGGGCTGGTGCGGGCGCAACTGGTTGTCGTCTCTCATAAGGTTGGAGATGAGCTGGTCGATGTGGACCCACGTCTGTATTTAAAAAAAAAAAAAAAACTTTTGATTATTAGTTTTCAAAGACGATAAAAAATTAAAAAAAAATTAGAATTTAGCAAATGTTGGAATTTTTTTTTACCTGAATCATCCCACTGTTCCTCGGCAGGGAGAACCATCTCTCTGTCGCCGTGGAAATCTATCCCGGCATACGGAAAATCCTCTATCACAAAGAGTTGGCGATCCAGCCAAAGAAAATATGAAGAAGGGAATCGTATGATCTCAGTGCCCTCAATAGCATGACGGGCCATCAGCGCGGACCAACGAACCATTCTCGGTTCTCGAGGTCGACTGGCATCAACAGCAATACTCTGTGGAGCTAACATGGGGATCCTCTCCAGAGCAAAAGAAACGACAATGGATATCCAAAGTTTTTCAGTTTCCCATTTTTTGCTCTGGTTAGTTGGCCTTTCACATTGGCCAACACAGCTTCACACCAGTTAAAGATGGTGCCACGAAAACAGTCCACTGCAACACGCATTTGGAAACCAGTAGCCACATGAAGCGCGGCGCTCCCACACAGTTTGGTAACAGTAAAAGCTATAACTTTCAACTCAGGACGGATGATGTGTTTTATGTCAATCCATTTGTCCCGAGGATTTTCCTGATCATTGCAAAATTCTAGTTGGAGACTAGCGACAGTCTGGCCACCTGGCGTAGTCCCAAACAAGGATACTTGTTCGCCCCTCTTGGACAAACCAGTCAAAAAATATATATCCTCTAGCTCAATTTCGAGCCGGTGGCCACCAATGAAGAAGCACTGGTCCTCTATGTTCCATCTGTCTACCAACCATGTTAAAAGTTCCACTTGTGCCCTCATGCCAGAGATGGCCCAGAATTTGTATAAGCCACATGCTTTTAATGCCCTTTGTGTGGGAAAATGAATTATTACAGCTTCATCCACTTCCTCATGCTCACATTCTTGCCAGATAAGAATCTTGTTACTCCTACAATACAGAAAAAGGAAAGTTAGAAGAGTGTTATTTGAAAAATTTTGGCAGAAAAATGAGAAAACCATGCTTTAAAATTGACCGCGCGGGTACCGCAACCGCTCTTTGTAAACAGAGTGAAGGTCCGCACGCGGGCTGTGTGCCGGGTGCGGTACCCACGATTTTTTCCCTTTAAGAAAAAATCGGGGTCTGCAGGTAACCTGTGTCCCACCTGCGGACCCTGCGGGCGCATTTTTGAACCATTTTTTTCCCTAAAAAATCAAACGAAAGCCTAAAAATGAATTTCAAACGGATGAAAACCAAGATAAGGAGGTCGTGGATTACCTGGGACTGACAGTTTTTGATTCCAACAGACGAATTTTCCAGAATCTTCACGGGAACTTTTTTATCCAAAAGCTTTTTACTTTTCACTCTGGAACTGAACGGTAAAAATGAAATTGAAAAAGTCCTTTTTATAAGTTTTTTCGAATGAATGAATTTTTAATTTATATATTTTTCACTTTAAAAGGGTATTTTTTGAGAGCATGTTTACTTATCTTAAACAGATATGTGTAATGTTTCAATTTTTTGTGCAGAAACAGGATTTTTCAGGAAAAATGATCGTTTTTCAACAAAGAGCATACTTTTATCACTTTTTCGGACTCTTTCAAAAATTTTACGAAAAATCGAAACCTTGGAGTCCTCTTTTAAGCCCTTTTCAGACTCTCTAAATATGAAAACATTGCCGAGTACTTGACTATTCGAACTCGTTAAAGTAAATGAACAATCGTCCCTTCAGTATAAGTTTACCCCTTTTACGGACTGAAATGGACTATTTACGAAAAAGGTATACGTTGACTAAATACAGTCAATAGAGTTCTCTCCCGCATTATTTTATCCTTTTTCGCGCTCGAGAGACTAAATTTATGAAAAAGTACACCCACGGAGTTTTCTTAAGTTTTTCTTCTGACTCCCTAAAACTGAAAAACACCGATTTTCTCCTATACTGGACTCGTTAAAACTTAACAGTAAAGGACCTGTTTAATTTTCAACAGGAACGAACCACTCCTTCTTAGGGTTCGAATTTTAAACTAGGTTGGACTCACCCGAAGGGTGAGCTTATAACCAAGCAAATGTTATCCTCCTCAAGCTTGTCAAAAATAAAGAGGTACTTGCCAGAAATGGTGGGGGAAAAGAGAGAAAAATGAGCATGTTTGCTGTATTTTAAAATTGTCCGAAAATTCAGTCGACCACTCTTGGACACGACACTTATATTCACCTGGGTTGGGAAATCCTTTGCCTAACAGTTAATCAAACCACATTGAAAATTTTCAGCCGGTTTCTGGGTATTAGCTTTGGGTCAATTGTCACCAAGCCATCTGCAGTGTCGTTATGTGTTCAAGAGGGCAGTTCAAGTGAACCATTCATCTGTAAAATATCTGTCATCCATTTTTGACCATCCCTGAGTCAGTCCTTGCCGATTATTTTCAAAACTTGATCTATGATTTCGTGTTGTGGGCTTGCCTACAACGGATCACTTTCTATCGACGACAGCTCATTATCTAGGAAGTTGATCCAGAAATCGTCAGTACCTTGAAATCTGCATGCCTCAATGGCAGGTTTCTCGCCTTCGACGACAGGTTGTATCATTGACCTTCGATCGAATGATTCCGTGACATGTTCGACTTCAGCTTATTCATTCACATTTCATGGATTGTACTGAGTACTTTGAGAGCCATTGACATTACTGGTGGTTTCTCTCACACTTGTTAACAGTTCACATCATTGACTGGTAATCAAGTGGTTTCTACCATGTTCGACTTCAACACATTTATTCGCATGGATAGAATCGTACTAGTTCGAGATGCGGAAATCAAGACCCTGGATCTAGTTTCCACCATCCAGGCTGCGAGGAATTTTGTTGTCATCTATACAGTAGACAATTTATAAACAGATGGCTGCGTCCATACTGTGTCTACATATATCTGTACTATGATGTATTCAAAATCATTCCTGTATCAGAACGATTTCAGTTAGTTTATAGTTAGTTTTTATCTGAGTATGGGAATGCCTACCTCAGTGATGACATATATATGTATATATTTTTCATTGAATGTTTTTACAGGTTCCGACTGGGGTGTCCACAGGATGATCTTTGAAATGATAAAGTACTGCACTCTTCATATATGACAGACTACAGCTTCATCTATTCCAGACTTTGCACTTTAGGGGGCAATTTGTTACACTAAAATCTGTCATCCTGACATTTTACCATGAGTATGAGCTCATTATTACTCATACTTCCTCCTTTTGCAAGTCTAACATACTAGCTCCTCATGTCAAGCTTCAAAATCAGAGAAAAGTCCCTAAAATCCCCTAAGAATTGGTATCGCACTTTCTCTATACATTCCCTGCGGTCCCGCACCTAAATCTCAGCCTGCCTGCGGAACCATACCGCACGTTCTTTGTGTAATGGGTGCGGACCTCTGTAAAATACAAAAAGGCGAGAAAGTAAAGATAAAAAGTGAATTTCAGATGAATTCTAGAAGATTCTAGATGGGAATTTTCGGGAATGGATACGCTTTGAGAAGGTTCGTGCATCCCTCACTTGATGAAGCTAACCCCTTGATGTAAGGAGCTAATCCCTTTGAAGGAGGATTCTATCCCTTCATATTTGGAACAAGAAATCTCCTCTTTTCCACTATAAAAAGAGGCCTTGGGTAGCCTCAAAGGGAGTTCAAGCTTAAGATATTTGAAGTTAAATGCTGTTGAGATTCAGTCTCAATTAACTAAGACTTTCTGTGAGGTTAAATCACTCATCTCTATCTGTCTTGGTTCAAAGAGTGCAATGCTTGTCAAATTAGAAGAGATTCCTTCTTCGGACCCCGGGAGGACCTGCACAACATCAAGGCACAGGTTGTAAAGGTTTTATTTATTTGAATTTAATACAAATATACTCATTTCTCTCATTAAACTGTCAATTCATGGTTTATTTCATCAATTCCTTGATCATTATGATAAGTATGGTTTATAATAATGTCTATACAGGTGTTGCATAATCTTTTTGCTTGTTTGTGACTGCAGATTCACGAGGAATGTTCTTTCAGTGCACGGGAAGGACTTCAACGAGATCAAGCAAGCGTTGGACATAAGGTAGGCCTTACACCTATATAGTGTTTTTATGAATCTTATATACTTAGAGAGAGATTAGTATAATTGGCTGTTTGTTGCTAGCTACTTTTAGTACTAGAGAGATCGGTCTTGTCCGCAAGACGGATTAATCTACACAACAAGGGTGCCTAGAGAAATGTGGAGGATCCATAACCCACAGGTCCCAGGATAATTTCATATTTATTGCACTTGATGATAAAAGAGGAGGTAATGATGATAGAGCCATCTACCACTATGGCATGTTCTTCTTGACTTGGGGTTCCAAGAACCTTCTTGCAGCACATGGTTCATTTTTCCTCATAGCATGCCAAAACACTATGGAGAACTCATTCATGGATCCCTGTACCATCTTACTTCCAGCATATGGTGAGAATTTTTTATATACATTCATTGATTTGCACACTCTTACCAGTCTTATGCAGTGCATTTCTTCGCAAGAGGGCAAGCTTGTCACATTGCTCCATGAGTTGTATTGGGCCAATATACATGATGGAGGCAGGCATCTCTTTTGTGGCCATGGGAAAGTGTTTTATCATCACTTGTATGTTCAATTTATGCACTCTAACATGTATCATATGGGGACATGCATGATTAACCATGTAAGAAGAAACATTTTTCCTTGTACTTTCCTCAAGCAACAACTTGTAAAAATGTGATGTACTTGTTTGGGAAGCTGTTGGTACCTTCTTGCACCACATAAAACCTTCAGCATTATTTTCATTCTATTGTTGATCATGACTTCATTTGCTGATATAGATCAGATTTGTATGAGATGCATGATTATGACGGAGACACATGAGTTGGATGGGAAAAATTCTCACATTTTCTGCACTACATGTTCTAATGGGATCATGGGAGTAGATATGGCCACCATAGATACATGTTTGTTTCCTTTTTAGGGGGGCCATGAGGTTGATATTCATCCATTGTACAGCCAAGGGAAAGTGCTTGATCATGTATTGTTGTTACATTCAGTTATTTACTATCCTTTAGTAGATGTGATGAATCTTGTACATTGCTTGCCAAGTAATTTTCCGAAGTTGTAGTGGGTGGAACTGCGCTATATCCTTGTGAGATATTGTTTGCATCATGCATCATCATGTAAAACTTGCAGAAAAATTCTCCTTGGGATATTCTATGATGACCATGTCCTATTCAGCATGGATAATATGTTTTGGGCCCCCTTGTTCTTCATTGTTGGAGGAGAAAATTTTGGAGGGTTTTTCTTCATTTTATCATTTGAGGGCAATAATTTTGCAGCCCAGGATCAACATACACTCTACACTTGTCATGAGTGGAGAGAAGGGTAGCATGGGGGAAGCTATGATGCTTGCCAAGTTCAAATTTTTAGCCCACCTTCATTACCGGAGCTTGAGGTGGAAGGAGATTTTCAGGAGTTACCTTGTTGGGAGGTGGCTCATTTTTTTTGGATGATTGCTTGGGGATGGAGGATACACATGAGGGAGTTTGAGGTAGGAGACTTGGTCTACCTACGTTTACAACCATACCGATAGTCATCACTAAAACAGAAGGGAACTGAGAAACTCAATCCTCATTTTTATGGACCATACAAGGTGATACGCAGGGTTGGACAGGTTGCATATGAGTTGGAGCTGCCCCAAGGCAGCAAGATTCATAACATTTTCCATGTATCATGCATAAATAAGGCATTGGGGTAGCAGGTGATGGTGACAGAGGAGCTGCCGCCCACAGATGATGAAGGGAATTTGGTATTATAGCCCGAGGCAATTATTGATAGCAGGGAAAGGCAGCTGTGGAATAGAACAATCCGGGAGTTCTTGGTGAGGTGGAAGAATTTTCCAGATGAGGATGCAACTTGGGAGAATGAGAAAATCTTGTAGCATCCATCACTACAGGTGCTTGGGGACAAGCAACATTCTGCCGGGGGAGATTGTAATATTCCCAATTAGCAATGGCTAATTGGAATATTCTATTTTGTTCAATTTTTCTTTAAGTAGTTAGCTTATGAATAAACGTGAGTAAAGGGACCACGACTCACTCTAAAATAAGATGCATGTGGTAATTAAGGAGGGCCGAATTGGGCATGTGGCAAGAGGGTATTACCATGGTATCATGGGTGGAGACACACGTAGCAAAGGGATATTACCGTGGTATCGTGGGTTGAGGCAGCTGTAGGATTCGAGAGCGGCCAACGCTATATAAAGAAGATAATTTACTCATTTGGAAAACATGGAGAATTTATGTATTTTGAATCTGGTCATTGTGACTTGGAGCATGCTGGCTGTTTAGCCTGTCTGCAGCACTGTTTAGCACATTGAGTGTCTCCATTCAGAGATCTCGCCCTCAGCCCCAGGGGACTTCGAGTGCCTACTCAGGTGAGGTAGTCCCGTCAATGTCTTTATAGAAAGATCGATCCACTCTATTGGTAGAGGAGTAGCATGTCAATTGACTGCGCGAAATCTGTGGAGGAACAACGCATTTGACTACGCAATCCTAGGTGGAGGACCCATTCTGTATCAGGGAAATCTCCAGTGGGTATTCGTGGAGGATCTTTGTCTATTGAGGATTTATGAATCAGCGGGAGAGCATAATATTGAAGATCATAGATAGAGGCGGCAGGATCATTGGGAGGAAAGCACAGATCTACAGGGAGGTATTGTTGGCTAGCGACACAGCTATTTTTTAGTAGCTAGAACGCAGATCTGAAACGTAGTCATTCCATGCAACATTCGGAGAATAGATCTTAACTTGCCTTATGAAAGATTGTGATGTTATCACTTGATAACCTATTGTACTCATCTGTATTTATCAGATTAATAAAATGGCTCAGCGTTCTCTTATTTCTTGAGTATCTGTGCATGCTTATATATACGCTATTGTATGACTGCAATATGTTATTTCTCCCCTTTTTCATTTAGATTTCTATACCACTTGTTGTGTTTTTCCCACACTCTTAGACAGAGCCTGGAAAGGGCCAGATAACCTCCAGATCTCATCCTCCTTTCAGAGATGAAATATTTTTTAAATGCCCTCCCATTCCATCTCTGGTTAGAGTTGCCTGTGTTTAGAAATATCCCTGAAAAGGAATATTACACCTCAGCTCTAGACCTGTCAACCTCCTCCTGAAGCAGATCAATTGTGTGTTTACCCTTCTTGGAAATTGAGGTCTCATAACAATCCTTAGCCCTCTTGAGGGCCTACGAAGCTTTGACACTGCAAAGGTTATGATCTGCCATCAGCTACAGATGAAGGAGAACAACGAGCTCCCAGATATCAAAATATTCGAGCTTCGACCTAGAGCACAAACACCTCGAATCTTAGAAGAAAATGAATAAGGGAGAGCAGGTAGAGCGATATATAGAGTGATAGGCCATAAGGGGGAATGATAAACCATTCAAATGCCATTTATTTCCATAATAAATGCCTACTTGCTGTCTGATCCAAAAAATTATGCCAGAGCAACGATCAGAGATCCGCTCCTTAAGGTTGATCCTTTCGCATGCTTGAAGGCTCCACGTCAACTACCAGAAGGATCACTTGATCCTGTGGTTGTCCTTTCAGACGGTTGGTTGCCATTCCCAAAGCATACCACGGGACATTTCCAGACGGTGCCACCTGAAGTTATTAATCTTACTGGGGATCCACATCTGCTATTAATGATTTATGCTCTGCAGGATGTCCTCCGCATTCGAGCCGACAGTGATGTCCCTACTTGAGATGATGGAGCATTTATCTCGAAGCTCGTCTTGTGTTAAGTTTTTCCAGCACGTGTCATGGATTTCCGATGAGTGTTCGATATCATAGTTGGCCAAACAATCAGCTAGTGCATTAGATTTCCTGCGCATAGCCTAAATAATTATGCTGCTTAGAGAGGTTAGGTGCTCCACAATTGGTTCAGTTACTGCAGCCAGACTCCAGTGCTTCGTGGCCTTTCCAGGCTTCGTTCTATTCTGGATTTTCCTTATGGAATTGATGGCTAGATGGAAATCACCCTCCACTATGGCTGAGCCTTTTCCAAGATGAGTTAGGATATGGAGCCCTTGCTCCAGAGCGACGAATTCAGTTTCATTATTTGTAGCCTTGCCCAACTCCCTACAGAAAATGTGAAGAATTTATCCTTTCTCATCTCTTAGGACACCTCCTAGCCCTGCTGGACTAGGGTTGCCCCTCGAGGCCCCATCAAAATTAAGCTTGCAAAATCCTGGGATAGGGGCTTGCCAGACCGATGGGGATGGAGTTGGTCGAAGGCGAATTTCCTAAGCACTGAGCCTCGCCGACCCAGAAATACCAAATAGCCCCAGAATGTGGACATCATTTGGAGATAGCGAGTCGGCCTGCTCGGTTTGGAAATAGGTAAGAACCATTTCTTTCATGCCCTGCATGATAATAATATTGATGTCATCCAACTGCCTAATTCCTTGTTTCTGAAATATGTGATTATTTCTCTCTTTCCAAACCATCCAGATAGTGAAACCGGGGCTCATCCTCCATAGTGTATTAACCATGCTGCTGTTTGAGTAGTTAGAGTGCCAATTGGTAATACTATCTTGAATGGAACTTCTAGTTTGGTCAGTTTGTTTGAAGAGATATTTTAGCCATTCCCATAGGTTGTCGGTCCAGGCACAATCATTAAGAAAATGGTTCATCGTTTCCTCTTGTTCCTCACATAAGGGGCATCTAGAAGGTCCTATGAACCCTCTTTTCACTAAATTCTCCCAGATAAGAATTTTCTGATTCATGAGAAGCCAGAGAAAGGTTTTAATTTTAGGCCAAAGGTTGCTATCCCAAAAATTGGAGAACCAGGCAACCTTGTCTTCATTGTCCCTGTTTTCTATGTAATTCCGGGCCTCCTTGATATTGAAGGTGCCCCCGTCGAGCTTACCCCATCGTAGAAGGTCCTGCCCCTTTGTGGCCCGTATTAGTATTTTCCTTAGGGAAGTGTTGAGGGAGTGTAGGAGTTCCGACAAGTGCCCATCCGGTCGGGGAGGGGGGGGGGGGTTTAAGTTCCATTTCCACCACTGTTGATTTTCATTGTTATCTGCCTAGTATTGATGGACCTTTAGCTTATCGTTGGTATGAAACCATCTCTGTAGTGGTTGTGAGTCAGGAATTTCTAGCTTCGGAAGCTGTTGCCAAGCATACTCCCAAAATAAGGCACTGGTACCATTACGAAGCTCCCAGAAACAGTGATTCTGGATTATATTTTTGTTAGCCCTGGCAAGATTCCAGATAGGGGATCCTGTAGGGGCCTCAGTCATTCTAATAAGCTCCTTAGTTCTCCATTGCTCTGCATATTTAGCCTTCTAGGTTCTTTCCCAGGGAGTGTGGGGCTCCTTGAGCCAGCGCCACAATAGTTTTGCTTTGCAGGCTCTATTGATCGACTATGGATCATGCAACACCAGACCACCCAGGATCTTAGGTTTGAAAAGTTTATCCCAAGCCACGAGTGCCCATTTAGGTTTTTCTATCTTACCAGACTAGAGGAAGGTCCTTTGAATGCATCTTATTTTTCGAAGTACTACTTTAAGAGCTGGTAGAATCGAGAGCATGTAGTGGGGTATGGATTGGAGAACTGCCTTTGTCATAACCAACCGGCCAGCAAAATTTAGGACTCTATTGGTCCAGTGGTTACTCCGATCCTCCAGCCTCGAGAGTAGACCTTCCCAGTGTAAATTTTTCCATGGCTTGTCCGTTAGAGGTATGCCCAAATACTTGGAAGGTAAATTACATCTTTTGAATCCTAGAATATCTGTTAAGTGCTGCTAGATTGATAAGTGAGTATTGAAAAAGAAAATAGAGGATTTTTCAAGGTTGAGATCAATACCAGAGGCTTGAATGAACAGGTTTAAGATGGATTTGAAACCTTTAGCTTCCTTCACTGTGGGAATTCCATGCAGCATGGTATCATCAACAAACTGTTGATGAGTAGTTGCCAGAATATGATTCAGGGACTGGAGACCTTTGATGATGTTCTTATCCTTGGCGGATTTGATGAATCAACTAAGACCTTCCATAAGGATAACAAAGAGGAATGGAGAAACAGGATCCCCTTTCTGAATGCCTCTTGAAGGCAGGAAAGGCTCAGAAGGGGCACCATTGACCAGGATGGAGTAGTTGGGAGACTTTACCATAGCTAGGATCCATGTAATCCATCTTGGGCTGAAACCGAAAGTTACAAGCATGGCCTCTAGATAACTCCAACTGACCTTATCATAAGCTTTTGAGAGGTCCAGTTATATGATCATACCAACTTTCTTTTGGGATTGAAGGGTGTGGACCATTTCGTGAGCTAAAATGACATTGTCCATTATTTTCCTTCCCTCCACGTAACTTGAATATTATTCAGAAATAATCAGAGATAGTATGGACTTTAATCTGTTGGCCATAACCTTTGATATAATCTTGTACAACACATTGCAAAGCGCTATAGGCTGAAATTTGGAAGGGGTGCAGGCCCCTTCTTCCTTGGGAATAAGGGCGATAAAGGTGGAGTTTAGGGATTTGAGAATGGAGGAAGAAAGTCTAGAGTCCTCAACTAGCTCCCAAATATCCTGCTTTACAACATCCCAACATGCTTTAAAAAAATCAATTGTGAAACCATCCGGGCCCAGGGATGTCCCATTGGCCATCTCTTTAACTGCTTCTTCTACCTACAGGAGCGATATCGAATGGTCCAAGGCCTTGTTTTGCTCTTCTATTATGAGCTTAGGGATGGATGAGATGACTACACTGATAGCCTCCTGCTTTTCAGAGTTGGGTTCTGTGGCAATGAGTTTGAAATGATTTCGGATGATGGAGGTGATTTCTTGGTGTGATTGGAAGAAATTATCTTGCTCATCCTTAATCCTGGTTATATTATTATTACACTTGTAATCCATGGAAGATCTATGGAAGAATTTTGTGTTTTTCTCTCCTTCTTTCAACCATTGAACGTGGGATTTTTGTCTCCATAAAATTTCTTCTTGGTTACATCTTTCATTACATTTCTGCATCAATTCCCTCTCCGTGTTAATGGAATCCTGAGATACTATTCCTTGAATCCAGTTATTGTGAATGGATTCCATTTGTCGCTCCAGGGCTTGTTTGTCCTCAAATATGTTGCCAAAAACTTCACAGTTCCAAGCTTTCAGCTTGGTCTTTAGATGTTTCATGCGGGCCTAGAGCCTGAACATTTTAGTTCCTATGACATCAAGGGGATCTTTCCACCACAGCTTAATATTGGCAGAAAGATTCGGGTGGGTGAGCCAAAATTTTTCAAAGCGGAATGGTCTATTTTTGGGCATACCCAGGATGGTGGCATTCAGCGTAATGGGCCAGTGATCCGAGCCCCCGGAGGGGAGGATATCATAATAAAAAATGACCCCCTCCATAAGAATGCTATCAGAAACTAGAAAACGATCAAGTCGGGAGGCAATATTTCTGTATCCACCTCTTTTGTTGGTCCAGGTAAAGATGCCATTCCGAGGATGAATATCCACCAGGTTGGTAGATTTGATGAAAGAAATGAAGGACCTTGCATCGCTGTTAAGAGACCACAGACCTCCCTTCTTTTCCTCGAGAGAGGTGATCATATTGAAATCCCCTCCGTAGATGGCTTTGGAGTTGGGATGTCTGAGATGCAACTTGGTGAGATTTTCCAATAGCAGTAACTTTTCTTCCAGTCATTGTGGACTGTATACATTAGTGAATAGAAAGGCACCTTTCTCCCCCAAGATCTGCATCTCAAGGGAAAGGAAAGACTTGGTCACTTCAGCACTTAGGAGGTGAAGGGAGCCAGGATTCCAATAAATGGCCAGGCCTCCACCAGTACCACTTCCTTCAACTGCTAGGTGCTCCATATGCTTTCCTAGACGTTTTCCTAGTTCTTCCAACTTTTGTCTGGAACATTTAGTTTCTTGAAGGAAAACTATGTATGGTTTTTCTTGAGTGACTTTATTTCTTAGGAGTCTATGTTTCCTTTGGCTACCTAGCCCTCTTGCATTCCATGAGAGGACTTTCATGATTAAACAAGTTTAAGAGGAGAACGAGAGAGCCTCAACGGATTTCGTTTTACCTGAGTTGACAACATTTGACCTAGCTCCGAGAGTGCATCGCTATTGGATCTCCTGCCTCTTTTCTTTTTGTGCTTAAGGCTGGCCTGCATGTGGTGTAGGTTCTATGCCTTAATACTTAGGCTTTTAGTTTCCCCACAGCTTCGTTTCAGACCTTTTAATGTTGCATCTTGCCTTGAAAGGAAAAGGTAGTTGACCCTGTCAATTTCTTCCTCGGGGATTTGGTCAATTCCTTTCTGTTTCCATTGCTAAACCATGGAGTTGAGGTCCAACCCTTCTTTTTCGAGGATATCCCCTAAGTCCCGATCCTCTGTGCCAACTTCACTTAAGGCCATTTCTTCGTCTCCTTCCACATCTTTCCCAAAGGTGGGCTCTAGGAGCAAGTCATTGATCGTGATTGGAATCTTTGGATGGGTGCTCTACTCTACCACCCCAGTGGTTTCCTGCTCAGAGGCTAGGATCTGAGCAGGATTTTCCACCTGGAAGTCATCTCCAAGCACCTCAAATGTGTTTAAAGTTCCCTTGAACTAGTCATCCATACTTGGTGGGGTTTTCGTGTCAGCCCGGTGTCTTTTGGTAGGTTGGAAAAAACCATCCAGGGCGTGATTGGCCTTCTCCTTGGCTTTCTCAACAGTTTTGTTTAGGGGGCATTCCCGGATTAAATGGCCATGTTCATGACATTTTCGACACTTGAGGGGTATTTTCTCATATTATATGGTTTGAAAATAGACTTCATCCTTGTATTCCAACCATAAACCCTCATGCAAAGCCCCAGAAACATCCATTTCAACACAGATCCGAGCATAAGAGGTGTACCTTTTTTGGACAGTGGCTTCAGAGGCTCGAACAAAAGTCTTGAGTGTGTTGCTTATCTACTCCAATGCCGTTGTTCTCCAATAGTCGATTGGCAGGGAAAACAAATGAATCCATATAGGAACATGCGTGAATGTCTCCTGTTCCGGTGCAAATTTGGGTTTCCAGGGCCTCATATAGAGACCAGTTGAGGTGTAGAAATAAGGTCCTCCATCAAAGATGCGGTCCTTGTCTTCTAGGCTAGCAAAAACCACCGTGAAGAAACCGTTGGCACTAAGGTGTAACTGCACATCCCCCCGCGGCTTCCATACTTGTTTGATCCATTGACATAAGGCTTTTTCATTGGGCCAAAAGCCCCTGAACTTGCAGATCACCACATGAATGGTCATATGATCCCTATAGGCTTGTAGTTTCGGGTCGTTGATAACCACCCTAAGGCTTTCCTTGGTTTTCGAATTACATCTTCCCTGGTTCTTCTGTTGGACCCCTTCGTCGGCTGACCCTTTTGGATCAGAGTTTTTCACGTCGGGGTTGTCATTTGCTTCATTTTCCTGGGTCTTTGCTTCCTCTTCTTGGGGTTTCATTTCCTGGGTGGATTGTAGTTTATCTTGCTCCTATAGCCTTTTGATAACTTTTGGCTGGTTGGGGGGTAGAATCACCTTGGTATTGTCATCCTCTTTTGTCTTATTCACTGCAGAATCTGAACCCATGATCCTCATTCCCTCCATCACGCATTTGCTTTTTTCAACCGTAACTTGTTTGAAAGAAGGGGCCCCTGGGGCCCCCGGCCTTCCCATTCGTTGGGCCAGGGCCAACCCTCTCTGCCACAGATCTTGGAGCAGGGCGCTACCCCCTACCAGTGTCGGAAGCAGAATGCAGACTGTGCTCAAATCAAACCCTAGGTTGCAGAGCGAAAATCAGAAGAAAATATCAATCCCAATTAATGATGCTGCTTTTAATAATATTAATAATAAATATAAATGTCAATGTTAAACATAGAAACTTATATAAAATTAAATTTTGCATTTAAACATTAATGTGAATATTTCATTAAACAATAGGATTGATAATTTTATTTTGGAATTTTAATACTCAAATTTTCAATATTTATTTGTGTTATTAAGTTCAATATTTATGTTTTTCTATTAATATTAATAATATAAACATAAATTTTTAAAATTGACATAGAAATTATTAATATTAATATTAAGATTATTGCTATTATTATTATTATTATTATTAAAAATTAACAATAATATTATTAAAATAAATATTGATTCATATTAACATTAATAGTTTAATAATATAAATTGATATTAACTTTAATAATAAATATAAATGTTTCATAATAATAAAAAAATTATTAATATTAATTTTAAATATCGATATTTATTTTAATGTTAATTTATATTAATATTAATGATATTAATAATAAATATAGATGTCAATATTAAATATAAAAATTTATATAAAATTAAATTTTGCATTTATATATTAATGCGAACAATGTCATTAAACATCGATGTAAATATTTCATTAAAGAATAGTATGGATAGCTTTAGGTTGCTTATTTAGGTTCAATGGCATTAATATTTTGAAAATTTTTAAGTTTATTTTATATTGGAATTTTAATCACTTAATTTTTCAATATTGATGTGTGTTATTAACTTGAATATTTATGTTTTTTTTAATATTAATAAACATGGATAAACATAAATTTTTAAAATTGACATAGAAATTATTAATATTAATTGTATTGCTAATATTAATATTAAAATTATTATTATTATTTAAATTTAACAATAATATTATTAAAATAAATATTTTTTCATATTAATATTAATAATTTAATAATATAGATTGATATTAACTTTAATAATAAATATAAATGTTTCAAATTAATAAACAAACTATTAATAGTAGTTTTAAATACCAATATCTCTTTTAATGTTAATTAATATTAATATTAATAATAAATATATATGTCAATGTTAAACATAGAAATTTATATAAAAGTAAATTTTACATTTATACATTAATCTCAATATTTAATAAAGAATAGGATTGATTATTTTATTTTGGAATTTTAATCATTCAATTTTTCGATATTTATGTGTGTTATTAAGTTCAATATTTATGTTTTTTTATTAATATTCATAATATAAACATAGTTTTTAAAATTGACATAAAAATTATTATTATTATTATTATTATTATTAACAATTTAATATTATTAAAATAAATATTGATTCATATTAACATTAATAATTTAATAATATAGATTGACATTAACTTTAATAATAAATATAAATGTTTCAAATTAATAAAAAATTATTAATATTTATTTTAAATATCAATCTCTTTTAATGTTAATTAATATTAATATTAATAATAAATATAGATGTCAATTTTAAACATAGAAATTTATATAAAATTAAATTTTTCATTTGTATATTGATGTGAACATTGTCATTAAACATCTATATAAATATTTCATTAAAGAAAAGGATTCATAACTTTAGTTTTTTTTAGATTCAATGACATTAGAATGTAACTTTAGGTGTTTTTAGGCAGTAGAATTAAAAATTTTGGTATTTTGATATCATTTGGTTCATGTAGCATTAGATTATTTTATAATGTGAGGTTTATAACATTAAGTTATTTAATATTAAAAAAATGGATTTTTGTTAATATTTATATTGAACATCAATATTAAACATAGATATTAATAGAGACATAAAAACATATTTATTAACATTAATAATATTGGATTGTAAACATTAGGTTTATAAAATTGTGAGTTGTTTTTCACTATTTTAATAATTTTCTTATCACTCATAAGTTTTTATACAATATGTATAGGTGGATTTTATTATATGTGCAAATGGAAAATTGTGTATGTATGCTACTTTTAACTTTATTCAACATTAATTGAAATTTTCTTGTTGATATCACATGCGTTTTCTTTTATGTTAGGTGATTTCATTATTTGATCATGGATCCAGATATTTGTAGTTGCCTTGCATTTGAAATTCTTGAAATTGTCTTCCTCTGGCTCCCTTTATCAATTCTGATAAATTTTAGCAGTGTTTGTAAGAAATGGAAGAATTTTTTTCAAAAACCTTCTTTCTTATTGTGTTGCAAGCATATCTCCACAAACGAATTTGGATTTATGGGTCCTTTCCACAATGATGAAGAAAATTATTTTTTTGGTGAATACCTTAATCAGAATGGGCAAATATCTCATTTCCATTTGTGATTCATAGATTCAAGATACAAAGTAGAGTCTACTGTTGGACCAATGGTATTTTTATCCTTAACAATAAAAATCTCCCATTCATGCAACTATTTTGCAGTGAATCCATTTACAAAGGCCTTTAAAAAAATTAGGCCAATATGAATTGGAGATTGGGGATTCTTTTCGTTATTGCAAAATGTAAGCAGCAAAAAATATGACTAGGTTGTTCTAAAACATATCTATGATAGAATGAAGTCTAAATTTTATGTTTACATTAGTCTTGATAAGGTTTGGTGAAGGGTTGATCTTCCATTTGGTGGAACTTTACCCCCTCAGAATGGAGTGTTTTATAAAATTAAATTTTTTTGGCTCTATCTAGACAAGGAGTATGAAGATTATCCTCGATATGGGTATACAATCTATTGGTTTGATGTAATAAAAAATGAATGGAGTTTTTCATTTGTTCCAATCACTGACATATGGTGTATGTTATAAGCAATATATAAGAATCAGTTGATATTCCTTGTCAATGATGGTGCCACTTCGGTATAATCATTTGAAGAAATAGATAATTCCCAACTTGGCCGCCCATGTGTTGAACAAACAATTGAATACTTTGAGGATGATTGGGGCTTCAGTTGGAAGTTGTTGGAAGAAATTTCTACAGATATAAATATCAAATGTCCTAGTTATCTCCCATTTCGAATAGTCAAGGGTGTGTTTCTTATGTGCAACTGCAGTGAAGTTCCTTTCCTATTATATGACATGATGACGGGCCTCTGTTGTCCAACATATATTGATATTTCAACTAATCAGAAAATGTATGGGTATTGGTCTCCATTGTTGCAAGATTGCAATGATTTTATTGAGTCTCGAAATGTTTTTGAAATTTGTCCCAATATGGATTCTTTTGATGAGATTCCACCATTAGATATGGACATGGAGTCTTAGGCTATTACTCCTGTTAGGATTTATTATGTTGGAAAATATTTCCATTTCTTTTACTTTACATACTTTTGGGTCTATATGCTAATAATTTAAAATTACAATTCTATGGATATTTTATGCCTCCTCATGAAATTTCTTCTATATGTGTATGTATCAGATGTTGGATATTTAATCCCATTGCAATTTTCTGCAATTTTTTTCTTATTGTCTCCCCTTTAGTTCTCTTAATAGGATTTGAATGTGTTTGAATTATATGTATTTTTCTTTGTTTTTATAATTATAATTTCTCTGAGTTATTTTATACATGGTATTTGTATTATTTTTCTCTCTTTGGTTCTCAAGCATTGTTATTCATTGTAGACATGTCATATGAAGGCAAAAGCAAGCGTACAAGAAAACAGAATCTGTCACCAACATCGCGTGACAGGTCTAATGAAAGTCGTCATTTCCAGTATCAACAAAATAAGAAAAAAATAAATGAGCATAAGAGAGCTACATATCATAGAAGAAATACTGAAACTAGTCTTCAAAATGATTTTATGATTCCTCGTAAGTATCGTACTATGGATGATATCATGGAAAGAACATTTCTGATTGATAGTTCATTGTTTGAATATGCTCCTCGTCAACATAATTTGGTCATTCAATTCTCTCTTTAAAATGTTCATAATATTGGGGAAACATCTCGCAATAGAGAAGAAAATTATATAAAATGTTCAACCTAACCCTTATGTCTCCGCAATTACATCTTTTTAGCAAGGCCAAAGGTTGCAAAACATCCATGGTGGAGGAAAGGATGACATTGTATGTGATGATTTGGATGATAGTTTAATTGGCCATTTGTTTGATAATTTGGAGCCAGTTGCTAGAAAAACTAGATCTTCCGATCCCCCTTCTCAAAATGATGTTTTCCCACCAAGAGAACTAGTCTTCTCTGATAGAAATTCACATGGAACAATGGAGGTAACACAATGATATTTTTATGTTTTCTGCAACAATTCTCGTTTTATTACATTCCTATATTTACAGTTTTTTTTTTAACTGAAATTATAAGGTATTTTCTTTGTTTGGAATAGGATACAACTCATTTTCATAGAAGTCTCGAAATTAACTCCCCAAGCGTTCAATCTACTAATCTCAGAAGTGGAGATGAAACATGTCATAGCATTCCACTACATTTTTCTCAACAATCAAATTGGAAAACTAATGTAAATGTTAAATGTATTTGATTTCATTTTTCATTTTTTGAATTTTTATTACATTGGACATTGTATTTTATTGCATACTTTATTTTCTTCAAACAAGACACAACCCTTTTTAATAGAGGCATAAAAATTAACTTTGTAGATGTTCCATCTACTGATGTTGGAAGTGAAGAGGGACCATCTCATATTATTCATCCAGATCGCTAAACTAAAGTAAATGTTGAATGCATTTAATATTTTCCTAAATTTTTCATTTGTTGTTAGTTATTCATTGTATTTTATGATCTTCTATGGAAAAAACATGATTTCATCTCATGAGGTTGGAGATATGGAATCCAAAATATCAAATTGTCAAACTAATGTAATTTTCAATGTATTTGATTTGTTTTCCATATTTTAATCTTTATTGGTTGGATGTTTAGTTTTATATTGTATTTTATTTTGTTGGAACAGGAAAGAACTCATTTGAATACAGGCTCTAAAACTAACTCCCCAAATGCTCCATCTAGTGATGTTAGAAGTGAAGAGCAACCATCTCAGACGCTTCATCCACATCACCAAACAAATGTAAATATTGAATGCATTTGATTATTTTTTAATTTTTTAATTTATAATTAGTTGGACATTAAATTTTAAAATATTTTATGCTAAATAAACCTTATCATCCTCTCAGGTTCTAGAAATGCAGACCATAAATTTGGAAAGGCCCTATCATAGATCCATTCCACATGTTTCAAATTTGGGAAGGGAACCTCATGGTGCTGAAAATCAAGTACATTTTAGAAGAAATTTTACTCTTCCACATTATTCTCCACATGGTCTGACCAATACGGATGATATTAATTTTTATGAAAACATTATTGCAGTGCATAAAATATTTCGAGAAAATATAGATAGGTTGTCAGTTGTCCAAAATGCCACATATGCCAAGAAACATATCCGGGAATCTAGGTTTTGAGAGATTATGGAGGACCTATTTGCAGACGATGTAAGAATGAAATAGGATCCCATCGTTTCTATGAATATTATAACATGGATCCTGGTGAGCAACCTCACATTTTAAGAGTTTTTACTCAAGTTGAAGAAATGCTAATAGCACGTGTGAATCCTAATTTGCAAGTGACACATGCTCGAGGTGGGAAATATAAGTATAGTGGTCACACAATTAGTTTTCCTCAAGATATTTCTTCAATTACACAAAGTATTCCTCGACATGTTGAAGATATTGAATTTATAATTGTGAGGAGACATGCTACTCAGTCTAAATGTTATGAATGTTATGTCAAAATATCTCAAGTTATGGCTGCATTTCATTTCAAAATTGAGCATGATCGATATTATCGAGATGTTGTAATTGACTATGATTCAATGATTACTCTTCCAGAAATATCAACAGATGTCTCATCCAGGCTTAAATTTGTTGATTGTGATATTGAATAATATGAGATCAATGCAACTAATAATGAAGGGTTACTTGTTGATCATTTTCCATCTCATCCTTCTTCTTTTGTTGCTCACCTACCTAATGAATGAAGAGAAGTGGAAGAAATTAGAGCATTTCCTGATAATGTTGATTCTTCACATGTTCAGGAAATGGATTGGCCCAATATTGGAACCTCTCCAATGAATGAATATAATACTAAGGGGTTATTAGATATGTCATTCCCCACATTGTTTCCCACTGGTGATGATGATTGTTTGTAACCACGTATTTGTAGTGTTGAATTTCGTGAGTATGCATTACATCTTCTTAGATACTATGATCAAAGGTTTAGAAGCCATCTTCGCTTTCAATATTACCTATTGAACATGATAATGCGACATCGGAGCCGGGCAACTGCTGTAGTTTTTGTGAAGAAACATTTACAAGATAACTCATCGACAACAATTGAAGACTTGGGTCACCTGAGCATCTTATGTGGTTTGGTTCTTCTCTGAGAGTACAAGGGCATACTGGACTAAATTTGAATTTGAATTGACTAACATGATTACTCATTTGGGATGTCCATATTTGTTTTTTACTTTCAGTGTAGCTGACACAAAGTAGCGAGAGTTGCATAACCTCATGCCTATACATTCACATTCTCATTCTTTAAATGAGAATCACATGATAATTGATAATGTTATCCAATACCCTCATATTTTTTCCACATTTATGCACCATAGATTCAATATATTTCAAGAGGAAGTTATCCAAAAATATATTAAAGCGAAAGACTTCTGGTATAGGTTTGCGTTGTTGAATTTATTTTCTATTCGTTAATGATTTCTTGTTATGGTTCTATTTATATTTTTGTAGTAACTACATATTCATTTTCTTCATATATGAGTGGCAGCATAGAGGTTCAATGCATATCCATGGTTTCTTATGGTTGCAAGGCGCTCCTGACTTGTAAATACTTGATTGGTCAAATGCTTCTGATGTACAAATTGCAAAGAGATTCTTTGACAATTATGTAACTACATGGAATTCGCGTGACATACATCATCCAAACATAATGGTTCCAAGAAGCCTCAATGATGACCCTTTCTTATTGAATACTAATCATATTTTCTTTTGCAATACTCTTAATGATTATGAAGAATTTTTAAACCGTGTCCAAGGGCACACAAAGTGCAGTGTATATTCTTGTTTGCGCAAAAAGGGCACTATTCTCAAATTTCGATACAATGCTCCATGGGATGTTTCTAAAGAATCAAGATTGTTCATATATGATCAAGGAAGAAAAAAATATGACCCGGCAAGAAATGATGACAGCCTCAATGTACATAACATTGACCTTCTAACAATGTGGCGTGCAAATGTTGATTGTTAACGAGTGCTTTCTCTGTATGTTGTCCTAAAGTATATTGATAAGTATGCATCAAAAGAAGAAACAAGGTCTAAAAGTTATCAAGATATGTTAAATATAATTTCAAATTCTATTTCCTCTTAGGATAATGCTTTGTGTGCTTACAAAAGGTTTCTTGCAGAAACAATTGTTTACTGTGACATTGGAGCATAAGAAACATGCCATATGTTTCTTAAGCTACCTCTTGTTATCTGTAGTCTAAAATTTGTTTCCTTAAATGTTGGAAGAAAGGTTTTTAGGAAAATATCAAGGGATAGCATGCAATGTTCATCTGAGAATACTTTCGTTCAACATTATCAGAAGAGACCTTTTTCTTTGGAAATCTATCTCTGATAGAAACATCAAGATATTGGACATTTAATAGCAAGCGTAGAAGAGATCCCTGGAAGCCTAGAGATGTTCTTGTTATTGTTCGGGTTTGGCCAAGGTTTTATTCTATTCCTGGTGAGGGTTCAGATGAGTTTGGAACTTTTTGTTGGACAAAATTGCTCTTGTACTATCCATTTTATGACATTTTTGTGGAAATTGGGCTTTCTACTGAAATTATTATTGAAAATTGGAGGAATTTCCGATATTGTGCATGGCATGTTGATCGAAATCCATCAATTGTAGACAATATTGAAGATGAAGAACATGTGATTTTGCTAACCGGGAAATGAATCTTGAAGATGATTTTCAAGAATGGCAGCTTTTCTCTCACTTATTTTCGCTAAATAATGTGAAATTTTCTGACCTTCACACCCTTCCTTGAAAGGATTTTTATATATCCTTTGACTGGAAAAGTACAACTATTTCTGTTGATGTGGTTGAAGAAGCTATTAATTTTATAAGGAATGGACAATAAAGGGGAAATATTCTTGACCTTTTAAATAGAACATTCGCATCTCCAGATTCATTGGCAGAAAAACAACGACTTTATTTTGAAATTGTTTTAAGGAATTTTTCTAAATAGGAGATTCATGAAGCTCTTCTTATGATTGTTCAGGGCACTGCAGACACTAGCAAGTCTTTCCTTATCCATTGTGTTTTTAAATATCTTTCTAATTTTTCAAGTAATAGAAGATGTCATTTGCATCTTCCTGCCCCAATAGGAATAGCTTCTTTTAATATACATGCAAAAACATTCCACTCGGATCTAAAAATTACAAGTAAAGATATGAACCCACTACAGGGGCAATCACTAGCAGTATTTCAAGAATAAATGAGGCATATTCGATATATGTTGATTGATGAAATGAGCTTTCTAGGATCAAGGTTATTCATGCAAATAGTGCTTGATTACAAGAAGCATTTCATGAGAAAAAGAATTGTCCTTTTGGTGGAATATCTATCATCCTTGTGGGTGACCTTGGCCAACTACCTCCTGTGAGAGATAAGCCTTTGTATGCAGGTAATACAACAGGGAAATTCTTGTGGAAAAAATTCAAAATTTTTCTCACTCGTGACACAATATTTCTCTAACAAGGTAATAATGAGAAACAATATTGGTTTCATAAAGTCCTCAATAACATAAGAAATGCAGAACCTGTTCTTGAAGATTGGGAGTTTCTTATGTTGCAGAATGATATGATGTTGCATCCTAGAGAAAGGGATTTCTTTAATGCAGTAGTTCACATGCTTCCAACAAATAATTTTTTGTCCTTCCATAACATGCATATGTTAAAATGATTAAATTCCCCAATTACATGATGTCTTGTTGAGAATTCAAGACGTTCAGAAATCAATGGTGCTGATAATGATCAATTGGACCATGAAGTTATGTTGTGTCGTGGTCAACGTGTTATGTTGAAATGTAATTTGTGGGTCGAAGCTGGTTTGGTGAATGGTGCACTTGGTTATGTGGATGATATATTTTATATGGCTGCCTCTAAGCCACCTGAGCTTCCAATGTTCACAACTGTTTTTTTTTTATAAGTATGTTGGTGTTCCATTTGATGCAGGAAATCCAAACATTTTACCTATCACACCAGTGATAAGAGGAAATCGAAAACAAATTCCTTTAAAGTTGGCATGGGCTCTTACAATCCACAAATCATAGGGATTGACTTTAGAATGAGCATCAATTGATATCAGGAATAAAGAGAATCAAGGCCTAACCTTCACAACCATATCAAGAGTGAAATCAATAGATGGTTTGCACATTGCACCCCCTTTCTCTTTCCAGTGTTATGCCAAGACGGAAGATAGCGCATATGTTACAATTAGGAAGATAGAAGAGGAGTGATTGAAGTCCATATTGCTATGAAATGAAACTATTAATACTTTTAGCTATTTATAGAATGTTTTTTGAATTTATTTTATCGTCCTGTTTATTTAATTTTAATACAATAATGATTTTTATATATTACTAGGATGAATACATTCATCATATTCATAGTAATATTTCAGAAAGTTGTTTACATCGTATTTCATGTTGTTCAATTTACTTATGTTTTTTTAAGTGGTTATTGTTTTGTTGTTTACAATCAGCCATTCAGTGATAAAAAACTAGTTATATGAGCCAATCATTAAAAGTCAAGATTGAATTCCATATCACTATGACATGCAACTAATAATATTGTGACATAGAATGCTTTTTTTTCTTTTAGTGTTCACTTTATTTACATTTAGTATAATAATGATTTTCGTATATTATTGAAATGAATACATTCATCATATTCATAGTAATATCTAAGAAAGTTGTTACATCATTTTTCATGTTCTTCAATTCACTTCCTTTTTTTAAGTCATTATTGTTCTTTTTTTTTATAATGAACCATTCAGACATATACAACAAGTTATATGAGCCAATCCTTAAAAATAAATAATAAAGTCCATATCCCTATGACATGCAACTAATAATATTGTGACCTATTTATAGAATGTTTTTTGAATTGCTTTTATAGTCCTCTTTGTTTACTTTTAATATAATATTGATTTTCATATATTAATGAGATGAATACATTCATCATGTTCATATTAATATTTGAGAAACTTTTTTACATCTTTTTTCATTCATCATATTCATAGTAATATTTGAGAAAGTCGTTTACATCGTTTTTCATGTTCTTCAATTTACTACTTCTTTTTAAGTAGCTATTGTTCTTTTCTTTTTACAATGAATCATTCACACATAAAAAACAAGTTATATGAGACAACCATTAAAAATAATTTGATAATTTTTTCATATTGATATTAATATTGTGAATTCATATTATATCATAAATTACAAAATTATGGGCTAAATGCTATTAATATTATTATTTAGAATGATATCCAATAGTAATGAAATTTTTCTCCACCATACTGAAAATACTTATATTAATATTACTAATTATTATGTCTATTAATTAATTTTAATGATTTTGTATATTAATATTAAACAGATATTGTGTTTATACATTAATAAGAATACCAAAAGTAAACATCGATGTAAATATTTTGATTCAAGATTAGGTTTAATAAATTTAAATTTTTCTTGGCTCAATGACAACATATTTATATTTGATATTAATATTTAAATAAAATTAATATAGACATTAACATTAATTTAAATACAAATATATAATTACTAACATTATTTATATTTGATTTTAAGATAAATTTAGCAAAATTGTGAATTCTTGTCCACTATTGTAATAAGGGTCATATCGCTCATTTAGTTTTATCACTCATTTCATCTGTACAATATGTATTGCTAATGAGGTTTATATTTGTAGAAATTTTTATACCATTTGGTTCATGTAGTGTTAGGTTATTTTATAGCATGAATTTTTTAAGATAAAGTTTTCTAACAATAATACAAATTGGATGTTATGTTTTATATATATAAATGTGTGTGTGTGTGTGCATAGGTTTTTGTGTGTGTGTATTAATTATAATTTTGTCATTTTTCCTTTCAAATGTAGATATGGGTAACAATAATGGCATCTATTATAATCAAGTGATGGAAAATATTTCTAGAGTGATAAGTTCTCTTTCATATCTTCAGAACAAGTTCGATAGAAAACACAGTTTTCATCTTGCATTTATTGATGAGCATCTTCATGTTCTAGATGAAATAAAAATGAATGTAAAATATTTGTTGCATGTGCACACGAGGGAGGCTGGGAGGAAAAAAAAAGGGATTGGTTGGAAATCGTTAAGTATCATGATCATTATCATGTTGATTTGAATTAGTGTTCCTTTTGTTGTCGGTCTGGTTGTGTTTTTGAAGAGGCTATTTGATAAATGAATTTTTATTTAGTGTTTCAAGTCCATTACTTTCCATGTTCTTTCTTTGGTTGTAATGATGGTGAAATCAAATATCCCATTAATGTTAATATTATTGTTTATCCCTTCGGTTGACCATTTCCTTTGGTTTATAATATTATACCCTTGTGTTTATTACTTCTTTTGGTTTATAATAATAGTAATCCCTTAGCTTTATTAATCTCTCGAGTTTAAAAGATTTATTCTTATGATTTATTAATTTATTAGGTTTTTGAGTTAAAAATATTAATTCTTAGGGTTTATTAATCTCTTCTGTTTTTAATATTATTCCCTTGGCCTTATTGATCCCTTAGGTTTTTAATATTTATCCCTTGGATTCACCATTTCCTTTGGTTTATAATATTAAGCCCTTAGGTTTTTTAGCTATTTTGGTTTATAATATTAATAATCCCTTCGATTTATTAATCTCTTGAGCTTACATTATTGATTGTTAGGGTTTATTAATCCCTTGAGATTTCTAATTCTTTGGGTTGGTAATATTAGATGTACACTTTAATATTAATGTATGGTCGAATGTCACATTATGAAAAATATTGTCTCAATATGAAAATCAACCATGGGTGACCATTGTTAGTTATCATTAGTCGTAGTCGATCAAGGTCTTCCATGGTTGAATGTCACATTATGACAAATATTCTCTCAATTTGAAAATCAACCATGGCCAACCATGGTAATTTTTCGTCCAAAATCGCATTATGACAACAATTGTCTCAATGTTTAAATCAAGCATTAATTTGTAGGCTTTATTAATCTCTTGTGTTTTTAATATTTACCCCTTTGTCTTATTGATCTCTTAGGTTTTTGATATATATCGCTTGGGTTCACCAATTCATTGGTTGAAGCCAATTTAAAACATTGGGTTTATTAGTTCTTTTGGTTTATAATATTAATAATCCCTTGGGTTTTAAAATATCTTGAGTTAAAAATATTAATTCTTAAGGTTTATTAATTTCTTAGGGTTTATTAATTCTTAGGGTTTATTAATCTTCTGAGTTTAAAATATTAGGGTTTATTAATCTCCTGAGTTTAAAATATTAATTCTTAGGGTTTATTAGTTTCTTGGTTTATAATATTAATATTTATCCCCCCGGTTCACCAATTCCTTTGGTTTATAATATTAATAATCTCTTGAATTTAAAATATTAATTATTAGGGTTTATTAATTTCTTAGGTTTTTGAGTTTAAAATCTTTATTCTCAGGTTTTATTAATCTCTTGTGTTTTTAATATTGACCCCTTGGCCTTATTGATCCCTTAGGTTTTTAATATTTATCCTTGGGTTCACCGATTCCTTTGGTTTATAATATTCAACCCTTGGGTTTATTAGCTCTTTTGGTTTATAATATTAGTAATCCCTTGGGTTTATTAATATTTTGAGTTTAAAATATTGATTCTTATTTTTTATTAATTTCCTAGGTTTTTTTAGTGTAAAATAATAATTCTTAGGGTTTATTAATTTCTTGTATTTTGAATATTATTCCCTTGGTCTTATTGATCCCTTAAGTTTTTAATATTTATCCCTTAGGTTCACCAATTCCTTTGGTTTATAATATTAAACCCTTGGGTTTATTAGTTATTTTGGTTTATAATATTAATATTCCCTTGGGTGTATTAATATCTTGAGTTTAAAATATTTATTCTTACACTTTATTAATTTCATAAGTTTTTGAGTTTCAAATATTAATTCATAGGGTTTATTATTCCCTTGAGTTTACTAATTTTGACAACAATTGTCTCCATGTTTAAATCAAGCATGGTCAACCACATTTATTTTATGGTTTATAGTATTTTTCTAAGGGTTTTTATATACCTCAGGTTTATAATATTAATCTCTTAGGTTTAATATTATACCCTTGGATTTATAATATTAATAATCATGTGAGTTTATCAATCTATTGTGTTTAAGTTATTAATTTGTAAGAATTATTAATCTCTTATGTTTTTTAAATTGATGGCTTCACCTTATTGATGCGTTACTTTTTCAATACTTTGGGTTCATCAATTCCTTGGGTTTATAATATTAAACCTTTGGGTTATTATTTCTTTTGGTTTATAATATTAATAATCCCTTGGATTTTTAAATCTCTTGAGATTAAAATAAATTAATTCTTAAGGTTTATTAATTTCTTAGGGTTTTGAGATTAAAATATTAATTGTTAGGGTTTATTAATATTTTCAATTTAAAATATTAATTCTTAGGGTTTATTAATTTCTTAGTTTATAATATTTATATTGAGCACTTTGGTTTATAATAATTTTCCCTTAGGTTTACTAATTTCTTGGCTTTATAATATTAAAAGCTTTGGTTTATTGGTTCCTTAACTTTATAATATTAATAAGTCCTTTGGATTAACACTTAATGGCTTCAGTTTTTTAATCCCTTGAGTTTAAAATATTAATGTTGTTTTCATGGTTTATAGTATTTATCTAAGGGTTTTATACTTAACTGTTTTTTATACTTAAAGGTTTATAATATTAATCTCTTATGTTTAATATTTTTCCCATAGGTTTATAAACCCTTGGTTTTTTTGTACTAATCCCTTGGGTTTATTATTTCCTTGGGTTTTTAATATCAATCCATTGGGTTTATTGATCCTTCAGGTTATTAAATAATTACGTTTATATTGTTAACAATCTCTAAAGTTGATTGTTCAATTCCATTTATAATATTAATAATCATGTGAGTTTATCATTCATTTTTATTTAAAATATTAATTCCTAGGCTTTATTAATCTCTTCTCCTTTTAATATGGATCCCTTGGGGTTCTTGATCTCTTAGGTTCTTAATAATTTTCACTAGGGTTTTCTAATTCCTTTGATTTATAATATTAGACCCTTGGTTTTAATAGTTATTTTGGCTTATAATATTAATAATCCCTTGAGATTTTGGTAAGAGATATATACTTCTTATAAATAGTAATAAAATACTATTATTATGTTATACTTGAATTTTACTATAGTTTGAGTTATAACTATTGTATTCAACAAATTATATATATATATATATATATATATATATATATATATATATATTAGTTTAATATATAATATGCATATAGTTAATATTATTAATATATTATAAGTAGATATATCAAATATATTGGTAATTATATTCATAAATATATAATGATTATTTTCTTAACATACATGTGGTGGGTGGTTGGTATAGGCCTATCAGTGTATATCAGCCACATTGGTGAATTTGGTTGCAAATTTATTTTTGTAAATCTATTTTATATACACTTATAGGCACATATAACCACATTGATAAATGTGATTGTGCTAGTTCTAAAATTTTGTATGATGTAATCTCAAACTTGTAATTCTTCCATGTTTGAATTTCTCAATATTCCGAACACACTCGGAGAACAAAAGGTTCTCCTCTAGAACATAGAGATTTAAAAAAAAATTCTTGTTGCTAGATAGAGATGGCACAAACTATTTCTATTTCATTAACAAAACAAAAACTATTACAAATTTTCTTCCACTGAAGTGGGATTACAAAATATGTGTCTGGTTGTTGCTCATGTAGTGCTCACAAAATAAAACTCTCTCTGTCTTTTTAAAAAAAAACGCAAATACAGTGCTTATAGGTATTTTTCTGCTTTGCCTTCGGGCACAAAAAAAAAAATACACAGTTTTCTTTTTCAATAAGCTTATGGGCTTTTTCTTTTATATGGTGCATAATTTATAACATAAAACAAAAGAAATATAACAAGGTTTAAAAAAAAACTTTAATATTGTGCCGCATGAATTTAACCCAAAGTTTAATAAACCTTTTAACATGTATTTCAAACTTCAATAAACCAAGTTGCAATCAAATTCGCGTTACAAATTAGCCCTATGTGAGCAAGCCTCAAACCAACGCGAACGACCTGTGATTGGCTGATCACTGGGGCCTGCGGAACTCAAACAGGATATGAACCAGATTCCATAAAAAAATTCACGTAACAAAAGGTGAAAGTGACGTCATGGAAAAAATCACATCGAAACAATGCGATTGGTTGATGACCAGTGTGTTGGCATGTGGAACTGGCTTCTCATCAGTGATCGGAGATTTTTTGGTGTGGAGACCTTTGCAATTTGGCGCATGCGATTGCGATGTTGCGATGTGGGCCATCTCGGCATCGGCAGATCGGCGGAACAAGGTTGCGGTGGCATATAGATTGGCGATTGCGATATGCGATGTGCGCTATAGGGACCACATTGCATCGCAAGCAAGACTGCAGGACTGATGATTGCGCGAAGAGGAGAGCGATGAGTGATGATGCGATGTTGTGGGGACCACCATGATGTGGCTCCATTAAAAAATTAAAACTGGCGCGTGAAAAAAAAACTCTTTCTATTTGGTTGGTGAGGGATTTATGGCCCGATAAGACTATTCTTTTAAAGCTTCTACTGTTGCATGGTTGAACCATGAAAAACATCAATACCTTATGCAAAGTCGGCTGCGGCCCATAACAAAAAAATCCATCCTTACAATTTTCTCCATGCCTCTGTTAAATGCACAGAAGTGTGCAATCAACCTAAGCTGCCCATGTTTGTACTCTTTTCTCTTGCATGGGGTACTTATAGGTGAATTTAATATTTTCAAAACTCCCCCTTAAATTCAACTGCTGGGCTATCAATCATACCCAGGCATTTCCTCAAATATTCAAAACTCTTTTTCCCCTATGGCTTTGTCAGAATGTCTACAAACTGCTCCTCTATTCTACAATGCTGTAAAAAAAATTGTCCATTGTTCACCAATTCCCTGATGTAGTGAAACTTGGCATCTATGTGTTTAGTTTTTTTGTGAAACATAGAATTCTTTGACAATGCTAGAGTTGAGCTATTGTCACAATAAATCACTGTCACTTTTACCTATTCTTGACATAAACCCCTCAACATTATTCTCATCCAAACTTCTTGACATGATGTTGCTGTAGCTACTACATACTCTGCTTCTGCTGTAGATAATGCCACAATTGGCTATTTTTTAGAAGCCCATGAAATGGCTCCTGAACTCATATGAAAAACATAACCAGAGGTACTTTTCCAGTCATCAATACTTCTATCCCCATCACTGTCAGTATATCCAATTAACTCAGAATTTTCTGAAGTAGTATATATAAAATTCCATACCTTTTAGTTCCTTTCACATACCTCAGGATTCTTTTTATTGCTTGCCAATGTGCTTCTTTGGCCTTTCCATAAATCTGGAAATTAAACTAACAACATGCATAATATCAGACCTAGTTGCAGTCAAATACATAAGGCTACCAACTATGCTCTTGTACAAACTAGGATCAAAATCCTTGCTGCTGTCCTCTTTGTTGAGTTTCAATCCCATTATTGTAGGAGTAATTATTGCCTTACAATATTGCATGTTAAATATTTCCAAAACTTCATTTACATATTTAGCTTGAGAAATAAAAAATTTATTTTCATTTTTCTCTACTTCTATTCCTAAGAAGTATTTCAGTAATCCCATATCAGTCATTTCAAATTCATCTTTCATGACTGTTTTAAAATTCTCAATGAGGTAATCATCATTACCTGTAAATATCACATCATCAATATATAAAACAACAATTAGCATCTTACCATCTTTCTCTTTGATGTATAATGTGGGTTCTCCTTCACATTATTCAAACCCATTTTCTAGTAGATAGGAATCTATCCTACTGTACCATGCTCTTGGTGCTTGCTTCAGCCCATAAAGAGCTTTCTTCAATATACAAACTTTGTGCTCTTGGCCTTCTTTCTCATAGCCAAGAGGTTGTTCAACATAAACCTCTTCCATTAAAACTCCATTCAGGAATGTTGATTTCACATCCATTTGGTATACCTTCCACTTGCGTTGTGCTGCTATGGACAACACTGCTCCCGCTATTTCCATCCTTACAACTAGTGAAAACTTTTTGTCATAGTCTCTTCCATGTTGATGCTTATAGCCTTTGACAACAGGTCTGGCCTTACGCCTTTCAATCTTACCTTGAACATCGATTTTGGTCTTGTACACCCATTTCACTCCAATCACTTCTTTACCTTTTGGGAGATCAACCAATTCCCATGTTTTATTTTTTTCTATTGCATTCATTTCTTCATCCATAGCGTCTATCCATTTCTTATCTTTTATAGCTTCTTAAAAATGATTAGGATCATCAGCATGACAATATAATAAATATAAAGAGTTCATGCCTTCATTCGTTGCCTCTTGCTCATAAATATCATTCAAATTTCTGAATCTGGTTCCTCTTTCATTTGGTGTACTTTTACTTGAAGAAGCACTCAAATCTGCTCCTTGTGGTGTGTTTTAAGAAGCACTATCATTACTTCTCAAGGGTGTCCTCATTCCTACTTGTGGTGTCCCTTGTAGTCCTTGTGTTGATGGAGGTGGTGGTGCTAATGATGGATTTATTTTAGCCATCTCATTCTCATTTTCATCATGAGACAAACAACTCTTTACATTGACTATTTTCTCAATGCTTCCATCCCAAGCTTCTTCCTAAATGAATTGAACATCTCTGCTCACAATAAATTTCTTGGTGGATGGGTTATAAAACATATAAGATTTGGATTCCTCACTATATCCAATAAAAATACACTTCTCCGCCTTACTTTCCAACTTCTTCCTTAGCTGATCTAGAGTGTGTGCATAAGCCACACAACCAAAAACTCTCATGTGGGTGACACCTTGTTTTATCCCACTCCATGCTTCTTCCGAAACTCTATTCATTACTGCTTTGGTTGGGAATCTATTCAAGATGTATGCTGCAAAATGTATAGCTTCAGCCCAATAATCATTTGGAAAATGTTTTTCCTTCAGCATACTTATTACCATATCCATGATTGTTCTATTTTTCCTTTCAGCAACTCCATTTTTCTCCAATGTGTACCTTGCTGTAAATTGCTTGTTTATGCCATTTTCTCTGCAAAAATGCAGAAATTATTTTGAGATATACTCACCTCCTCTATCAGTTCTTAAAAATTTTATGTGCTGCCCACTTTGGTTCTCAACAAGTGCCTTAAAGTGGCAGAATTTTTCAAACACTTCACTTTTATATTTCAAGAAATAAACCCAAGTTTTCCTTGTGAAATCATCAATAAAAGTCAGCATATAGTGGTTTCTTGCTAGTGATGGTGTTTGCATTGGTCCACATAAATATGAATGGACAATTTCTAAGGGTGCCTTTGCCCTTATGCTCTTTCTTGATGGAAATTATTCTCTGTGTTGTTTGCCCAAGATGCAGTCTTCACATAGGCTGTCCTGTTTCTCAATCAATGGTAATCCCTTTACCATTAATTTCCTATGCAACAAATTCAGACCTCCAAAGTTGAGATGTCCAAATCTCAAGTGCCATAACCAATTTTCATATTCTGTTTATGTTTGGAATGTCTCTTGTGTCATTGCTGTCATTTCTTCTTTTTTCTTCAAATCTGCTCTCATTTTGAGAGGGAACATTCTGTTCTTTGCCATATTCACTTCAACAATACATTGTTTTCTTGGTGGTTTATCCATGATGTTTCATACATAATCTTCAAAGAAAACATTGTAGCACTTTTGAATGAGTTGTCCAAAGCTTAACAAATTACATTTCATACCTGGTACATAATATACATCAGATATACTCTTATTTTCTCCTTTCTTTGTCAAGACACCTACTCTGCCTTTTCCCATGACAAAGACTTTACTGTCTATCCCTAATGTAACTTGAGACTTCGAATTTTCATCTAACATGGAAAACATGGCAATGTTTCTAGTCATATGGTTACTACACCCTGAATCTAGAAACCATATATCTTCATTCTTTTATTCTACCATATTACATGCTAGAAACAATTTATCTTGACTAATATTTTATTTTGTAAAATTAGCACTGGGTCTGTTACCCATGTCACTCTGTTTCTTCCTACATTCATTTTCATAATGACCATACTTCTTACAGTAATGACATTGGACTTGGGATTTTTCATACCTTTGTCCATGTGCTTGATTTTTTCCAACTTGTTGGCTGCTACCTTAGCCTTGGTTCTAATTTTGATTGCTACCCCTTCCACTTGCATGGTTGTTTCTTCCTCCTATGTTTTGGCTTTTGCCTCTTTATTTTCCTCTGTGGCTTCCTTTGCCTTGACCTTTTCCTCTTCCAAAGGAAATTTGTGCCTTGAAGGCATGCTCCAAAGATGAGTGTGAATTTCTACCCAATCTTTGTTCAAGAGTCATCAGTGATGCAGGAAGCTCATCAACTGTAAACTTTGTGAGATCCTTTGTCTCTTCAATGATTGTGACTATAACATCAAACCTTGAGGGTAAGCTCCTCAACACTTTCTCCACAATCCTTATTTTTTCAAGTGTCTCTCTTTGAGACCATATCTGGGTAACCAACCTAATCACATGTGTGAAGAATGAGTCTATGTTATCAGACTCTTTCATACAGAGAGTTTCAAAATCTCTCCTCAGCAATTGTAGCTTTGCTGTCTTCACCTTCTCCATACTTTGATAGGTAATCGGGAGGGTATCCCATGCATCCTTGGATCTCTTAGCTGCTGCTATCCTTGGAAACACACTCTCATGTACTGCTTGATAGAGATAGAAGAGGGTTTTTGAGTCCTTCTTCCTATTTCTCTTCAAAAAATATTTCTCTACCTGTGTCAAGGAATTAAAGGCATTTTCATCTGCCGGTTCTTCAAAACCATATTCAACAAGCTCCCATAAGTATTGAGAGGCAAATAGGGCTTTCATGGTGATTGCACAATAATCATAGTTCTTCCCATTGAACTGCGAGAGCTGAGTATTTCCAATAATCATACTGGTACTTGGTCAAGCCATGGCTTACAAACTGAACTTTGAAATAAACTTGACTGTGTTTTTCAAACAATCTGCCTCTATGTCTAAGAGACCAAACTCTATCTCCGAAAACTTCTCTGGACTGCTCTTTTAAATTCAAAACAAGAACTCTGTTTTGATAAATACCTGTACTTGAACTTCTGCTGGGCTTTCACGCTGCTGGTGAACTGCTGCAACAAGCTTCCTTCCTCCTTCAGTTTCTTTGACACCTTAAAAGAGCTTGGACTAGCTCTGATACCATGTTGGAATTTTTGAATATTCCAAACACACTGGGAGAACAAAAGGTTATCCTCTACAACAAAGAGATTTAAAAAAAAATTATTGTTGCTAGACAGAGATGGCACAAACTATTTCTATTTCATTAAAAAAAAAAAAACTATTACAAATTTTCTTCCGCTGAAGTGGGATTACAAAATCTATGTCTGATTTTTGCTCATGCAGTGCTTGCAGAATAAAACTCTCTCTGTCTTTAAAAAAAAAAACGCACATATAGTTCTTACAGGTATTTTTTTTGTTTTGCCTTCGGGCACACAAAAAAAAATACACAGTCTTCTTTTTCAATAAGCCTACGGGATTTTTCTTTTATATTGCGTGGCGTCTATAACATAAAAAAAAAGAAATATAACAAGGTTTTAAAAAAAAACTTTAATACTGCACCGCATGACTTTAACCCAAAGTTTAATAAACCTTTTAACTTGGATTTCAAACTTCAATAAACCAAGTTGCAATCAAATTTGCATTACAAATTAGCACTACGTCAGCTAGCCTCAAACTAACGCGAACGACCTCTGATTGGCTGATTGTTGGGGCCTGCGGAACTCAAATAGGATGTGAACCAGATTCCATAAAAAAATTCGCGTAACAAAAGGTGAAAGTGACATCATGGAAAAAATCAACACGAAACAATGCGATTAGTCGATGAGTGGTGTGTTGGCATGTGGGATCGGCTTCTCATCGGCGATCGGAGATTTTGCGGTGCGGAGAACTTTTCACTTTGGCGCATGCGATTGCGATGTTGAGATGTGGGCCATCTCGGCATCGGTGCATCGGCGGAACAAGGTTGCAGTGGCATAAACATTGGCGATTGCGATATGTGATGTGCGTTGTTGGGACCACATCGCAATATCGCATCGTAAGCGAGACTGCGGGACTGATGATTGCACGGAGAGGAGAGTGATGAGCGATGATGCAATGTTGTGGGGACCACCATGACGTGGCTCCATTAAAAATTTAAAACTGGTGCGTGAACAAAAAATATTTCTGTTTGGTTGGTGAGGGCTTTATGGCTCGATAAGACTGTTATTTTAAAGCTTCTACTATTGTGTGGTTGAACCACAAAAAACTTCAATACCTTCTCCAAAGTTGGCTGCGGCCCATAACAAAAAAATCCATCCTTACAATTTTTTCCATGCCTTTGTTAAATGCACAAAAGTGTGGAATCAACCTGTTTGTACTCTTTTCTTGTGCACAGGGTACTTGCAAATGAATTTAATATTTTCAACATTCAATAAATTTTTTCTAAAATATATGTCATTTTTTTTTGCAAAAAAAATTAACGTCTCTTGTAATTATTTGGAATGTGTCTACCAACGAAGGCATAGCCCTTATGAAAATTGAAAATTAGAGCACACATTTTAACGATACAATTTTAGCCATCGTCATATCCTGAACTTCGTCAACACAATTTAATTTAACTTAAATATGTATTATGAAAGCTTACCATATCTGCAAATGTTAAAGTCAATATTACTTTGCTTTTGCCTCTCATAGTGCAAGAAATGTGCGTCTCCCAATTCTGGCTAAATAATTTGTGGCATCAAAAGGATAGTTGCTTTGAACACAAACATGCAGATAGTCAGAAAGCTCTCAGAGATATCAGATGAAGTTGCAATAAATATCCTTCAGGCAAAACAAGGACAAGTGTAGTTTCAAATCGAGTTGCTTATACAGTCCCAGCCAAACATTAAGTAGCTCTAATTGATCCAGCTCACCGAGTTGACCCAGCCGTAGTTTCACCAGTTGACTCAGCAGTTTCATATCCAGTGCATAAAGAGTTGATTCTCCAACTATTACATACAGTCCTGGTTATAATTGATCCAAAACCTTTTATCCTAAGAAACCCTACATCCTTAGTCTGTTTTCAAACTTGTTATTTCTCCTGTCAAACTGGCTGGCTTCATAGTTTGTGGTTTGGACTTAGTCTCTTGTCAAACTTGTTCATTCTTCCTCGCTCCTATACTTTGTTTTCTCTTCACTCAGTGGCAGGGACAAGGACTTGCTGCTTCTCAACCTCCTTGTTAATTTAGAAAACATATCTTCAACCACATAAGCCTTAGAAGAAATCCAATATGTAAAGTGTGCATAAGCGTATATTTTTCTGAAACGTCTCACCTGCACCACCATCCCAATTTCTTTATCAAACTTTTATGCATGAAATGAATACAAAATTTCCACTACCTGATAACTCTAGAGATATGTTAAATGCATTACACATGATGTATCAATTTTTTCCACAACATAATACACATGAGATATCCCATACCTAATTAAAAACCTAGAGATTTTCAGTTAAGATAGAAGAGACCCTACACGTAATTTAGGGATTAACATGGACAACCTATTAATTTTTTTCAGTAACTGTATATTCAACATGTAAGTGCTTTCAAGCTAGCAATGAAGATCGTATGACTATTGGCGCTCAATTTTAAAGGAAAATATTTGCACGGTCGGGTTTACATTTTGGCTTATATATAATTTTTTTAAAATTAGAAGATAATGAAAACCTAAACACCCCATTAAAAAAAGTTACTTTAAACTCCTGTAATTGCTATAAGAGGAAGACAATCATCCAGGCAAGTGGGAAAATATGACTACCTGAGATGTAGTATGCATGGTTAATGCAAGTTATGCAATATCAGGGAAAGCTTTAGTACTTCGCCAGCTGAACAGTTGAAGGATTTCTGCAATGAAAGGTGGAAGACTTCACAGCACCAGCCCCTAGACCAATGATATACTTTTTACATCCTTCACATATGAATATGAAAGTGAAAGTAATATCTCAAACTCAATATTACAGAACCAAAGTAGTATTAGGGTTTTTGTTTTCTGTTCTTTAAAACTTAAATAGATTAAATAAATCCAAATCTAACTAAGAACTATTTAATTTAAAGTCTAGATAGCTCCATATCATAGGTGTTCATGAGTTAGACACTTTAGTGAAGTACCATAATCTAAGTCATATCTTTTGTAAATATGTGGAAATATATCTATCATGATTTTCAAGAAATCCACATATTTCACCTAAAGAAGGATAATTTAACTGAATTTTTAGCAAAAACTATGGAGAAAAATATTTTAATGAAAGTTATTTAGTTCAAAAAAATAAATCAAATCACTATGTTCAATATTTTAACTGAATTTTTAACAATAAATATGCAGAAAAATATTTAAATAAGATTTATTTAATTAAAAAATTAAATCAAATCACTATGTTCAATATTGTTGGACAATTAGATAGTTCCACACCATACTTGTGTAGATCTCGAATCGCTGGATAAGCGTCTCTCTTTTACGGTACCTACAAGATTAGACAAGCGTTCATATCAAAATTTTCCAAAGAACTCTCTTCCCGTGAGCTTACAATTAAAAAATATACAAAAAGTGTGATGTATCTTCTGTAATAGCCATAATTCAAAGAATGTCGAGAGAAGAAGAAAGAGAGCACAGACAATAATTCTGACACAAGTACATGGAGATCAACAAAACAAAGACACATGATATAGTATCTTGCTCTCATCCAGGGCGAAACCCCTCTTCTAGGGAAAACCCATAATTATCTTCTCTTCCTTTAGAACCAAATCAAATGAGATAGCGAATACATTTTGTCCAATATGGATACTTCCTCTAATCCCCTAAGTATTATTCAAACTTCAAATGTTAACTTAAGTCAAACTACTTTAATCCTCCATCAAAATCAAATTTCGGTCCTCGTGCTTCAGATTTTCGGTCCTAATGCAAATCTGCGGCTTCGACTTCTTTCTGCATTCTAGAAACTCACATATGTGACAAAAATGAGAGAAACTTAACTTCCTTTTGCTAGATAGGTGTCTCCTTGCTCTTCGCTATGGTTTTCCTTCTCCTTTTAGGTATTTCACACATCTTTTATTCTTCTTACAAATGAAAATCAAATTTTCTTGATTGATGCTCAAATAAATTAAGTAGCACTTATATTTATAGTAGTTATAACTCCCTTAATGAGGTTCACTTTTCTTCTCTTTGGGCCAACTTGGTGGAGGAGGCATAAATGAAAATTTTGACTCAATTATAATTTTATTTCTTGATATACAAATCCCAAGAAGAGTCTGTTACATGATGAAAAGGACTAATAATCATGATATAAACCCTAGAATAACTCAATGGATACTTTGACCTAGAAAAAAAATAAATAGAGCATGAATCCCATGCTTATAAATAATTTATTTTACAATAAATATTTATGTTTCTTTCTTTTTGACAAATAAGATACATCACGACTCAAATACAATTATGAAGACCGATACTAGTTAGATTTCTCAACACTCCCTCTTAACTAGGGAGGTATTCATAATTGGTCAACTGGTACAAGGTTGAGCTGAGTTTGAAATTTTCTTAAGAAGATTACAATGACATATGCAATTCTAGGGATACCCTTACTGCCAAGGTATCCTCCCAACAGGGACTAAGGCATCATCAAGGAAACATGCCACTATAGATACCTTCAGGATATAACCATAGTATCAATATAGATGACATCAAGGCATCCATGGCCTAACACCAACCCTCAGAGATCCAAATATCATCTTCAAGGTTAGATCTCCACAAGACCAATGATACCCTCCATCACATGTATACAAACATCATCAAATCTAGCCTATATGTCCTCCCAAGTACCATCATACATGCAATTCATGATACTTATGAACTACTTGTTCAATCATTAGAACATCCAATAGTTGAATAACCCCAACCAATATTAATAATTTCAATATATATGTTCGTATATGCTAGTAGAAAACTCTGGGGTCTTTAACCATTCTGATGCTGCTTAGTTCATCACATAATCTGAACACATATCGACGGAAGCTTCCTTCTTTAACCTATCCAACAACACCAAATTTAGTCTCAACACTTCTTTAAACCATCTGAATCTTGTTCACAACATCATAAATCATGAAAAACTATTTGTAGTGCTATATATAATCTTTGATCTCAAACATCCTCATGGCCTTCACATCATGTTATCACCTATGTAGAAGATTCACTTTCATTATCCAAGCTTCTTCTCAACTAGGGGACAAGTCCACGAAAAGTTTTATTCACATAGGTTATTTCTTCAATATTATCATATCATCAGAGAACTTCAGCCTTGCGAAACTTCATTCTTTTAGGAACATCATTCTATAAATTGATATGGTAACAAGGTCATATATCAATCATCAATGCAAACTTCAATGTCATCTAGATTCTCATAGATCCTTCTTTCCATCGTTCTCAACATCATCATCAAGTAAAAATCTTCAACATCTTAAAGACTATGCACCTACAAATATTATCAACAAGATAACCAAACACATATATATATGTGCAAGATCTTGAAGTCAACTTTATCAATTTAAATAACAACTAGGGTTATCAAAACTTATAATAAAGAATCAAACTTTATATATCTAAAACCTAAACCTAGTTAGGTTTATAATAATCAACAAGGGTTACACATTTTATGACATATAATTTTACAACAACCTTTGCTAGGGTTTTCTTACAAACCATAAATTCCATCATCAAAATTAAGAAAATCAATTTAGGATTCCAATCATGTAAAATAATTTTACATCTAGGGTTTCATTATCATACCCTAGAATATTATAGCAATATCTACTAGGGTTTTGTCTTAAGCCCTAGATACAATCATAATTTTTGTTAATATAAAATTACCTAAAAAATGTTACGGTTTAAACCATACATTATCATATACACCTATGGTTTTATTCCCAGGATTAACTATTTTATCATAAATTTTGATTCATCAAACCCTAACAATATAGAGTTTCATCAATAAATATAAAACATCAAAGGACTAGGGCTTTTATAGTGAACCCTAACAGTTATTATTTTATCAAAAATAATAAAAGATAGTAAAATGAAGGTTGATTTAATATAAAGATAAATCACCCTAGCACTATGAGAATATTTCATGATTTTATAGCAAATCCCTAGACATGAGAGATAAAGCAATTTGTTTAAAAACAAAAAGATCGTACCTTCTTACATAAAGAAGACATGTTACAACTCTTTATACATGCATTGCGTTTATTTTTTAACAAAACTTGTAGGGTTTCATATTGAAGGACTCCCTCTGCAACAAAAATTCTTACAAGTATCCCTTTGAATATTCCCTTTGAATATATTCACAACCCTTATTCTTTAGAATATACCTGCAAGCTTAGTCCTTCCAAGGAAAATGAAAGAGAGGAGAGAATAATCAAGCACCAAGGATATATATATATATATATATATATAGAAAATAGAAAATAATAGTTATCTTTTGTGAGAAGGTGGAATCTCCTTTTGGAAGGGCTCCATCTCACCATGAAGTATCAACATCCTCATTTATTTATGTACTTGTAACATTCACTGACAAGTACTATTTCTTTATGTACTTATAGCATTAACTCACAAGTACTACCAAAAATATACAAGTACAAGAGTATCGTTACAAACTAGGGATATCAGAACCAAACCCTAAGATATCAATTTTAGGGTTTAAAATCTAATTCTATAATTATTAAGGTTTCTAATTTATCCCTACCACAAACCCAAAAGTTAAGGTTTCTATGAGGGAATGGAATGGAATAGGGTAGGTTTTCTCAACTACGGTTTACAAAAACTTAAACAAAAACTTCCAACATTACAAACCCTAGAACCAAAAATGAGATTTTTAAAACCCTAATCAAATAAGAATTATACAATTATACGGATACAAAAAATATATAGTTACCTCAAGGAATGCTTACCTTAGTCCTTCACGATCGTTATGCTCCAATGGTTTCTTCATGATGCCAAGGTCAAGAACTTCCTTCGTTTGGATTGTAATAAGGGTATCTTTTTCCTTTATCAAAGAAATGAATATGTCACTTTTCTTGTTTTATTCAGAGTGAGGATGATTTCCATACTCAGATTACTTTGCATCACATGGGAAGATAGCATATATCTTGTAACTGTCAAATGAATCTGAATGTATCACTGTCGTATGGCCTATTTGTAGTTATGTATCACAATCTTAACAAGCCATATGTTGATTTTATACTTTCCTAGACATATTACTATCAATACATTGATGTCACTAATGCAAGTTAACTTTCAAGGTGACTGTCATATTCAAGTTTGGGTAGCTTCCATGTTTGTCTTGTCATCAAAATTCCTTGTACTCCTATCAAACCTTGGCATCCCTTTATATTTATGTCATTATAGTTTGAATAACTAGTATCTTTGTCATGTATCTAGAAACGTTACTCACATGAGTAATTTGTTATAACTTTGTTTCAAGATAGATCATCTTTCCCTTCCTTGAAATACAAAAATTCAACCTAATTTTTGTATAGAATGCCTTGCATCTTTATATATATTATAGTTATGTACCAATATCCCTTCGCACTTCAATCAAGTTATGAATTTTAGCTTGTAATAATTTTATTGTCATCCTTCATTGTATTCCATAGTTGGTAGGAAGCTTGTATCACTAGTACTTATTGAAACAAACTACAATTCATATTGTGTTTGAGAAGTTGTTACGTCTAGTCACAGGGGCTTCAGTGGAGGAGCAATACCAGACCACTTGGGTTCACATTGGGGGATATATAATGAGGGAAAAATGACACAATATATTGGGGGATATATAGGGGGTAAAGGGTTTTTATATTGGAAGGTATAAAAAATGGAGCTCAAAGTTCATAAAAAAATATAAAGGGGTATAAAAAATGTTAATATAAAAATCTACCTACAATATATAGTGAAAGTAGGGCTTTTTAAATTGGGAAGGTGTATTGGGTTTATATTGGTAGAGGGTTAAATAATGTTATTTTTAGAGGTATTTTCCAATATGTACTCAAATTAAGGGTATTCTTTAATATGCTATGATCGCACGTGATATGTTAGAGGTTCATTGAGTGAAGCTCGTGCGCCTAGTCAATATCTATAAAGTTCAATTAAATAAATGCCAAATACAAGTAGATGATGAGAGCCAAATTTATTCAAGATTTTTTTTCCCTTGTACTTCACCTTAGCTCTGATACCATGTTGTAAAATCATAAAGGTATAAATATTTTCTTACCTTAATAGCTACTTGTGATTTATTTGAATTATTATTATATTTTTTATATCTTATTATCATCGAGAAACTACTAAAAGCATAAGTACATGAATATCAACACAACAAAGACACATGATATAAGCTCTCAGCTAGGAAAAAACCCCTCTTGTAGGGAAAAAAAAAATTTCTCTTATCTTCCTTTAGAACCAAATAAAATGAGACAACCAAGACCTTTTGACCCAGAAAAAGACCTCCTCCAAACCACCAAGTCATCCTCCCAATATGATTATTGAAACTTCAAAATTCAACTTCAATCAAAAATTTTCAATCCCGTCAAACTCAAATTTCAGCCCTTCTTCTTCATATTTTCAACCCTATTGCAAAGCTGCAACTTTGGCTTCTTTCTGCAATCCAAAAAATCACACATATGACAAAAAAAGAGAGAAAATTGACTTCCTTTTGCTATACATTTGTCTTCTTTCTCTTCGTTATGATTTTCCTTATCCTTCTACTTATTTCACACTTCTTTTATTCTTCTTACAACTGCATATCAAAATTGCGTGATTGATGCTTAAATAGGTAAAGTAGCTAGTGGTTGTAGCTCCATTAATGAGGCTGACTTGTCTTCTCTTGCGGATGGCTTGGTGGAGGAGTCATAAATGACATTTTTTACTCAAGTACAATTTTATTTCTTGATATAAAAAGCCCAAGAAGGGTGTATTACATGATGACAAGGATTAAGAATCATGACATAAACCCTAAAAGAACTTAATGGGTGCTTTGACATAGAAACAAAATAAATATAGCATGAAACCCATGCTTATAAATAATTTATTTTACAATAATTTTTTCTTTTTCTTGCTTTTTGTCAAATGCATTACATCATGAATCAAATAAAATTATGAAGATCGATATTAATTATGTTTCTCAACATATTGGAGAGTCTATATATTGTATTCATGTTCAATAATAATCATCATAAGATTTTATGAGTATTTCAAATTGTCTCCTTGGTTCATTAGCTAGTTTCTCAAGAATTTTATTGTCTCTTCTTTTTTGTTGTGCAAGTAACTAGTTTAGTATTTATTCATACTTATATCCTATGATTGTGCTTAAAATTCAAAATGGTATCAGAGCACAAATGAGTTTATGAAAAATACTAATATTATATTAGATATTTTACAAGATTAGAATAGTATGAAGAGAAAAAATTAACTCATAGTGATCCTCACTCGTTTCAATTATTTTTAGTGGAATCCAAATATCCTTCTATTGCTACTTAGTAAGAGACTCTATAGGATTACAACAAGTACTAAAATTGAGCCTGCATCAACAATTGATAAATTAAAATACTTTATTAGGATATGTGAAGCCTATGAGATAATTTTTTTGTGTCTCCCCCTTTATATACTCTTTCATGTTGAGTCATGCTCAACACCTAAAGAAGTTTGGAAAAAAACTAGAGGGATTGTTTGGTAAGAAACATGAGTTGAGAGGACAAAAACTAGAGAATAAGTTTATTTCTCTATACCCTAATAATTTTGATACCCTATAGGAATTATTCTCAAGATTCAACACTTTGATGACATAGTTAAAAGCTTGTGGGATAGAGAGGAAGGAGGAACACCTTATGCTTATGTAATTTATAAACTATGCCCTTAATGTTATATCTTTATCTCTTCTTTCCATACAACTAATCTCTCCATAGATGAGAATTGGAGATGCTATATTTGTATCATTTCATTGAGTACTTGATACATGAGAAAAATAATTTCATATACATTGAGGCTACTAATCCTTCCATACCCTATGCACTTACGATGAATGTATTGTTCTTTGAACACATTAAAGAAGAGTGAAATAATTTATAACTAAATGAAAAACTGAAAGATAAGCATAGATAGGTAAATGCACAAATATGTGTGGTAAAACCTTGACAAGGTGTCAAGGAAATCTCCATGGGGCAAGGGATTAGATATGCTATTAATCAAGAAATGATTCTCCTTATCTAACAAACCTCTCACGACATCCAATTTAACCTGGGTTATTTCGTTATTCTAAATTCTTTCGTTATACAACCAACTAATAGTTAATAATTAAATTTTCCCAAAATTACATTAATTACATTTGTTGTCGTATTTTAACAAAATCCACCTTGACAACAATTTTCCTAATCCCTTGCCCATGCCCATTCATCATTTATTCTACAAGCCAAGAGAAGCGAGACACCATCTCAGATTCTCTACTGTAATTGGCTTCGTGAATATATTTGCATGATTCTCCTGTGTACGGACCTTCTTGAGAACTACTTTTTCGCCTTCGATTACATGTCTCACAAAGTGATACCTTACATTGATGTGCTTGGTCTTGCTGTGATAGGCTATATTTGTAGCCAAATGAATGGCATTATGACTGTCATAAAACACATTCACTTTCTCCTACTGATCAGGTGATCATGTCCTATTGGAAAAATGCTCAAAATTTTATTTGCTCAAAATTGGTTGGAACCTGAGCGACGGGATAGGCCTTGGCAATACGATCCCGGCACCGTGAATGACACTCAAATCCGTTACTGTATGAAGAAGTTGTTGCACTTTGAAATCGCCCAATAACCTCTAATGCTGAATGGGTTCATGATTTTAATGTGGAGAAATATTTTTAATATATTAAAAATTTTAATATGTTATTTGATTTTAAAAAAATCATATATTATATATATATATTTTTATATATTAAATATTAATTAAATATATATATAAATATATATATATATATATATATATATATATATTAATTATATTTATTTAAATACAAAGTTTATTAAAACCAAACTATGATAAAACCCAAAATGCAAATTGTTAAATCAAAGGTTAAAAATTCGGTTTGAATACATGGGCAAATGATTTATGTGAAAGGGTATGTTAGGTTAAGTTTTAAAAGCCAATGTGCAACGTTTAAACCAAATGATGTTCAATGTTTTAAAAGTTCATATGGCAAGTCAAAAAAGGTTTACGTGGCAGATGTAATGATTAGAGGTCACGTGTTGAATACATTTGGAGCGGAGGAGTTTAAAGGGGCTTGGGGAAAACCCCCCCCCCCCATTCCACATGACCACAGCAAATACCCTCGGCCTTAAGGCCTTCCTACCCGTTGGGAGATGAAACGGTTAAAGGTTATGTGTTTTAAATGTCGGAAAATGTGTTCACATGTCCGGCGGGTTAGGGTCACATTAAATGCTAACCACCCAATTGGTGGGAAAATTGGTGGATCGTACCAATTTAGGCGGACCTCTAAACTTATATGCAGTTAACTAAAGTTGGCCCACTTTTTGTGGGATTTTTGCCTAACATTGGGCAAAAACTTTAGTGAGACATAACTTTTGCTAGGAGAATCCTTTCTAAGTGATTTATTTTATTTTATTTTGGGTCTTCTCAACATTTTGAAGCCATTGAGATAGGTTTCAGATCCATTCGAGCAATTCTTCAGCCTGTTTAGCTTCGGAGAAGCTTTTTGAGCCACTAGGTCCACTTTGGGGTTGATGTTGTGCTAAGCTGTGGTCAACCTTTTGATGTGAACCAAGAGACTAATTTGGGTAATTTGAACATTCCAGAGCTGTTGGTGCAGGTTGTAGAGGCAACAGAGATCATCTTCAGGTACTTTTTTAGTAGAGAGAGCTTGAAGAGCCACTAGGGCTTGGGGATTGGAGAGCTGTATTGGATTATAGTTATCCATTGGAGGTGAAAATATAGTCATTTATTACTGTATTCTACACTCTAAACTCATTTCTGCAGCTATTTTCACCTGTTTAGGCTTTCTACACATTTTATAATAATTTTCTGAGCATAATAAGAGCAATGACATGCCCATTTGGGGGCCTTGGACCCAGCAGATGTAGCCCAGGAGGGGTGAACTGCCTCATCATATGCTGAGTTATATTCTGTGTTTTATTTTCTGCTTATTTTCAGAGTTAAATATGTTAAACAGTAAAAATAAATAAGCCTCCTACATGTAAAAGGACTCATAAACTCATCAAAGTCACTTTGTTCCAATTTCAAAACACATTAAACAGTTTGCACACATAAGTTTATTGGATAATGGATACCTTGCACCATCAACAAGTAGTTTCATTATCAGATCATTAGTGATTACTTCTATTATTTCTTTAGGCAGAGTCTGTAAAGGGCAAGAAAGCTTTAGGATCTCATCATTTCTCTAAAGGTGACATATCCTGTAAATGCCCCTACAGTCCATCTTTGTATTAGAAATAAGAAGTTCTTACATTTTCAGATCACCTGCATCCTTCCAATCTCATCAAGAAGACCTTTTAACCAGATTGCCTCTTTACAGACATCTGAAGCAGCTATATACTCTGCTTCAGTAGTGGACAAAGAAACGGTCTCTTGAAGCTTTGACATCCATCTAATTACTCCACCAGCAAGACTAAAAACATAACCTATAGTGGATCTCCTTTTTTCCAAATCACATGCATAATCAGAATCCACGTATCTGCAAACTGAACCTTCATGACCATCAAAGCTGATGCAATGGTCACTTGTGCCTCTCAAATATCGAAGAACCCATTTCACTGCTTGCCAATGTTCTTCTCTTGGATTTTCCATGAACCTGCTGACAACTCCAACTGCATGTGAAATTTCAGGTCTTGTAGATACCATCACATACATTAAGTTGCCTACTGCATTTTCATATGGTACACGAGACATATAATTCTTTTCTTCATTAGTTCTAGGACTAAAATCCGAAGAAAGCTTAAAATGGGAAGCTAATGGAACATTAATAGGTTTCACATTGTTCATACTGAACTTTTCAAGTACTTTCTCCACATACTTCTATTGTGATAACCAAAGCTTACCATTCTTCCTGTCTCTGTGTATCTCCATGTCTAAGATATGTTTTCCCACTCCAAGATCCTTCATATCAAACGTCCTAGAGATCTGAGCCTTTAATATGTTGATATATTCCATGATTTTTCTTGCAATAAGCATATCGTCAACATACAACACCAAGATAATGAATATGCAATTGAAACTTTTGAAGTATACGCAATGATCATACTCACTTCTGATAAAATTCTGGCTCACCATGAAGGAGTCAAACTTCTTGTACCATTGCTTGGGAAACTACCTCAGGCCGTACAATGATTTCTTGAGCTTGCAAACTAATCTTCTGTTGTGACCTTGTACAAAACCTTCTGGATGATACATATATATCTCTTCATCCAAATCACCATGAAGAAAGGTTGTTTTAACATCTAAATATTCTAATTGAAGGTCAAGTAAAGAAGTTAGTGCTAACATAGTACAAATAGAAACAAGTTTAACTACTGGTGAAAAAATATCATGAAAATAAATACCTTCAACCTGAGAATATCCTTTTGCAACCATCCTCATATTATACCTCTCAATACTTCCATCAAATTTTCTCTTCAACTTGAAGACCCATTTTCACCCAACAATGCTTCTCCTTTCAGGAAGTTCTACAAGAGCTAAGGAGTCCATTTCTTCTTCCATAGAATTTTTCCATATCTCGCTATCTACATCATATACTACTTCCTGATAACAAGAAGGTTCCCCATCTTGAGTAATCAATGCAAAATATGAAGCAGAATCTTCATACCTCTTAGGTGTTTTTCTTTCCCTCGTAGACCTTCTTAGAGTGACTGGTTGTTGAATTGGTTCTGGAATTTCTATAGTTTCCTTTGCTTCTTCACCTTTTTCATCAGAAGTCTCTCCTTCCTTTTGACTTCCTGGAAAATTTTTAGTCTCCAATTGAATTTGCTGAATTGGCGATACCTGTTCCTATTCAACTTTTTCAACATCTGATTTTAGAAGGAGAGATTCATCGATTGTTACATTTCTACTAATGAATATCTTCCATGAAGAAGGATCCTACAACCTATATCCTTTCACTTCATCATAATAGCCAACAAAAACACAACATTTCGATTTTGGATCCAACTTTGAACACTGATTTCTAGGAATAAGAGCATAGGCATCACATCCAAAAATATTCAAATAAGAATAATCACAAGACTAACCCGACCAAACTTCTTCGGGAATTTTATAGTTTATGGCAATCAAAGGTGATCTGTTAACTAAATAACAAGCAATGTATACTGCATCTGCCCACAACTCCTTTGGCAAGTTAACATTGTTGATCATGCTTCTAGCTCTATCCATAAGAGTTTGATTCATCCATTCAGCAATGCCATTTTTTTGAAGAGTATAAACAACACTTTTATGTCTAACAATCCCTTCATCCTTATAGAATTGTTCAAATTCTAAAGAAATAAATTCACCGCCATTGTCAGTTCTTAAACATTTAATTGATTTTCCTATTTTCTTTTCCACCATTGCTTTAAATTGTTTAAAAACATTAAGTACATTAGCTTTCTTTTTCAACATATAGACCGAAACTTTCCGGGAGAAATCATCAATAAATGTTAAGAAATATAATTCACCTCCATAAGACACAGTAGGAGATGGTCCCCACAGATCAGAATGAATGTAGTCTAAAATTTGTTTACTATTATGATTAACATTCTTGAACCTTTGTTTACATTGTTTTCCATACACACAATGTTTACAAAAAATCCAACTTCAAGGGTTTCAAATCAGGAAGCAACTTGTGGTTCATCAGTACTTAAAGACCTTTCTCGCTCATATGACCCAACCGCTAATGCCATAGATGATAACCTTCTTCTTCTTTTCCTGATACAATCAGTGCTCCACTAACTTGAGTACTTCATTTGAGTCTGTACAAATTTTTGACCTTTTCTGCCTTCATAAAAACTAAGGTTCCTTTTGATACTTTCAACACTTCATTCTGACCTGTAAATTCATAACCATTCGAATATGAAACTCCTAAAGAAATCAAGTTTTTATTTAGTTTAGGTACATGCCTAACATTCGATGAAGTTTTAAATCTATCATCATACATTTTAATTTTTACATTTCCCATCCCAACAGTCTGAGAAAATGCATTATTTCCCATAAACACAGAACTACCATTTACAACTTCATATGAAGTAAACCAACTTCTATGCGGACTCATGTGATGAGAAGCACTAGAGTCTAATAGCCAATTTTTAGCATCTTGAGAGACATTACAAATAGGTAGGGCTTCAATAGTGAAAACTTCATTAATCATACATGAATCAACCTGATTTTCTCCCTTATTCTAGTTTTCTGACTCCTTCCATTTCCGACAATCTTTCTTGAGGTGTCCAATTTTGTTGTAGTATAAGAACTTGGCTTTACACTTCTTGCTGCCCTTTGATTTTGATCTAGAAGAACCCCTTGCTTTCAACCCTCTTTCCTTTGACTGACCTCTAGCTACCATGGCTTCTACTGCAGATGTTTCAATACTGGATTTCCCTCGTACTTCTTCAGATAACAGAGCACCCACAACTGATTTAAATTTAAAAGAATCAACAGTGCTCAAATTGATTGAATTTACGAAGTGGTCCCATGACTCGAGAAGAGAACACAACAAGGTTATCACCTTGTCTTCTTCCTGCATTTTAACTTCCATATCTGACAACTAGAAAATAAGTGTATTAAAAATATTTAAATGTTCTACAACTTTTGTATGCTCCTTCATCCGAAGACTGTATCGTTTTATTTTCAAATAAATTCTATTTGTCAATGATTTAGTAATATACAAGGTTTCAAGTCTTTCCCACAACCCTTCAATTGTAATCTCTTCAACAATATTAAAGAGAACTTCATCTTCCAAATGCTTGCAGGTTTTTTCTTTACCACGTCTAATGCTTTGTGCAACCCTTGTTGCACAAGCAAGTCGCTAACTTTCTATTTCCACAATGCGAAATTTTTCTTCTCGGTGAATTTCTCCACCTAGAACTTTGAATTCATCATTTTGGCCATTTCTTCCTCCTAGTTTTCAATTCTTACTTAAATTTCCAACTACGGTTAAAAAAAAAAACCCTTTCCTCCTTTAAGCTAGTTAGGATTTTTGATTTCCGTTCTTCTACTAAATTCAATTTTCTCTCATTAAATTTAGTTCTTCATAAATATGAGACCTTTTTCATAAACAATTTCCTTTAAAAAAAAAAAACTGAGTTCTTTCAATATTGTCTGCCCAAAATAATATATATATATATATATATATATATATATATTCTGCCCCTTGTAATCTTCTTTTTTTTCCTTTACAAAACTTTTTGTCTGCCTTAAAAATATTTCTTTCTGCCTTAAAACTATATATATATATATATATATATATATATATTGCCTGCTCTTTTCTTTTCCCTTTCTTTTTATTTTTTTTTAATATTAAAAAAAAAAACTAGTTTGTATTCTCTGGCACAACCTAAATTCGTCTCAGACAGTCGAACTTATCAAACTTCCTCTGCATAGCCATCGAGAATTCTTTTTATATCTCCTATCCGGAAGCATGAGACTTCTCCCTTTTCGATGGCAGACATAATAGATTTCTCTGTTCTCACAACAACCTTTATGACAACGAAAATCTTCAATCCAGTGGGGTAATCTCTTAACACAACATCCCCTTCTCTCTGGCCATGGAGAGAATAGGGTTCTTTGTTCTCACAACAACCTCTACAACAGCAACAATATTCAATAAAAGAAAAAATGGGCTCAATTTATCTTGAGAATGGCGGCCCTTCTATCAGCGGCTCAATCTCACAATATTCTCTCAAAAACTGGTGGCTCTTCTATCAGAAGAACGTTCCCTTCTAAATAGGCAGACAGGGAAGTATTCTTACCACAACCCTCACAACTATCTGCTGCTATGATACCACTTATTATTCTTTGAACACATTAAAGAAGAGAGAAATAATTTATAACTAAATGAAAAATTGAAAGATAATCATAGATAGGTAAATGCACAAATATACATGGTAAAACCTTGACAGGGTGTCAAGGAAACCTCCATGGGGCAAGGGATTGGAAACTCTATTAATCAAGAAATGATTATCCTTATCTAACAAGCCTCTCGGGCCATCCAATTTAGCCTAGGCTATTTCGTTATTCTAACTTCTTTCGTTATACAACCAACTAACATGCAATAAGTAAATTTCCCCCAAATTAAATTAATTACATTTGTTGTCATATTTTAACAGAATGATGATAAAAAGAAATAATACAAGGTAAAAAAGACTACATGCTCATATTAAAATGACCAAAAAATTTAGAACTAATTTATTTAGACTCAGACTATGCAGGATATATCAACTCTATAAAGTCTACACCAAGATATGCCTTCCTATTTGCAGAAGGTGTGATCGTATGGGAAAGAAATAAATATAAGTTGATTTCTTCTTCCACTATGGAGGAAGAGTATATGAAATATTATGAGGATAGGTCATAGAATTTATGGTTACAAAATTTCATCATAGGGCTTCGAGTTGTAGATTCTAAATCTCAACCATTAAGGATTTATATTCGCTTTAGTTCACTTCACTAAAAACAATAATAATAGTATCTCCAAAAAACACATTTACATAAAGTACCTTGTCATTAAACAACATTTTTGGAATCATCATGTGACTATTGAAAAAATCAACGCTAATTCAATGACTGTGGATCCTGTGATGAAAGAGTTATAGCCTAAGTTGGATGGAAAACATGTGGAGTGTATGGGACTGATTAACTTGTTTCAAGCTTGAATTTTTATGTACATTTGACGCACCATTAAATTTGATAATTGTAATTATGTTTTCAATGATTCCTAGTATATTTTTCTACTCAAATTTGTATACGTAAAAGAGTAATGAATGACACATTGTCCATTGAGACAAAAATTTGGAACTTGAATGGGTATTTTCTTGCATAATCATTTCACTATTCCATTTTTTCATCTTTTTCACCATTCAAAGCACCCATTTTTCATCATTTCACCTTACCACGTTACTTTTTCATTGCCTTTCATACCATGATTCTTCGTAAATATATCATGAAAAGATTATGGATTTTAAATTAGTTAATTATCATGATTTTTCTTTATTTTTAATGAGTTAGAGAGGATTCTGGTTTTTTTTACTAATGCAAGTTTTTTCCTAATTATGTCTCTGTAACTCCTATGTAGTCTTGTATCCAACCTCCAAGGTGGGCATATCTATGTAATTATAGGTGGAATTATGAGACATGGGTTTTTTTCATAGAGTTGGTGATATGGTTTCATATTATATAGATTGTTCTAGGGTCAATTCCACATGCCTCCTAATCATGATCATTTTCTTAGTCAAAGTGTGCAAGGAAGAAAGGAGTAGTAAACTTTAGATACAATTTTCAACGCAATGAAGAATAATCTATAAATTCTAGGACATGACCTTTTTTTAGAAAACCCTAAATTAGGTGACTCATGAATGGTTTCCAAAAAAAGTGCATGGATTAGGAGATACACATGTTTCTTTCAAGGGTGTATTTCTGGTTGTGGTAGTTGTCAAGTTGCTTCTGAAACAAAGTAATCAATGAGCGAAAGAACTAAATCCAACCTATTATCAAACAATTTCATGTTAAATCAATCATATGTAATCACATATTTAGTTTCTCTTCAACCAAGATCCATGAATAATGCATAAAATATAATATTTTTCTATCCGCCCATAATTTGACGGTTTATAATCGAGGGGGATTGGTTCCAATTTCCACCCTTTCTCTTTTGTATAAATGTATGGACTGAGGGAAGGTTGAGAGGTGTGTATGGTGGTTTCTATTGGGAAGATAATTTTAGATATGAAAAAGAGTAGACTGCAGATAGGAGGCTGCAAAATATGTGTAGTTCAAAGTCTGGCCATTTGGAAAATCAATGATGACAAATACATAAGTCTGAAATTATTGTCGAATTAATGCAAATGTTGATTGTTGGTGTCCATAAAATTTCATTCTATAACTTCATAGTCTATTTGGCACTAACTTGTAGGGCCCACCAACTCGGCCCACACTTCTGCATTCATTTCCTTTCTATAATATAATATAACTTAATTTATTTTCTTTCATTTTGATAGATAGATTATAGCTTTCTTGAATGCACCATTTATTTATTATTGAATGTTTTGTTTCTTACAATTGTTTCTTAGTTGTGGGATTGGGTTTGATAATTGAAGTGAAATTTACACATAGCAACCCTCTTGGTTTCATGACCATCTGGTTCATTCACTGTGACAAAGCCATGTATAGTCAAACATGGGCTCTTTAGGAAATCAAAACGATCCCTCTATCTCATTTATCTTCCATTTCATTTATTGTGTTTAAATGTTTGTTTGGTAGAAGTGGGATTTCAATTTGAGGGGATCCTATATGGAAACCCCAGATAGTGTACATCTCTTAGATTTGATTTCCATATGATTTAATTTTTGTTTCCATCGTGTAGTGTAGGTTAGGAAGCCTATTGATGCTTTTAAAGCCACACATATAGTGTAGCATCCCAAAGTCTACGAAATCCTAGTTAATAATTTATGCTGGACTTATTAAGAAATTAACTTGACCAACATTTTGGTGTTGTTTCCAGGGAGGTGCTAAAAAGGTTGGGGCATTAATGGTTTATTTTTTCTTTCTAATGATTTTTCTTAATTGCCCCTATAGTTAGGACTTGTAGGAGTGAGAAGGTAGGACAAAAGGTAAGAAATTGCATGATCATTTTAGTGCATCTATACAAACCCTCTTGTTTGTAAAATGTGTTTCTTTTAAGTTTTACTCATTGAAATGGAGCTAAATCATGATGAAAAAATAACTGGTGACAACATGTATTAGAAGTGTGAGGGTCTCCAGGTCATGATAATATTTTCTTTGAAATTGTTTCCTTTTAGCATAATTTATTTATTTATTTATTTATTATTATTATTATTATTATTTTCTGGGTGTTCTAAGAACCCCCCTTCCTAATTTATGTGCTAGATGTTAGGGTCCCATTATTTAGATGATTGGAAAGCCAAATGACAGTGTAACATCAAACCAATATTTGGATCCCAAGGACCTAGCCTTCCTAGACTCAGAGAGGGCTCTCTCTACTTCTGTAAGGGATATCTGTGTATTTGCTTATTGTGTTCTGATTTTAGGCTAGTTATGAAGTAGGTTTTTGGTTTTTAGGTTGTGAGGGATGAACTGATCAAAGACATAAGATAGGTAAAAATATGTCAGATCAACTGGGCTATGGGGTCGAAAAGGTCAAGAAAGCTTTCAGATGGTGATAAAAGGTTGTTGAAGGGCCAATTTGATTCGAGGTAAAATGGATCTTTGGGAAAAATGAAGTGAGATGGACATTAAATTTGTGAATAACAAAGGATTTCAAGCATAAATAGTTTAATATCTGACATAAAAATGGTAGGGAAAACCATTAATCATGAGAAATGTAACTATAAGCTGATCAATGCATAGAAATAAACATTCAAGCCATGCATAGAGATATATGACTCTCTAACTTTAGGAAATCGCTATCAGACTTTGGGGAAATACATCTAAGACATACAAACAACTCAAATCACTATGTAGGAACACCTAAACATAGTACTTCAAGCTATTGGGAACTTTGAAAACAATATTTCATAGTTTTAGGCAAATGGCAAGATCAGTACAAGACCTCCTTGGTTCAAAAATTGACAATCTAATCAATCAAAGAGAGGTTTCATAGGTGGAGTTATGGCTAGCCATGAATAAGAAGGACAGACCATAAATCATACTTAGCATGCATAAAACCATAAATGAAACAAGAAAACGATATTCTTAAGTTATTAAAGAGAAATCAAGAATTCTTTAATGTGACTAAGAATGAAGAAAACATGGAAGCTATAAAGAAACATGAAATTTGAGGTGCCTCCAAGGGCATGTCTCAAATCTATTCTCTACTGTCTTATAGAAAGAAAGAACATGGAATTATGAATGAACACTAGGAAACAAAATAGAGAGAGAGACACTATACCATTCTACCAAGTCATGGAATCCAACAACAATCCTCTTTCATCATCCAAGAACATCCAAGAAACTATCCAAAAGCATGAGACAAGTATTTCTTCCAAAGCTTGTATGACCATATATTGGTTGTATTCATCAAGTTCAACCTTGTTTACAATGAAAGCCTTTGGAATATATGGGCCAAAGTGAGGAAAACCTCTTAGTTCAATTTTCAATCTCATTGGCCTATCCAAAATATCTGATTTTGTCCTTGAGGCTTTGCAAAGCCCAATGCACGAAATATCTAATAAAATATCTCAAAAATGCTAAAAAATGAAAATAAATTGACTTTTCCTAACTAACCATGCAAAAAAATAGCTAAACACGCATGAGGAAAAGTCACTTTTGAAGAGTGCATTTTTTACAAAAATACTCAAAAAATGCATCAGCAGAAAGTTTCCTGACTTTTCGACAACTTTTGGAGGCCTTCCCGATGTCGAAACGAGGCCCGTGATGGCTCGTTGGAAATATTTGAGTGTATAATTTCTTAAAATGTTTATTTTTTTCCAAACTAACCAATAGAAGTCCTCCAAAAATAGGCCTATGTGTGAAAACCCAAAAAATAAGCCTTGCTGATAAACGGGGCAGAGTGTAGAAAAAGCAAGTGTTTTTCGCCATTTTGGGGGAGCAAATGATCTTAAATTGTTCTGAAAATTGCTGAGTATATGCCCCTGAAAATATGACATCCAATGATACCATTTTCATCGTTTTAGGATGCCTAAAACTGAAATGGCGATGCCCATGAGTTTTGGACAAAAACCCAAAAATGACAAAAAACCAAAATTTGTCGAATTTCGCCCAATTTTGGTGAGCATGCCCCTCAAGGGTTTTCAGAAACATGCTGTGAAGCTGAGGCCAAACTTTGGAACTTTGAGATGTCTTTCCTCAATTTTGGTACCGGGCGCTTCCATTTAGCCTCCTTGAGTTTTTCCTGAGTAGCCTTCAATTTCCACCGGGCAAACTGATTTAGCTTTTTATAATGCCCAGTCATCCTCCGTTGAAGGTCCAAGTCTCTATTTGCCTTCTCCAATTTCTTCTCCAAGTGATCATTGACTCTCTCAAGCCATTCTTCCCAATTGTTCTCTATCTCTTGTTCGAACAATGTAGTGAGAGGGGTGGATTGGAGAAGGGCATCTTCTTCTTCCTTTTGCTTCTCAAGGGCATTTTTGAGTCCCATGGTTCTTGGCCTCTTTCGCCTGGGCCGATATTCATCTTCGCTCTCATCGGACTCACCCATGAGTTCTTCCAATCTCACTTGTGCTTTGGAGGCCTCCTTTTTGTATTTGATGGCACGTGTCTCATATACATCCATATGGACACTCATCTATTTGTTTTGAATTTGAAAAAAGTGATTGAATTTTCTTGCGCTCTCAAGATCAGTTCTCAAAGCATCAATTTGGTTTTCTCTATTGGTCAAGAGATTTTATAGCATCTGAGCTTCATTTTCACTATCATCACTTTGGATTTGGATGATTTCGAATTTCCTTTCCTGTTCATGACAGCCTTCTTCTTTCTCCTTTCCTTTGCTTTGGGTGGCTCTTTTAGTCTTCCTCCTCTTGGGCAATTTTCCCTTGCTTCGGAGGGCCCTAGTCACATTTGGAATTACAACTCTAGGCACCCTTTTCCTTGATGTCCAGGGCTTGGCCACTTTCAGAGAAGAGAGAATGGCCCCTTGCCTAGGAGAGGTAGCTATCACATGCTCCATTGGCTCTTTACCCTCGTCACTTTGCTCATCATTCTTGCCACTTTCTTGGATTTATTCATGGATGCCTTGACCGTCCTTGTGCATTTCTTTTTTAGGGTTTTCCTCCTCACTGTGTTACAGTTTTTCATCATGCTTCCCTTCTTCTTCATGAGGTTGCTGTTCTTTTTCATGAGGTTGCCTCTGTTCATCATGTTGTGGCTACCTCTATTCATCATGAGACTGCTCACCCTCACTGTGCTGCTCATCTTTATCATGCTTCCGTTCATCATCTTCAGGAGTCTGCTATTTTGCCTCACTATGATGCTGCTCATCATCATGTTGTTCATAATCATGTTGCTCATCATCATGCCCTTCTTCCCCTTGCTATTCTACCTCACTGTGTTCTTCTCCCCCTTGCAACCCTGTTTCACTATGATGCTACTCATTATCATCTTCCTCATCATCCCCTTGCTACCCTGTTTCATCATGATGCTGCTCATCATCATCTTCCTCCTCTTACTCATGCTTTTCTTCCTCATCATGCCCTTTTTCTTGTTCTATGGTAAATTTGAGCTTATTGGGAATAGGTTTGCTAGAAGAAGGCGAAGGATGGTGAGTAGAAGGTGAAGGAGATGTATGAAATGAAGGGACAGTGGTGAAATCTGGACGTGTGATGAAAGTATCCCAAGAGACCTCCCTCTTCTCAAACTGATGAAGAATGATGACTTTGATGAGGGAGTGATGGAAGAGGCATGCTTTCTGCTGAGAAGGAGGCTTTTTCTGAATAGTGGAGGCCATTTTCTCAATACTTCTATGTAGGAAGAAAGGGAGATTTAGCAATTTGGCCCTCGTGAAATGCATGAGCAATCGGATATGATAGGCATAGACTCAGGAGAATATTCCCTCGCAAGTGAAGTATTTCATGATGATCTTCATGAGGGGGCGTAACTAGTCAATAGATATGAGAAGGGGAAAATGGATGGACATGAATTTCTATGCTCAGGCTTTAGAAAAGGTTTTTATTCTTCTAATTCCAGGTGACTTTTTTTAAACCACTTCTCCCCGACACAAGGGATTTTGGTGGCCTTGGAAATGGACCTTGGAGAGAATTTTAAATCTAGGCCTGCTAGCTGAAAATGCTTCTCTTGAAATCTTAAAGCACAAAGATGTGTCAAAGGGGAATAGCTCTTCACCTCTTGCACTCTTTGGAAAAAATCTAGGCACCCAACCTCATGGAAGTTAAAAAGGACCGATGGATGAGCATTCACTTCTTCAGTGGAAATAGGCTCAAACCTCTTGTGAAGGTCACTCCTACTGTCTTGCCTGGGAGGCATCTTGTTTTGAATGTTCTTTGCAACACCAAGTTGTCTCAAAATGCCTTTGGAATTTTTTTCTCAACCACACCTCTATCCTCCTTGCTAGTCATTGTTTGACCAAGACAAACTACTTCAAATTCTTTGTGGAACAGTCCTCCAACATCAACTTTCTGCTTTTTCTAAGTCACTATTTTGTCCTCTTTTGTGCCAAACAACAAATAGTTATCAAATAAAAAGCACACAGTCAAATTGTTAGTGTTTTGGTAAGGTCACAAGGATATTTTGTGTTTTGGTAGAAACAAGACAGCCTTGTATTTAGAAAAAGACAAAAAATAACCTTCTTCAAACCATGCTTCTTCTACTGTTCACTGGTTTCTAAACAAAGGTAAGCCAAACACCTTCAAATTGAGTTAAAATATCTTTCACCACACTCTGATTTATGGGACAATGGAGGCAACACTAGTTTGCTATTTCATAACACAGAGGAGGCATTATAAAATGATCAAACTTCCACCTTATAAAAACTGTGTTCACCTTAGGACTACTGCCTCACTTTACAAAACACTGTTTTTACCCTAGGATCACTATTTTCCCTTCACAAACAATTTTTTCACCACTGCTAGGACACCAATGTTTCTTGAAGGCAGTTAGGGTCTTTTTAGATGGTTAAAACATCCACCCAACATTGTAAAAATATGTAACAATCATAGCAACAAAACACTTTTGAGTTTGCTCAAACATACTACCCTCTAATCAATCTCTCTCTCTTGGCATTTATAGCAATAACACCTTTTAATTTTGGACCAAAATCCTCACCCTTTAAATATTGTTTTGACCTTAAGATCACTGCTTTCCTTTTACAAACATTTTTTTGATCTTATATTTTCCAATAGGGATTAATTTTGTTTTCACCACTTCTAGGACACCTTAAGCAACTTGAAAACCCTCTACCACTATGTTTTTTCCTTGCAATTAGTGTTATGTCTTATCACTATTTTTTAGGGTAGTTTTAGGCCTTTTGAAACTAATGCAAACACACCCATTTTTATTATACTAATATTGGGCAATTATGGCAACAGAGACTTAGGATTTTGATCAAACAGTTTGCTCTCCTACAACTGTTTTAGTCTTGAAAATCATCGCATCAATCACCCTTTAGAAATTCGAGAGCACCAAGGAGGCAAATAAAAATACCTTGAGGATGGTTTTGGCCTTTGCTTGATGATTTGAGCAGCTTCAGAGATGCTTTTGAAGGTGTTTCAGTCATTCAACAGGCGCGACACGTTCAAAAGGGAGAGCGTCGCATAGTTAAAAAGGTTGTCGGGTCGGCCTTCGAGTGGTGGTGACTGGCGCTACAGGCGCGCCGCGTGCCGCTACAGGCACGCTGTGCAGTAGTGTAAAGCCTGTGTAAAACTTCACCTGAATGCCCCACACGCTTTTCCAAGCATGCCACGCAGTCTTAAGCCTCCAAAAACTCTACAATTTCGCTTGAAATCTCTCTCTTCTCTTCAGTGGATGGCTAGGAGCGATTTTGAATGTTTGTTTGTGTTTTTGAAACTTTGCAAATGGGCTTGCAATGGTCTATTATTCCCTTTTGAAGGCAAAAAGGCTAATTGGCTTTGAAATTCTTTATGAGGGTTTTGAAGCTTTTTTGAAAGAGGTATTGGTTGTAAAACAAACATGAAGCACGACTTTATCATTTATAATCTTCAAAACATAGCAAACCCAATATTTCGACCAGGACTCTTTAAAGTGTTGTGGATGACATTTTTGGAGATCCTCATACATATGACCCATTTTCAAAGCGAAAAACTATTTTGAAGGCCAACATCTCTCTCAGTTTTTTTCTCATTAAGGCAATACCCTTCTACTACCTCTTCACTGTTTCTCATTGAAAAAGAAACTATGTCGCTTCTGCCTATTGCTGACCTTTTTAAAGGAAAATCTCTGCTCAAAGACATACCAATGATTTGTGAGGCATTCTCTACCATTATTGCAAGGAGATAACTTACCACTTTAAAACTTATTTTGATAGATTCTGCTCCCGTTGTTTTGATGATGATCATACCCACCATGAAGTTGATTGAACTGTTAGGTGCTCTTTGAGCCTTTCTTTTGACCGTGGGTGAAGAAACTCATTTGAAACTGTAAGTGAAAAACTCTTCTACAAAAATTCTCCACCATCAAGGCAACTGACTAACCTTAGATTGACAAAGTAATCCAGTCTTCAACTTTTACGGAGATATGGCAGGGGATGATAAGCTAGAGTTGAAATGTAAACATGGGAAGGTTGTCCCTTTGTTCCTCTGTGAAGGAGGTCTATAAGAGTAATGAATTTCTCATTCATTTTACCATTTTGAGAGAAGTCACTTTGAAATCTAATCCATACTGAAAATGAATGCTCTTCACCCTTACACAATGGTGAGCCTTCTACTTGTTATGAAGGAGGCCTATTTTTTGACAAATGCCTGGGTTCTTTTCAACCCCTGTTTTAATCAAGTGAAGAATGTTTTATGAACACATTGTTAGTGGTTTTCTTTGTATTTGATTAGCAGAATTCAGTTTGAGACCAATATTGTTTTACTTCCTTGGTCATTTGCTTAACAATATTTCTTCATTGATACTCAACTCACTAGCATCACACTACATTTCATTTCTATGTTTTAACAATGAAACTCATGTAAACAGCTTGAAAAGCACCACTGCTTTGCCTTTGCTTTTAACACTATTTTCTATTTAGAAGCTTTCAATTGTCTCCCACTGCTCTTAAAATTTACCTTTCAGTCAGTGAAAACTCTAAAATCAATCTCTGTCCCTCGCCCTCTGCTTATTAGATGAAGGAGGCCTTTATCACAGTGCCAAACCCTCTGCTTGTAAAATGAAGGAGGTTTTCTCAGTCTTTCAACCCTCTGCTCATAAAATGAAGGAGGTTTTCTCAGTCTTTCAACCCTCTGCTCATAAAATGAAGGAGGTTTTCTCAGTCTTTCAACCCTCTGCTCTTTTATGGAGAAGGTTTTCTCAGTGATGCCATTTCATTAGCTTTTAAACAGTGTTATCTTTCCTTTCACTACCTATTCATGCTTAAGAAAATGAAGATGAAAAATTGATAATAAGTCATGATGGGCATTTCTCTAAGACATGTAATTCTTCTTTTCAAATACCTTTGTGCCTCTTTAGACATCACAAGCAAGTTGGCCAGTATCTACAAAGAATTTCTTGTCATTTATAATTCACTAACCTTTGACTATGATTGCAGGAGCTTAATGAGATAGCTCTCTGTCCAGCATTTGCATCCCAGGCTCAAAATCACATGAGAAGCAGCTATCTTCTCATGTTGAGTTTAATACTGTCTTCTGGAACACTAGTATACTGCTTCTCTTTGACAAAGACATCGAAACACTATACATTTACCTAATATCAGCTTGACCTGTGGCATATGTATTACTTAGACTTCAAGGCTTGTTAGTGGCGCGACTTAAGGGTGTATCCAAACTTTATTTGCAGAATAGGAAGGTCTGTTAGGACTGGTTGATAATAGATAGAGGTTCTTTGGCTTTAGGATAGTTTGCCAAGGGAGAAATGCCTAAAGCGCCACTACCTAACTTAGGGGAGACTTCTTGGATACATTTGGATTGTTATTGTTGGAGTTGATGGACAAGCTAGTATGGGTGAGGCTAGATAGGGCTTGACAATGAGGTTTTATCTCATCATGGGATGATTGAAAAGGTAGGAGGGAAAAAATGTTTATGGGTGTTTTCCAGCTGGCAAATTTGACAAATTTTGAGATCAGCTGCTAGAAAACTTGGCTTTAGAAAATAGTCATCATCAACAGGTGAAAAATACTGATGACTAACAGTGGCTCCATTTGGGGAGGGCAGCTCCTTTTCAGGAGGTGTCAAGAATTTTAGATCTTGATTCTTTGAATACCATTGCCTTTATCCATTGGCACAAATTTCTTTCTTCCTTGATGCTATTTCTAAAAATTGACAGCATGATTAGCATCAATGATATTTCTACCTACCCCACTATATTTCTTAACATTTTTTCTTCTTTTGGGTGCATTTGGACTAGCAACCCTTTGACATAGTATTTTTGAAAAATGACACTTCTACACTTATATCCACTGGGAGTTCAGATTAAGCTGATGAACTCCTTCACTTCTCTACCTATGCTAGATCGACTATCAAGGTTAAGCTATTTGACAGGATTTTATTCTCTAATCTAAAACATGAAATTGAAAAATGACCAAATCAGGATTAGACAGTCTAATTTGTCATGTAATTATGGCATGAAAGACAAGCTGCACACAAATATTATTTTGCATAAAATGAAATCTAGAAAAATAAGGCTAGGATACACCATTTGTTTTCATCCCTGTTTTCCTCTTTGGTTATGTTTTGAGCATGTGGAACCAGTATCTTTTCCTAATCTACTCTCTTTGATAAATCAATATTACACAATGTTGACCATATTTTCCACTCACTAACTTATCAGCAAATAAATTTAAAACATGTTCAGCTATGATTAGGCTAGGTAACTGAACAAGACATTTGAGCACTAGTAGCAGCATTTAGACTTGCGCGCTTTTCGAATGACTATTTTTTGAACATGGAGCCTTCTTTCTAATTTTCAAACTGCCCTCTTTTTCTATTTTTCTATTGTTTTTGAATTTTATGTTTTTTATCTATTTTTCAAACAATGGTATATACAATGATTGAAAAAGTTTTGACTCATAAATCTTGGAAATGGCGAAACTTAAGCATCTTATCCTCATAAGGATCTCTTACCACTCTTGGTCCACTCAACTCTTGAAAAGAAAAATTTGGAAAATTTTCTCTTTCAAGCATGACATAAAGATTCATGCATGAATCTCTGAACAACTTCGTATCTTCCCGTTGTACCTCTTTATACCTCTGATTTCCACTCCTTCCTTTGCTGTACATATTTTTCAAATAATGCAGATATTCTTTGTCATTTTTGAAGTATATGATGACATCATCAAGGTACATCAAAATGCAGAAATTCAGAACTGGAAACATGGCTTTTAGGAGCATATTTTTGATATTTGATGGTTTTGCAATTATGGGTTTGAAACTGGAACTACTTCCAGCATACTGGAAAAATTCTTTGAGCTATATGCTTTGCAAAGGAATCATTTGGCTATAACCTGAAACATCATCTTGCAAAGACATATGATTAAAAGCACTTATCATTGGTATATCATGGTCTTGGGCAGGAAGGATAAAATTTCTATCACAAGAGTGTGTATTAGTGTTTCTAAAATCAAAACAGATCCCATGACCAGTTATTTTATCTTTGATTGTTACTGTTTGGTTCAGATTTTTGTATTTTCTTTTGTCAAAGTTGTTTCTTGGAGTGATGGCAGTGGCATAGTGTTTCTCACTGTTTTCTCTATACGAAGTAGTATTTTGAATAAGATTTCCAATTCTAGTAGTTCTAAGTCTTTGGTGGAGTGACAAAATGTTAGCCAGTTCAAGTAACTTAGGTATATTTGGACTGTAGTCACCATATCCTCTTATAAGAAGTTTATCAGGCATTTTTTATGGATTTTGAGCTGTTATGGCTACAGTCAAGGTTTCATTTGAAATGGTAGAGCTATGTGATGGTAAATCCTTAAGGTATGGTAGGAACATTAAGCTTCTATGCCCTTGAGTTCCAAAGACGTTTGTGATATGTAAGTCTTCTAATGCCTCTGTTCTGAAAATTTTTCCTGATGTTAGTGCTGATGTTTTCCTAAGGTTTGAGCAATTTGCTTGATAGTACATAATGGTTTGTGCTTCTTGCTCTATCCCTGTTTCAAAAGGAACACACTCTCTTTCCTTAAGACATAGCTGCTCATGATTATGATAATTTTGAGTGTATAGGTCATCATAGAGAACTTGGGGCAGCTGATGTGGTGTGTCTAAGTTTGTTTCAAAGCCTTCTGACTGTTCTTCAATGTCCTCATCAGTGTGTAAAATGAAAGAGTTCAGATCAGAATGCAAGGAGTACATCGGGATGTTATCTGGCCTCTCTTGGCTGCTGATCATATATTTCATGTGTGATTCCCGATAGAGTATTCTAGTTTGGTCAAACATAGGAATAGTGGTGTGGGACATATCAAGTTGAATATTCCCTTGAAGCTTAGCTCCCCAAGATCTAGATAAAAAAATTCCATACTTGGGAGGGATGTCTGCTACCACTATGTCCATGATCAAATGTTTTGCAAGTAATTGGGCCAAACTGAAACAAAGATCTTTGATCAAGTCTAGACATTTGACTCTACTTGAATCAAATTAATATAAGTCTTTATATGGTCTTGTGATTTCTAGGCCTAATATTTCCATTACAACCTTCGGCATGAGATTATGTGAGGCCTCGGAATCTAGCATGGCATTGTGTAGGATTTGGTCATGGATATTCAGACTCATGTAAAAGGGAAGAGTGGTTCCTTCTTGGAATTTTCCCTCTATTTTTGGACCAAACAATACTTCGGGAGTGTCATCAGCTAGATTAAGAGTATTCGCATCATTTCCTATATTCAGGACCTTTAACACTTGGGATTTATAAGAGCCTTGGGTGATAAGTTCAGTGAGACGCATGGTAATCTTTATTTTAGCGATTTCTCCCTCAAAACTAAAAGGTGCTTGTAGTTTAGACAGGTTCACTTCAGTTTTTTCAGCCATGACTTTCTCTATGTTCTGAGTTTGCTGACTTTGTTTCAGGATTTTTTTTGACACAACCATCTCAGGAATATTTGTGGAGGTACTAGGAGTATCTGAGCCAATACTTGTTTGAATAAATTTATCTTTATTCTGGTCATTTCCCTTGATCATGATTTTGTTGCTATCCACTGATTTTTTGAGGATGGTATCAGGGGTTCTAGCAGTGTCTGAGTTACCTTTCTTGGAGTTGTCTTGGTTTTTTCTGCTTCTAAGGTCATACTACCTGTGAGCTTCTACTATGGCATTCTGAAAATCTATGGCAGGATCTTCGGGATCTTCATAGTTGGTTTCATCTTGATTCGGAGAGAAGAACGCTTGTTCTTCTTCTGTGAGGTAAACCTCACTCTCGTTATCAGAACCTATGAGGTTCAAATGATTTTCATCAATGGGTTTTGTATCTCTATCATCTTCTTTCACATAATTTTCATTAAAGGGTGGCCTAATTTGTTGGTCATTTTCCCTTGGTTTGTTTTGAGGTTATTCCCTCCTAAAATTTTGGTTCTGGTTTTTGTTTGGAGGGTTTGGATTGTTGTCCCTAAGAGGGATCTTTTCACTAATCTTTTCCCACATTTTTGCCATGGACCTAACCAAGTCATCTATTCTAGGATCTAAGGAAGGGGCTGAAGTGGAGACCTCATCTCGGTATGTGACTTTCCTTTCTGATCTAGTCCTAGCTCTTTTTTCTGCTAAGTTGGCTTTTGCACTTATGGCCACTTTTTTCATTTCCTCTAAGGTAGGGGGGTCCTTGTCTCTTAGTTGATAAGTCATTTTTGGGTCAAATCCTTTGGGGAAATTTGCTAAGGCTGAGCCAAGTGGAGGTTTGAAGTGAGGTGGGAGGGCATTATACACACTGTTGAACCTAGTGCAGTATCCTTGAACACTTTCCCCATTTTCCCGTTTTAGATTGTTATACTCTAACAGGATTTGAATGGGGTTCTTTTGGATTTCCCACTTATTTATGAAGGTTTGGTAGAGTTCTGGGAGATTATGGATGCTATTTGGAGTTAAGCTCTTAAACCATTTTTTGGGTTCTCCGCCCAGGCTTTGGGTGAACATCCTCATTCTGATGGTCTCGTATTCTATTTCCATGTATTCAAAGGCATCGCTAATCCTATTTACATGTTGTTGAGTTGTGGTAGTCTCAACTCCAGTAAAGTGTGGGATTTTGGATTGATAGTCATTTTTTAAGGGGGCCAAAGGTTTTGGCAACACCAAGGGTGCATACTAGGCTGCCATGGTGGGAGCTAATGGATGATGTACAAAATGAGGGCTTGTAGGATGAGCTGAGGTGGTTTGAACAGTAGTGGTTTGGATGGGTGTGGCGGATGTACTTGGGCTATTTTGAGTAGATCTAGGGTGGTAGGAGCCAAAGTGATGGAGAAGTTGAAATTCTGGAGGTGTAGTAGGCGAGGGTTCTCTACTAGGACTCTGTGGTAGATCTAGGGGCTCAAGATCGTCAAAGTTTACCTTCCTTTGTGACTTGCTTCTAAAAAGGGTTTTTCTGATTTTAAGTCAAAGGGGGAATCCTGCAAGGCTGTGACGTGTTTAGGTATTGATCTTGCTTTACAGATGGACCTATTGGTAGCTAAATTTCCAGTCTTAGAAGCTTGCCATAGAATCTTATCTGGGTCATCTACTATGATAGGGGGATTTGGGTTTGGATGAGATCTGGTGTTGATTCTTTGTGAAGCCAGATATTAGATCTAGAGTTTAGAGAGGATGGTATTTGTGATTGTTTCGGATGGATGGCCTCTCTAGGGGTTTACTAGTGTGAAGGATAGTCAAAACAAAAAGATGGACTAGTGGAGTTGCGAGGTGGATTTCTGTGAGAACTATGGTCCACCACCAACACTATCAAAGATGCTTACGGGAAAAAGTTTTATAGAAAACTTTGAGATGAAAACTGGCAAAGAAGAATGATTCACTTGGCTTCAACAAGTTGCTAGGTTGTATGGACAAGCTAATGGTTATTTTTGTAAGGTTACTTCTGTTTATCTCCTATATTTAGGTGAAGTATTTTGAATCGCTAAGTTATACTTAGTTTGTCACTAATTACAAAGTTTGTACCATAAGTTTTAATTTTTGGAAAGGATGAGTTAACAGAAAGGTATGTTTTATGAAATTGTTTGGTTTTTTATGGAGTTTTTAGGCCTACTGGAGGCTAGTGGAGTCACCAGGTGGAACTTGGTTGTTCTTGTAAAGATGTAGCTATGGTCCACCACCAGTAACTAGGGAAAATCCAATCTGAGAATGTTTTGGGGTTTTTTGAGTTTTATGTGCAGCTTATGGTTTATTAGAGTGTTCTAAACTTGTTTCATCACTTTGCTAGGGTGGTGAAAACAAAAAGAGTTTACTCTAAATGGTTCTATGGACTGCTTACCTACTTAAATGTTTAAACACTAATGAATCTCCAAGAGTTTTCTAGACTGTTATGTACTCAGTTAGTCCCACTGCGATCGCCATAATGTTAGTGAGCGGTGGGATAAGTCAATCAGATAGTATTCTCAAGGCTGCTAGAAAGTTTAGGGAATCTAAGTTTGTTTATCACTCAGGGTCCCACCGTGATCGCCATTATGTTAGTGAGCGGTGGGATAAGTCAATCAAATAGTATTTTCAAAGGTCTCTAAAGGTTTACGTAAACTAAGTTTGTTTATCACTCAGAGTCCCACCGTGATCGCCATTATGTTAGGGTCCCGTGATTTGGCTGATTGGCAAGCCAAATGACAGTGTAACATCAAACCAATCTTTGGAGCCTAAGGACCTAGCCTTCTTGGACTCAAAGAGGGCTCTCTCTACTTGTGTAAGGGATATCTGTTTGTTTGCTTATTGTGTTCTGATTTTAGGCTAGTTATGAAGTAGGTTTTTGGTTTTTAGGTTGTGAGGGATGAACTGATCAAAGAAATAAGATAGGTAAAAATATGTCAGATCAACTGGGCTATGGGGTCGAAAAGGTCAAGAAAACTTTTAGATGGTGATACAAGGTTGTTGAAGGGCCGATTTGATTCGAGGTAAAATGGATCTTTGGGAAAAATGGAGTGAGATGGACATTAAATTTGTGAATAACAAAGGATTTCAAGCATAAATAGTTTAATAGCTGACATAAACATGGTAGGGAAAACCATTAATCATGAGAAATGTAACTATAAGCTGATCAATGCATAGAAATAAACATTCAAGCCATGCATAGAGATATATGACTCTCTAACTTTAGGAAATGGCTATCAGACTTTGGGAAAATACATTTAAGACATACAAAACACTCAAATCACTATGTAGGAACACCTAAACATAGTACTTCAAGCTATTGGGCACTTTGAAAACTAGATTGCATAGTTTTAGGAAAAGCGCAAGATCAGTACAAGACCTCCTTGGTTCAACAAATGACAATCTAATCAATCAAAGAGAGGTTTCATAGGTGGAGCTATGGCTAGCCATGAGTAAGAAGGGCATACCATGAATCATACTTAGAATGCATAAAACCATAAATGAAACAAACAAACGATATTCATAAGTTATTAAAGAGAAATCAAGAATTCTTTAATGTGACTAAGAATGAAGAAAACATGGAAGCTATAAAGAAACATGAAATTTGAGGTGCCTCCAAGGGCATGTCTCAAATCTATTCTCTACTGTCTTATAGCAAGCAAGAACATGGAACTATGAATGAAAACTAGGAAAAAAAACAGAGAGAGAGACACTATATTATTCTACCAAGTCATGGAATCCAACAACAATCCTCTTTCATCATCCAAGAACATCCAAGAAACTATCCAAAAGCATGAGACAAGTGTTTCTTCCAAGGCTTTTATGACCATATATTGCTTCTATTCATCAGGTTCAGCCTCGTTTACAATGAAAGCCTTTGGAATATATAGGCCAAAATAAGGAAAACCTCTTAGTTCAATTTGCAATCTCATTGGCCTATCCAAAATATCTGATTTTGTCCTTGAGGCTTTGCAAATCCCAAGGCACAAAATATCTAATAAAATATCTCAAAAATACTAAAAAGGGAAAATAAATTGACTTTTCCTAACTAACCATGCACAAAAATAGCTAAACGCACATGAGGAAAAGTCACTTTTGAAAAGTGCATTTTTTACAAAAATACTCAAAAAATACATCAGCAAAAAGTTCCCTGACTTGGCGGCAACTTTTGGAGGCCTTCCCGATGTCAAAACAAGGCCCTTGATGGGTCATTGGAAATATCTGAGTGTCTACCTTCTGAAAATGTTTATTTTTCTCAAAACTGACCACTATAAGTCCTCCAAAAATAGTCCTGTATGTAAAAACCCAAAAAATAAGCCTTGCTAATAAACGGGGTAGAGTGTAGAGAAAGTGAGTGTTTTTCTCCATTTTGGGGGAGAAAATGATCTTCAATTGTTCTGAAAATTCCTGAGTATATGCCCCTAAAAATATGGCATCCAATGATACCATTTTCATCCTTTGAAGATGCCCCAAACTGAAATGGCGATGCCCATGAGTTTTGGCCAAAAACCCAAAAATGACAAAAAACCAAAATTTGTCGAATTTCGCCCAATTTTTGCGAGCATGCCCCTCAAGGGTTTTCAGAAACATGTTGTGAATCTAAGGCAAAAATTTGTAGCTTTTATGTGTCTTTCCTCAATTTTGGTACCGGGCGCTTCCCTTTAGCCTCCTTGAGTTTTTCCGGAGCAACCTTCAATTTCCGCCGAGCAAATTGATTTAGCTTTTTATAATGCCTGGTCATCCTCCATTGAAGGTCCAAGTCTCTATTTGCATTCTCCAATTTATTCTCCAAGTGATCATTGACTCTCTCAAGCCATGCTTCCTGATTGTTCTCTATCTCTTCTCCTTCCTTTTGCTTCTCAACAACCTTTTTGAGTCCGATGGTTCTTGGCCTCTTTCACCTAGGCTGATCTTCAGCTTCGCTCTCATCGAACTCACCCATGAGTTCTTCCAATATCACTTGTGATTTGGAGGTCTCCTTTTTGTATTTGATGGCCCGTGTCTCATATACAACCATATGTACACTCATCTGTTTGTTTTGAATTTGCAAAAAGTGATTGAAGTTTCTTGCTCTCTCAAGATCAGTCCTCAAAGCATCAATTTGGTTTTCTCTATTGATCAAGAGATTTTCTAGGATCTGGGCTTCATTATCACTATCATCACTTTGGATTTGGATGATGTCTAATTTCCTTTCTTGTTCATGACTTCCTTCTTATTTCTCCTTTCCTTTGCTTTGAGTGGCTCTTTTAGTCTTCCTCCTCTTGGGCAATTCGACAATGGGCTTCTTGGGAAATTTTCCCTTACTTCAGAGGGCCCTAGTCACATTTGGAATTACAACTCTAGGCACGCTTTTCCTTGATGTCCGGGACTTGGCCACTTTCAGAGAAGAGAGCATGGCCTCTTGCCTAGGAGAGGTAGCTAGCACATGCTCCATTGGCTCTTTACCCTTGTCACTTTGCTCATCATTCTTGCCACTATCATGGGTTTCTTCATGGATGCTTTGACCGTCCTTGTGCATTTATTTTTGAGGGTTGTCCTCCTCACTGTGTTGCAGTTGTTCATAATGCTTCCCTTCTTCTTCGTGAGGCTGTTGTTCTTTTTCATGAGGCTACCTTTGTTCATCATGCTGTGGCTGCCTCTGTTCATCATGAGCCTTCTCACCCTCACTGTGTTGCACATCTTTATCATGTTACCCTTCATCATCTTTAGGAGTCTGTTGTTCTGCCTCACTGTGATGCTTCTCATCATCATGTTGTTCATCATCATGCTGCTCGTCATCATGCCCTTCTTCCCCTTGTTGTTTTGCCTCACTATGTTCTTCTCCCCCTTGCTGCCCTGTTTCACTATGATGCTGCTCATCATCATCTTCCTCATCATCCCATTGCTACCCTATTTCATTATGATGTTGCTCATCATCATCTTCCTCCTATTTCTCATGCTCTTCTTTCTCATCATGGTCTTTTGATTTTTCTATGGTAAACTTGAGCTTCTTGGGAATAGGTTTGCTAGAAGAAGGCGAAGGATGGTGAGTAGAAGGTGAAGGAGATGTATGAAATGAAGGGACAGTGGTGAAATATGGATGTGTGATGAAAGTATCCCAAGAGATCTCCCTCTTCTCAAGCTGATGAAGAATGATGACTTTGATGAGGGAGTGATGGAAGAGGCAGGCTGTGTACTGAGAAGGAGGATTTTTCTGAACAGTGGAGGCCATTTTCTCAATACTTCTATGTAGGAAGAAAGGGAGATTTAGCAATTTGGCCCTCGTGAAATGCATGAGAAATCAGATATGATAGGCATAGACTCGGGAGAATATTCCCTCGCAAGTGAAGTATTTCATGATGATCTTCATGAGGGGGCGTAACTAGTCAATAGATATGAGAAGGGGAAAATGGATGGACATGAATCTCTACGCTCAGGCTTTAGAAAAGGCTTGTATTCTTCTGAGTCCAGGTGACTTTGTTTAAACCACTTCTCCCCGACAGAAGGGATTTTGGTGGCCTTGGAAATGGACCTTGGAGAGAATTTGAAATCTAGGCCTGCCAGCTGAAAATGCTTCTCTTGAAATCTTAAAGAACAAAGGTGTGTCAAAGGGGAATAGCTCTTCACCTCTTGCACTCTTTGGAAAAATCTAGACACCCAACCTCATGGAAGTTAAAAAGGATTGATGGATGAGCATTCACTTCTTCAGTGGAAAGAGGCTCAAACCTCTTGTGAAGGTCGCTCCTAGTGTCTTGCCTGGAAGGCATCTTGTTTTGAATGTTCTTTGCAACACCAAGTTTTCTCAAAATGCCTTTGGAATGTTTTTCTTAACCACACCTCTATACTCCTTGCTAGTCACTGCTTGACCAAGACAAACTGCTTCAAATGCTTTGTGCAACAATCCTCCAACACCAGCTTTCTACTTTTTCTAAGTCACTTTTTTGTCCTCTTTTGTGCCAAACAACAAATAGTTATCAAATAAAAAGCACACAGTCAAATTGTTAAAGTGTTTGGGTAAGGTCACAAGGATATTTTGTGTTTTGGTAGAAACAAGACAGCCTTGTATTTAGAAAAAGACAAAAAACAACCTTCCTCAAACCATGCTTCTTCCGTTGTTCACTGGTTTCTAAACAAAGGTAAGCCAAACACTTCAAATTGAGTTAAAATATCTTTCACCACACTCGGCTTTATGGGACAATGGAGGCAACACTAGTTTGCTATTTCATAGCACAGAGAAGGAATTTTATAATGATCAAACTTCCACCTTATAAAAAATGTGTTCACCTTAGGACTACTGCCTCACTTTACAAAACATTGTTTTTACCTTAGGATCACTGTTTTCCCTTCACAAACACTGTTTTCACCACTGCTAGGACACAAATGTTTTTTGAAGGAAGTTAGGGTCTTTTTAGATGGTTAAAACATCCACCCAACATTTTAAAAATGTTTAACAATCATAGCAACAAAACACTTTTGAGTTTTCTCAAACACACTGCCCTCTAATCAATATCTCTCTCTTGGCATTTATAGCAATAACACCTTCTAATTTTGGACCAGAATCCTCACCCTTTAGACACTGTTTTGACCTTAAGATCACTGCTTTCCTTTTAAAAACATTGTTTTGACCTTAGATTTGCCAATAGGGATTAATTTTGTTTTCACCACTGCTAGGACACCTTAGGCCACTTGAAAACCCTCTACCACAGTGTTTTTTCCTTGCAATTAGTGTTATGGCTTATCACTGTTTTTTAGGGTAGTTTTAGGCATTTTGAAACTAATGCAAACACACCCCTTTTTATTATACTAATATTGGGCAATTGTGGCAACATAGGCCTCAGATTTTGATCAAACAGTTTTCTCTCCTACCACTGTTTTAGTCTTGACAATCATGGCATCAATCTCCCTTTAGAAATTCGAGAGCACTAAGGAGGCAAATAAAAATACCTAGAGGATGGTTTGTGGCCTTTGCTTGATGAGTTGAGCAGCTTCAGAGATGCTTTTGAAGGTGTTTCGTTTGTTCAACAGGCACGGCACATTCAAAAGGGAGAGCGTCGTGCAGTTAAAAAGGGTGGCGGGTCGGCCTTCGGGCAGTGGTGACCGGCACTACAGGCGAGCCACGTGCCACTACATGCACATCGTGCAGTAGTGTAAATCCTATGTAAAAATTCACCTGAACGTGCCGTGCGCTTTTCCAGTCATGCCGTGCAGTCTTAAGCCTCCAAAAACTCTGCAATTTCGCTCAAAATCTGTCTTTTCTCCTCAGTGGATGGCTAGGAGCGATTTTGAACATTTGTTTGCGTTTTTGAAACTTTGCAAATGGGCTTGCAATAGTCTCATATTCCCTTTTGAAGGCGAAAATGATAATTGGCTTTGAAATTCTTTATGAGGGTTTTGAAGCTTTTTTGAAAGAGGTATTGGTTGTAAAACAAACAGTAAGCACGACTTTATCATTTATAATATTCAAAACATAACAAACCCAATATTTTGACCATGACTCTTTAAAGTGTTGTGGATGACATTTTTGGAGATCCTCATACATATGACCCCTTTTCAAAGCGAAAAAGCCATTTTGAAGGCCAACATCTCTCTCAGTGTTTTTCTCATTAAGGCAATACCCTTCTACTGCCTCTTCACTGTTTCTCATTGAAAAATAAACTCTATCGCTTCTGCCTATTTATGACATTTTTAAAGGAAAAACTCTACTCAAAGACATACCAATGATTTGTGAGTCATTCTCTGCCATTATTGCAAGGAGATAACTTAGCACTTTAAAACTTATTTTGACAGCTTCTGGTCCTGGTGTTTTGATGATGATCATGCCCACCATGAAGTTGATCGAACTGTTAGGTGCTCTTTGAGCCTTTATTTTGACTGTGGGTGAAGAAACTCATTTGGAACTGTAAGTGAAAAACTCTGCTACAAAAATTCTCCACCATCAAGGCAACTGACTAACCTTAGATTGACAAAGTAATCCAGTCTTCAACTTTTACGGAGATATGGCAGGGGATGATAAGCTGGAGTTGAAATGAAAACATGGGAAGGTTGTCCCTTTTTTCCTCTATGAAGGAGTTCTATAAGAATAATGAATTTCTCATTCATTTTACCATTTTTACAGCAGTCACTTTGAAATCTAAGCCATACTAAAAATGAATGCTCTTCACCCTTACACAATGGTGAGCCTTCTACTTATTATGAAGGAGGCCTATTTTTTGACAAATTCCTGGGTTCTTTTAAACCCTTGTTTTAACCAAGTGAAGAATGTTTTATGAATACACTGTTAGTGGTTTTCTTTGTATTTGATAGCAAAAGTCAGTTTGAGACCAAGATTGTTTTACTTCCTTGGCCATTTTCTTAACAATATTTCTTCATTGATAATCACCTCATTAGCTTCACACTAGATTTCATTTCTATGTTTTAACAGTGAAACTGATGTAAACACCTTGAAACGAACCACTGCTTTGCCTCTGATTTTAACACTATTTTCTATTCAGAAGCTTTCAATTGTCTCCCACTTCTCTTAAAATTTTCCTTTTAGTCAGTGAAAACTCTAAAATAAATCTCTATCCATCGCCCTCTGCTTATTAGATGAAGGAGGCCTTTATCACAGTGCCAAACCCTCTGCTTGTAAAATGAAGGAGGTTTACTCAGTCTTTCAACCCTTTGCTCATAAAATGAAGGAGGTTTTCTCAGTCTTTCAACCCTCTGCTCATGTATGGAGGAGGTTTTCTCAGTGATGCCATTTCATCAACTTTTAAACAGTGTTATCTTTCCTTTCACTGCCTATTCATGCTTAAGCAAATGAAGATGAAAAATTTATAATAAGTCATGATGGGCATTTCTCTGAGACATGTAATTCTTCTTTTCAAATACCTTTGTGCCTCTTTAGACATCACAAGCAATTTGGCTAATATTTACAAAGAATTTTTTGTCATTTATAATTCAATAACCTTTGACTGTGATTGTAGGAGCTTAATGAGATAACTCTCTGTCCAACATTTGCATCCCAGGCTCAAAACCACATGAGAAGCAGCTATCTTCTCATGTTGAGTTTAATACTGTCTTCTGGAACACTAGTATACTTTTTCTCTTTGAAAAAGGCATTGAAACACTGTACATTTACCTAATATCAGCTTGACCTGTGGCATATGTATTACTGAGACTTCAAGGCTTGTTAGTGGCGCGACTTAACGATGTAACCAAATTTTATTTTTAGAATAGGAAGGTCTGTTAGGACTGGTTGATAATAGATAGAGGTTCTTTGGCTTTAGGATAGTTTTCCAAGGGAGAAATGCCTAAAGCGCCACTACCTAACTTAGGGGAGACTTCTTGGACAGATTTGGATTGTTCTCTTTGGAGCTGATGGACAATCTAGTATGGATGAGGCTAGATAGGGCTTGAAAATGAGGTTTTATCTTGTCATGGGCTGATTGAAAAGGTAGGAGGGAAAAAATGTTTATGGGTGTTTTCCAGCTGGAAAATTTGACAAATTTTGAGATCAGTTGCTAGAAAACTTGGCTTTAGTAGATATTCATCATTAACAGGTGAAAAATACTGATGAATAACACTAGAGAGGCATTATTACCATCAATATGAATTCATTACTGATCAAGATAATGAAGAATGTTCCTCAAGGATATCTCTCAAATTCTAGCAACAACTGGAAATATTTCGAGCTGTGATCCTAAAAATCTACACCACAGAAATATACAATCCATAGCTGGAAATATATCTACATCTTAGAAAGAAATAATATTGGCAGCATTCAAAGACATACCTACAATTTAGGAATCAATAAAATGGAAAACGATCCATGACTCAACTCCAAAAGAAGATCCATAAGCCTTCTCTAAGCACCCTTACCAATTTTCCGAGGAGACCAAACAATGATGGACTAAATTTAATGCAGATGAACCATTATAACCATATATCAAGGATTTTTTAACATGCCTATCATGAAATCCTTCATGCACTGAGGAGATTAATCATCCAATATAAAAATATATACATGGCATGGAAGAGGAGGACATATAGAATGGATCAAATGATCGAGAGATCCAAGAACATAATGACTATGTTGAATGTTGATTCAATATGACCATCAAATCAAAGCACTAGTATCTTCTTCAATAACTCTTTTCATCATGTCACTCGAAGTGGCTAGTCTCTCATGCTCTGGCATACATTAAAGCATAATTTTCATACTCGAGTATGAATACATTTGTTATCTTGTTACACACATGGATTCACTAGAAATATGCATACTCTTGAGAATATGCTTCCATTTTCTAGTAAAGTAGGATAGTCTAGGAGAATAAATAGATGAAATAATAAAGATAAAAATCAGTATAAATATGAAAACTAGGAAATTGACATAGTTAGATAAGGAATTTATTGGAAACTAGGTTATTGGCTTGAAAAGTTCTCAATAATATTTGTGTATTTTTTTTGATATTCTCAAAAGACTTCAATTTTTAATGCTCTTGTTGGCTATTGTGGGATGCAATAAGGCCTTCTTTCTAATGAGTCTTGATCCATTGATCTCAACGCATTATCTATATTTGAGACTAAAGACTCCATTTAGTACCTTAAGTCTTGCACACATTAATTGCAGGTTCTCTCGTTGAAAGTAGTGGGAATACATTAATATCCCCTAATTTTCATATCTTGCAGGTGACTCGATTTCAACAAATTCATTCGTACCTAGTAATATGTACTAGGGTACCTTGACACTCATTTACATCAATGGTGAACTATATAAAATTTGTTAATGACATACATTAATAGCTAGTAATCCAATGATCTCTTTCAATGCTCGACTCTAGCACATCCATTCACATGGAGAGTGTTGTACCATGGGTTTAGTTTTGATGAAGATTTTGTGAAGCATTCAAAAATAGTTGCAACCTTTAAAATTTGTAAATATGAGGGGCTAATTGATCATTGACCATTGGATAGCTAGAAAAACACCAAATATAGTCATTATCCACCATGTTCATGCACTTATAGGTTTCCTATGACCACTATACAATCTCATACAATCTCATAACCATACATATTTTCCATAAGCTCATTAGTACACAAGTCTTAGTTGTAGTACTTTTCATGCTTAAAAAATTAAAGCATGCACATAAAAATCGAGGTAAAAAGCAACTTGAATCTTTTTAATTGGTTCAAAAGATAGGGAATGAAGATAAGAAATATTGTAATTTTATCCTACAATTTCATTTTTTCTCCCTTTTTCCAATTATTTCATCCCTCACTTTGTGTCATTGATTTTATAAACCATTTCCTTAATCCATCTTATTTATACATATTATTCTGCTAAAGACCCAACTGAGTACGAGACCAAAATTTTGGACTTCTTGGTCTACATTAAGAAAATTATTTACAAGGAACATAAACTCAATAATTCAGACACTCGTGTTTATAGTGTTGATGTGATGTATTTGTAATAATTGTGCACTTTTACCCCACTCTAAAACTATACCAGCCTACACTACCTTCATATTTCTCCACACTTGTAACTACCATTTAGTTGTTCCTATTTTCTTTGTAAGCCTCATTGAAACAAAACCTTTCATTTAAAGTAACCTCTTCATAAAAAGTTACGTTAAACTTGTCGTGGAGGAGGCTTCTATAAAGAATCTTAACCACATAAATATTGGCACTGCAACCCCTTGCCACTTGCACAATCCGTGGCTCGTGGCAAAGACATGTAAATTTCACACACAAATCTAACGTCACATTCTAGTATTTCCATAGTGCTAATTCAAGATTAAATTTAGTACATTTATTTTAAAGTCTAACATAAACCCCAACCATGACCACTAAAAGAAATACCTCTATCTTATGTGCATGCTCATATTAGGGCTTTGAAACAGGAATACAAAACATATGTTCCCGGGCCTCTGGAGTTCCATTCACAGGAAAAATCTCATCTAGTTGGAACCACAAATTATTTAGCATATTGTCAATATGTTTCCCCCTTGAGCACGATAATTGGTGAAATTTAGTCCCCATTCTCTCCCATGGGGAGCTCATCATTCTCTCCCATGGGGAGCTCATCTTTCTCTCCTTCTCCATATTTCTATTCCAATCACACATTAATGAGGCACCGATTTTATTTCAATTTGCAGGAATAAACTCACCAACTTTATTTCAATTTGTAGAAATAAAATTTGGGATATATATATGAAACTTAAAAAAAAAAAACCAAAAGAAGAAAAATCAAGACCTACCACATCCAAAGTCCTGTATGAGCTCATCGACGAGGGAGGTTAATGTCTCCAACATCAAGAGAAAAGTTTTCATTACATGTCATTCCAGTCGACTTTCTTTCCCTGGTTCTGCAACTGGATAGTGGGTTGCATTTTTTTTCAATAGAAAAAAATGCTACCTCTGTGTATTAAAAGAAAAAATAATACATTCTTATATGTCTCTTTTTTGCCTAGTGAAATGCTTAAAAAAATTGTCTTGTTATCTATCTATTCTGACAATTGTCCTATTATCTATCTATTCTGAAAACGGTTCTATGTCAGTTCTTTATCATCTATGTTTTCTAGAACGAAATAAATACATATTTTCCAAGTTATTTTGATAACTGAAAACAAAATAGAGTTTGTGTGTTTCCAGTATTTCCTATCATCCATGTATAACAGAAGAGAAATCATCCCCTGCCTTCTTGTATGCCTCTCCTTCGAGTAGTCGAAGTAGATTTCAACCCTTAACTCTCTACATATTTGATGCCTCCTGTATTAATCATCTGACCATGTTAAAATGTAGAAAAGTAAAATTTAACTATGGGGCTTCTTCCACCCTCTCTTTGATAACATGTTAGCCATCTAATTTTGTTCTATGTGATCGAAATGTACTTCTTGGAACATTTTCCATGACCCGAATCCTACTCGTCCAGTCTTTGAGAATGAGTAAGTTGTATTTTTAGTTGTTGTATAGCAATCTATAATTCCCTTTGCATGCCATAGATTTGAAAGCTATTGATCCTGAGCCATTTCGCTGTTATTAGTACTCCCCATAGTGCTATAAGTTCCACTTTGTTAGTGGGTTGCATTTACATCACCTATTTCACCAAGTTACACGTATCTTTTAATATACATATTAATGCAAATTCAAGGTATTGGGGAAAGTCCAAGGACAGGTGGTTTGCATGCGCAACACTGCCATGTACAAAATGTACTTTAATTATTTACACGTGATGGCCTATGTTTCTATTAGCATTGTAAATCCATGCCATATTCTTTATCAACATTATCAAGTTATGTAAGAGGAATATATATTTCATGTTATCAAGTTATGTAATAGTCTATTAGGCCTATTTTTTTCCTTCAATCTTGTATTCGTGTATAAATATGAAAACATCATATAAACCTACCTCAACTATTGCAAACCACCCTTATCACTCAGAGGCGAATTGGAGTAGCAGTGTTGCGAGGTGGGACTTCAGGCCAAAGGAGAAGGGACACTGCCTCATGTTCAATGTCTAATGTTGCTTATGGGCTTGGGGCCGTTAATCGTTGTATGAAGAGGGTCCAAGTAGAGCCAGCAGCTTTACCAGGGACGAGGGCTCATGACAGGGTCAAAGCATAACATGGGGCACTGGATAGCGGTGGCATCAAAGTTTGGAAAAAGCTGTGGGACCAGTGCAACGACAACATTGATGGTGCAACCAAGTTAAGGAGCCATGGCTGCAATGCAGATGATCATCACTCGTGGAGCCCTCCCAATGATGGTATTGACCCTCTACAGTGAACAACCCTCGTTCAACTGTTGGAATTTACTCCCAACTGCAACTTGAAATAGAAGGAAAAAAACATCAAGTTTTGATGTGAATTAAAAGGACAGGAGCAGCAACAAATTTGTTTTAGTTTTTGCACTCAACCATGCATCGAATTTCTATGTTTAAAATCCATGCAAGAAGCTAAATCCTTCATTTGGTCATATCCCTCTCTGATTTGTTAATCACGGTGTAAAACACGCAACCTCCCACTTTTACTCCTATCCACCAACCACAGTAACTCTCGTGCCATCGTCTAGATTTAAAACACTCCACGTCACCATCTCCTGCAGCCAATGGGCGCTCATCGCACTGTTTTGCATCTTTGTGATGGATGGACCCCACCACTACCACGTCAAACATCTGACAACCAATCAAATTATTATCGCACAATCTCATGTCGATGCCATCCCTTTCATCGTGATCATGTGATAGTGCGACCCCACGAACGCCAACTCACCAGCCGTCTACTAATGGCACACTATCACAAGGTATGAAGGCCCAGTCAATGTACGCCTTGTTCGATGTGAAAAATCTTTGCAAAAGCCTTCGCATTCATTTATCGCAAGGTTTTAAGCTAGTGTCATCCAACACATGGTTCGATGCAATAAACCCATCGCACGATATTTCACAATGTTTTTTTATGTTTTGGTTTAATGTTTTTTATTATATGGTTGTTTGCAAACACCACCACGACATATTTTATTTCATATAAGTTTTTAAGGCTTAGGCTAATATATTATATATGTGTAAACACACCCACACACCCACACATATATATACATAAGATAGATAGAGTGTGTATGCTATGCTAGAGTGTGTATATTGTGTAAGGTTGTGAGTGAAAAATGCCGAGAGTATAGACTGTGTGATACTGCAGTGGAGCAAAAAAAGGAGAAACCAGAACAATAGATTCCGAGCATTGTATAAGTAAATATTTTTTTGTTAATGAAAGAGAGTGTGTATGTTTTATGCTCTATCTACAATTTTGTTTCTGAAATATCTGTGTTGACAGAGGAAATTTTATTCCTCACTATGTGTTAAGGATTTATCAGAAAATTCCAACATGGTATCAGAGCCTGTCCAGGCTCTCAGAATTTTCTGAAGAAGTTGAAGGAATAAGAATACTGTTGAAGCATTTCTCTAGTAGAGTGAAGGTTCATCAAGTCACTTATTTGCACAGTAATATTTACTATTTGTTTAAGAGTCAGATTTTACCTCTCCGGCAGTGAGAAAGTTTTATCTAAGTTACACTATCAAGCTTTATAGTTCTTCACAGTAAATAATGGTAGGAACTATCACAAGCACGAGTATGGGAAATACTGAACTCCCACAGTTCAATGGGAAGAGCTATGACTATTGGGAAATCACAATGAGAGCCATGTTTTCATCTCAAGATTTATGGGAGCTAGTTAAGATGGATTTGAAAAACCAGCAGATGAATAAGCATTTAATGCCTTGAAATAGGCAAAGAAAGATTTTTTGAAGAGTAATAGAAAGAAGGACTCAAAATCCCTCTTCTATGTCTTTAAAGAAGTGCATGAAAGCATATTTCCAAGAATTCTAGGAGCAAAGAAGTCCAAGGAGGCATGCGATACCCTCCAAACAGTCTATAAAGAAATAGAGAAGGTAAATACAACAAAGCTTCAATTAATGAGAACAGATTTTTAAGTCATTTGCATGAAAGAGTCTGACACAATAGACTCATTCTTCACGTTGTTTATCTGCTTGGTTACCGAAATGAGATATCATGGAGAGACAGTAGAATAAAGAGGAATAGTGGAGAAATTATTGAGGAGCTTACCCTAAATATTTGATGTGATAGTAACAACCATTGAAGAGACAAAGAACCTCTCAATGTTTACTTTTGATGAGCTTCATGCATCATTGATGACACATGAACAAAGACTGAGTAGAATAGAAAACTCATCTTTGGAGCATGCCTTCAAGACCCAAATGTCCTTTGGAAGAGGCAAAGGTCAAGGCAGATCAAACTACAGAGGAAAAGGTAGAGGAAGAAGCCAGAACATAGGAGGAAGAACCTACCTTGCAAATACAAGTGGAAGGGGCAGCAATCAAAGTCAAAATCAAAGCCAAGGCAACAACCAACAAGGTGGAAAAAATCAAGCATATGGACAAAAGTATGACAAATCCCAAATCCAATTTCATTATTGTAAGAAGTATGGGCACTATGCCAATGAATGTAGGAAGAAACAAAGTTACATGGGGAATAGACCCAATGCTAACTTTACTAAGGAAACTCAGAGTCAAGAATTTTTTTTTCTAGCATGTAATATGGCTGAAGTAAAGAATGAAGATATATGGTTCCTAGATTCAGGATGTAGCAACCATATGACTGAAAACGTTTCAATGTTTTCCATATTGGATGAAAATGTGAAGTCTCAAGTAACATTGGGGATAGATAGTAAAGTCTCTATCATGGGGAAAGGTAGAGCAAGTGTTTTATAAGAAAAAGGAAAAAGAAAATCCATATCAAATGTATACTATGTACCTGGTATGAAGTGTAACATTTTGAGCATTGGAAAACTCATTCAGAAAGGCTACACTGTATTCTTTGAAGATGATATATGTACTATCATGGATAAAACACCAAGAAGGAAATGCATTGCATAAGTGAAGATGAGAAGAAATAGAATGTTTCCTCTCAAGATGAGAGCAATTTTGAAGAAAGAAGTTGCAATAGCAGTTGTGACACAAGAGACATTCCAAAGGGAAGCAAAAGAAAAAAAATGGTTGTGCCATTTGAGATTTGGAAATCTCAACTTTGGAGGTCTAAATTTATTGCATGGATAAGGAATGGTAAAGGGATTACCATTGATTGAGAAACCAGACAGCCTATGTGCAGGTTGTATCTTGGGCAAACAACATAGATAAATATTTCCATCAGGAAAGAGCATAAGGGAAAAATTACCCTTAGAAATAGTCCATTCTGATTTTTGTGGACCAATGCAAACACCAACATTAGCAAGCAGCCACTATATGTTGAACTTTATTGATGATTACATAAGAAAAACATGGGCATATTTCTTGAAGTTGAAAATTGAAGTGTTTAAGAAGTTCTGCAACTTTAAAGCTCTTGTTGAGAATCAAAGTGGGAAGCATATAAAAGCTCCCATAAATGATATAGAAGGAGAATATATCTCCAAATATTTCCTGCGTTTTTGCAGAGAAAATGGAATTCATAAGCAATTTATAGCAAGGTATATACCACAACAAAATGGAGTTGCTGAAAGGAAAAATAGAACCATCATGGATATGGTTAGCAGCACGTTGAAGGCAAAAAATTTGCCAAATGAATAATGGGTTGAAGTTGTACATTGTGCAGCATATTTTTTGAATAGATGCCCAACAAAGAGTGTGATGAACAGAGTTTTGGAAGAAGAATGGAGTGGCATGAAACAATTCGTCACCCACATGAGAGTATTTGGATGTGTGGCTTATGCACATATTTTGGATCAACTGGGAAAGAAGTTTGATAGTAAGGGGGAGAAGTGCATATTTTTTGGTTACAGTGATGAATCAAGGGCATACAGATTGTATAACCTATCCACAAAGAATTTTATGATGACAAAATATGTATATTTTATTGAAGAAGAAGCTTGGGATGAAAGCATTGAAAAAACAGTGAATGTAAAGACATGTATGTCTCAAGATGAAGACGAGGAAGAAATGGTAGAAAAAAATACCTCATTAGCAACACCACCTCCACCAACACAAGCACAACAAGGGACACCACAAGCTGGTATAAGAAAATCCTTGAGAAGTGATGACAGTGCTTCTCCAAGCACATCACATGGAGCAGATTTGAGTGCTTCTACAAGCACAAGTTCAACAAGTGAAAGAAGAACCAGTTTCAGAAGTTTGAATTAAATCTTTGAGCAAGAGGCAAATAATGAAGGTATGAACTCTTTATTTGCATTGCATTGTAATGTAAAATATCCTATTCATTTTGAAGAAGCAGTAAAATATAAGAAATAGATAGATGCCATGGATGAAGAAATTAATGCAATAGAGAAGAACAATACATGGGAATTAATTGATCTCCCAAAAGGTAAAGAAGTGATTAGAGTGAAATGGGTTTATAAAACCAAAAGAAATGTTGAAGGTAAGCTTGAAAGTCACAAGGCCAAACTTATTGTCAAAGGATGCAAGCAGCAACAAGGAAGAGACTATGAGGAAACTTTTGCACGAGTTGCAAGAATGGAAATAGTAAGAGCAGTGATGTCTATAGTAGCACAACACAAGTGGAAAGTTTACCAAATGGATGTGAAATCGAAATTCCTAAATGGAGTATTGATGGAAGAGGTTTATTTTGAACAACCTCTGGGCTATGAGAAAGAAGGCCAAGAGCACAAGGTATGCGAATTGGAGAAGGCTCTGTATGGGCTGAAATAAGCACCAAGAGCATCATACAATAGAATAGATGCCTATCTACTGTAAAATGGGTTTGAGAAATGTGAAGGAGAACCCACATTATACATCAAAGAAAAATATGGTAAGATGCTCATTGTTGTTTTATATGTTGATGATGTGATATTCACATGTAAATACTTACCTCATTGAAAATTTTAAGACATTCATGAAAGAAGAATTTGAAATGACTGATATGGGATTGCTGAGATACTTCTTAGAAATAGAAGTAGAGAAAAATGAAAATAAAATTTTTATTTCTCAAGCAAAATATGTGAAAGATGTTTTGGAAATATTTAACATACAGGGTTGCAAGGCAGCAATAACTCCTATAGTGATAGGATTGAAGTTAAGCAAGGAATACATGAGCAGGGATTTTGATCCAAGTTTATATAGGAGCATAGTTGGTAGCCTTATGTATTTGACTACAACTAGGCCAGATATTATGCATGTTGTGAGCTTAATTTCCAGATTTATGGAAAGGCCAAAGGACAGATTGGCAAGAAACAAAAATAATTCTAAGGTATGTGAAAGGAACAAAGAGGTATGGTATTTTATACACCTCTTCAGAAAATTTTGAATTAATTGGATATATTGATAGTGATTGGGCTGGAAGTATAGATGATAGAAAAAGCACCTCTGGTTATGTTTTTCATATGTGATAAGGAGCCATCTCATGGGATTCTAAGAAAAAACAAATTGTGGCTTTATCAACAATAGAGGTAGAGTATGTGGCAGCTATAGCAGTAGCACGTCAAGTAGTATGGATGAGAAGAATGTTGAGAGATTTGTGCCATGAATAGGTAAAAGGCATAACAATTTATTGTGATAATAGCTCAGCAATAGCTTTATCTAAGAATTTAGTGATTCATAAAATAACAAATCACATAGATGCTAAATATCATTTTATCAGAGAACTAGTGAAAAATGGAGAAGTTTTTTTACAACATTTTAAAATAGAAGAACAATTTGCTGATATTTTGACAAAACCATTGGGGCAGAAAAGTTTTAATTATCTCAGAGAATGTTTGGGAATGCATGATAGCAGTAGTTGTGATTAAGGGAGAGTGTTTGAATTTACTCCCAACTACAACCTGAAACATAAGGACAAAAACATCAATTTTTTATGTGAATTGAAAGGATAGGAGCAACAACAAATTTTTTTTAGTTTTTACGCTGAACCGTGAATTGAATTGTTGTGTTTAAAATCCCTCCAAGAAGAAGAATTCTTCATTTTGTCGTAGCCCTCTCTGATTTTTTAAATCATGGTGTAAACCACGCAACATCTCGCCTTTACTCATATCCACCAACCACAGTAACTCCTGCACCATCATTTATATTTAAAACACTCCACGTCACCATCTCTCACAACTAATGGGCGCTCATCACACCATTCTGCATCTATGTGATGGATGGACCCCACCACTACCATGTCAACCATTCGACGACCAATAAAATTCTTATCGCACAATCTTGTGCCGAAGTCACCCCTCTCATCGCGATCACATGATAGCATGACCCCACCAATGCCAGCTCACCAACCATCATCCAATGGCGCACTATCACAAGGTATGAAGGCCCAGTCAGCGGGCGCCTTGTTCGATGTGAAAAATCTTCACAAAAGCTTGTTGATCAATGGTTGTCATTGATGTCAACCCAAGCAGCACCAGGGTCTACCCCAATATTGCATGGGAATTTTGACCTGAAAAATTACTATATTCTAGGTCAAGAATGCTTTTGATGGTTTCTACTTGTCGAGATGTTTCCGTTGATATAGGCACGCCTCGTAATTCTTCACGGTCTGAGAGATATTCATGTTTGAAGTTTTTAACCCCAGTTAGTGGGCTAAAACCCCATGGGGTTGTGCCATGCATCATTGAAAATTAAATAATTAGTAATTTTTAAGCTCCTAAAATCCCTCCCACGTTCACTTGTTCAATCCCTTCTCAACCTAAGCATTTATATAAATTGTAATACTCATATCCTCCTTATGTAGGGATTTCACTATCTAAAACAGGTCATTGTGGAATTTTCACTCTAGATTTTTTTCTACGAAGGTTCAGAAGTGGAAATTTTTATGAGGCGAAGCCGAAATCTGGAGGAAGCTCCTTTAAAAATTTCAAATCAAGTGGTGCAATATTTTTCGGAGATATGATTTGTGGAAGTCAGTGTTTTTGCAGGCTCCTGAAATTCATCACAAAGGAGTGGCCTTAGGAAAATCATCATAACTCTCTCTCTGAGTATCAGATTGGAATTCCGTAAAAGGTGGAAGATAATACACGGACTTTAGTTTTCACTGTATCAATTTTAGATCTGAATGAAGAAACAGTGATACGGGGCATGTCGTACAATTTCTCTCTACTAAAATAGTCCATAATTAGCGCATTGTGAGAGATTGAGAATAACTCTCTCTTGAAGAATCCAAATTTGGTTAGACCCGTGGCAGTGGAAAGAAGACTCAGAGTACTACTATAGCGCAAAAAATTACATATTGGGGATCTGAAATAATAGAGATACACCATATTCAATATCAAGCTCCTAGAAGGAAATAAAAATCATGTGTTGTCAAGGGTTGCAAAGGACAAGATCTTCTAGGGTAACAAAGCAAAGAAAGGTGTAACAGAGGGTAGCATGACAAGAGCAGCAAACAAGGTGCAGAACAACACCAAGAAGTTAATCAAATGAAGTCTTCAGGTGGGCATCACTACATACAGTAATTGTAAAGGTGTCATTGTACTAAGTCATTATAAATACATTATTGTAGAAATTGTACTAGTGTCTATCTACTAAGAGTTTAAAAGGTAGTGTTGGGAGGTCTAGGATCATCATTAGGTGGTTGTGTCATAGTTGGGGTTATGTTCTAGTGTGTCTTCTTCTTCTACATCATTTTATATCTTTGTAAAGTGGACTATTTTCCCTAGTACGGGAGTCCATTCTTCTTTTATTCTTCTATAGGGTGGTAGGGTGGTGCTAGGTTGGTGCATGAAGTCACCAACAGGTTCAAGCTTGTGAAAAATTTAGGGTGGTAGGGTGGAGCTAGGGTGAGTTGTATCTCATTGGGTGTTGGGGCATTCGTTCAGTTGACTACTGAAGAATCTCAGGCGTTGGAGCGTCCATCCAATGGGAGCTGGAGGAGAATGCTTTTCTAGATTCTAGGAAGTTGGAGCTTTATTTTCAATTGGAGTTGAATATTAAAGAATTATTAGAAAATAATTCAGGTGGTTTTTTTCCCAGAGAGGGTTTCCACCTTAAAATTTGTGCATTTGTGTTCCTTTTTGTTTAATGCTATCATTTTAAAAACAATGATAATAATTGAATTTTAACTAATGCTCTAATTGAAAGGAATACTTATTAACCCCCCCCCCCCCCCCCAACTCTCTCAGTATTTCCAACAATTGGTATCAGATTTTGGCTCCTTCAATAGTAGTTTAACAGCTGGAAGGAGGTCATGGAGCATACCAAGAATGGTGTACCTTTGTTCAATGAAAATAATTATGCACTCTAGAAGGAAGAATGGAGGTCTATCTCTTGGCGCAAGGTTATGAAGTATGGGACACTGTTCAAAATGGATTTGCATCAATCACAGATGAACAAGGTAAGAATAATTTGGTAAATGATGCAAAAGAAAATAATATTATTATCAGTGGACTTATTCAATTTTATTATCATAAGATGTTGGGTTTTAAAACCAAAAAAAATGTATGGGACAAGCTTGAGAATATATCTGCAGGTGAATCAAATGTCAAAGAAGCAAAGCTTCAAATCTACACAGCAAAATTTGAGCAACTCAGAATGAAAGAAGATTGCAACATTGTTGCATACTTCCAATACGTTGATGAAATAACCAATACTCTGGAAGGATTGGGAGAGCCATTTGATGAGAAGACTATTGTATGAAAGATTCCTAGAAGGTTACCAGGGAGATTAAACCCAAAGGTGTCGGTCTTAGAATATAGTGAAAATTTGGAAAAAAAAAACAAAGAGGAATTACATGGAGTTATCATAGCATATGAAATGATACTTGATGGAGAAGAGGGTACTTCACATATAGAAACTACGTTTGTTGCATCTAAGAAAACCAATAAGGACAAACAATCTTCAATTGAAAAGACATGCACCTGTAAGTGTGAAGAAAAGGGAGATGATGAAGAAGGTATTTCAGATGAAGAATATGCTTACTTTACGAGAAAACTAAAAATTGGTAAGGGAAAATTCAAAGGTAAACTTCCATTGATATGTTTTGGCTGTGGTGAGGTTGGGCATTTTGCATCAAAATGTCCAAACAAAAGTGATGGAAACTCAAAAGGAAAGAAAGGCTTTAATAAATTCAACAAGCAAGGATCCAAAAGGAACTTTCTCTCTAAAGAATATATCTCATCACCCAATGAAGGCAATGACAACGAAGAAGAATCCGATGAGAGAGTATTGTTTATGGCCAAGCACAATAAACAAGAGGTATCAAACAACGAACAAGAAGGGTTTACCATAGAAGAATTTTGTAAGGAAGCAATCAAGCTTATAAAAGAGCTCAAGGCTGAGAAGATCCGTTCCAATACTCTTGAAGAACAAGTTCAAGGTCTCAAAATTGAAGTTGAAGAAGAAAAATGCATTGAAGAGTAACTTCAAAAGAAGTTGGAAGAGAGAAACCAAGAAAGGGAAGAATTGGAAGTCGAAGTAGTCTCGTTGCGTAAGGAAGTGAAGAACAAAAAAACTATCCAAAACTATGCCAATAGCTCAAGGGCATTGGAAGAACTCATCAATAATCAAAGATATTACAATGATAGAACTGGCCTCAGTTACAAAGAAGAAGAAGAAGGATCTTCTACAACAAAATACAATGAACCTATGAGATATGACATGCATGTAGACTTCATTGGAAAATATTCGCAAAAACAGCTTTGGAAGACAATTCCTCGATGAAGATTTCCATCCAGGTACCAATATATTTTTTATGGCTATTATTATTCATGTGGAAAATTTGGTCATAAAGTTGTAGAATGTCGCACGTACCCTAGGAATCAATACAATTCCAGGAGATCTGTCAAATATGAACCTCCCAGGGTTCAGCAAAACATCAATATATTTGAAAATTTAAGAAATGATATTGAATTTACAAATGTCGAAAATTTGGACACATGGTGAGAGATTGCAGACTTGAAAATCCTCCAGAAGAATATTTGAAGCCACAGAACGAACTAACATGGAAGAAGAAGAAGACTAATAATTTTGGTCTTGCTCTCAAGGCTCAAAACAACATAGAGGTGTGTTATGTTGATATCAGTTGCTCAAGGCATATGAATGGAGATAGAAAGAAATTTGTATCTCTAAAATAGAAGAATGATGGAACCATGTCCTTTGGAAATGATGGATCTTCAAATGTTATAGGATCATGTACCGTCCTCTTTGAAGAAAATATGCTCTAGCCAAGAATGTTCTATTGGTTGAAAACATGAATCACAATCTGCTCAGTGTTGGACAAATTTGTGATTAAGGACACAATACTATTCAACTCCACAAAATGTGAAATCAGGAAAGGCAGGTATGGTGAAATTGTGGCTATAGCAAGTTGAGCTCCAAATGACATATATGTTCTGGATGAAGTAACTAAAGCACAGCTAATAGCTCAAGAGGATGATAAAATATTTGGTAGCAATGATTATCGACTAAGTAAGAAGTTTTCTACAAAGATGCAAAGTGATTTCAAGATGTCTTTACTTGGTGAGCTTACATACTTCTTAGGGCTTCAAATATCTCAGCAAGAGAAAGGAATATTTATATGTCAAGCCAAGTACATCAAGAAAATGCTCAAGAAATTCAAACTGGAAGATTGCAAACCCATCCTTACTTTGATGGTAATAGGTTGCAAATTGAGCACAGACAACTCATCTGAGGATGTGGATCAAAGGTTGTATAGATCTATGATTGCTAGTCTTCTATATGTAATAGCCTCTGAGCCAGATGTTATGCAAGCAGTTGGACAAGTAGCAAGATTCCAAGTAGCACCAAAAGAATCACATATTATTGCCATCAAAATAATTCTTCGATATCTAAAGGGAATAACATAATATGGCTTTTGGTATGCCAAGGGTAGCAATCTCATTATTCACGCCTTTACATATGTAGATTGGGTAGGAAGTGTTGATGATCGTGAGAGTACTCGTGAAGAATTGGAATATCTTCGTCGAAAGCTTAAGATTCTCCCAAGTTCTCTTTAGATTGTCCTTATTCATAATATAAAGGGGGAGTGGAAGTGTGTACAGGTCCGCGGGATGGTTGTGTGTCAGGGGGAATGGAAGTGTGTACAGGTTCGCAAGATGGTTGTGTGTCAGGGGGAGTTACCCTTTTCCATTGATATCAAAGGGGGAGAGAATTTTGTAGAAAGATGTGTCATGATCACAGGGGGAGTAATTGTGTTGCCATCAATGCCAAAGGGGGATATTGTTGATCAACGGTTGTCATTGATGTCAACCCAAGCAGCACCAGGGGCTACCCCAATATTGCATGGAGTTTGACCTACCAAATTACTATATTCTGGGTCAAAACTAGTTTAAATGGTTTCTTGTTGAGATGCTTTCGTTGATATATGGAATGCCTCATAATTCTTCACGGTTTAAGAGACATTCATGTTTGAAGTTTGTAACCCCAATTAGTGGGCTAAAACCCCATGGGGTTGTGGCATGGGTCATTGAAAATTCAATAATCAATAATTTTTAAGCTCCTAAAATCCCTCCCATGTTTACTTGTTGAAGCCCCTCTCAACCTAAGAATTTATATAAATTGTGATGCTCGTATCCTCCTTATGTAGGGATTTCGCTATCTAGAACAGGTCATTATGGAATTTTCACTCTAACACTTTTTCTACAAAGGTTCAGAAGCTGAAATTTTTATGAGGCAAAGCTAAAATCCTAAGGAAGCTCCTATAAAAATTTCAGATGAGGGTGCACAAAATTTTCAGAGATATGATCTGTGGAAGTTAGTGTTTTTGTGGGCTCCTAAAATTCATCTCAAAGAAGTGACCTTGGGAAAATTTTCATAACTCTCTCTGTGACTATCGGATTGGAATTCTATAAAAAGTGGCAGATAGTGCATGGAATTTATTTTTCAGTGTATTAATTTTAGAGCTGAATGAATAAACAATGACACGTGGGACGCCATAAAAGTTTGTTATACTGAAACAATCCATAATTAGGGCATTATGAGAGATTGGGAATAAATCTCTCTTGAAGAATCCAAATTGGTTTAGACCTGTGGCATCAAAAAGAAGACTCAGAGGATGACTACAGGGCCTAAAATCACATTTCAGGGATCTGAAATAACAGAGATACACCAGATTCAATACCAAGCTCCCAGAAGGCAAGAAAAGTCTAGATCATGTGTTGTCAAGGGCTGCAAAGCACCAGAATTTCTAGGGCAGCAAAGCAAAGCAAGGTGCAACAGAGGGTAGCATGAAAAGAGCAACAATCAAGGTGCTTAACAACAGCAAGAAGCTCATCACATGAAGTCTTCAAGTGGGCAGAATTGCATACAATCACTGTAAAGGTATCATTGTACTAAGTCATTGTAAATACATTATTGTAAAAATTCTACTAGTGTATATATGTCAAGAGTTGAAGAGGTAGTGTCGAGAGGACTAGGATCATCATTAGGTGGTTGTGTCATAGTTGAGGTTATGGTCTATTGTGTTTTCTTCTTCTACATCATTCTATATATTTGTAAAGTGGACCATTTTCCCTAGTACGGGAGTCCATTCTTCTTTTATTCTTCTATAGGGTGCTAGGGTGGTGCTAGGGTGAGTTGTAGCTCATTGGGTGTTGGGGCATCTGTTCAATTGACTACTGAATAATCTCGGGCGTTGGAGCTTCCGCTTTTCTAGATTCTAGGAAGTTGTAGCTTTATTTTCAATTGGAGTTGAATATTAAAGAATTATTAGAAAAGCATTAGGTGTTTTTTGTCCCAGAGTGGGTTTCCACCTTAAACGTGTGCATTTATGTTATTTTTGTTTACTTCTATCATTGTACAAACACTGATAATAATTGAAGATTAATTGATGCTCTAATTGAAAGGAATATTGATTCACCCCCCCCCCCCCCCTCTTAGAATTTCCAACAAAGCCTTCACATTCATTTATCGCAAGGTTTTAAGGTCACGTCATCCGGCACATGGTTCGATGTAATAAACCCATCGCATGATATTTCACAATGTTTTGTAACATTTTGGTTTAATGTTTTTTATTATATGGTTCTTTGCAAAGGTTTTCGCGACATATTTTATTTCATATAAGTTTTTAAGACTTAGTCTAATATTTTATATATGTATTGAAACATATATATATATATATATATATATAGTGTGTGTGTATGTTGTGCTAGAGTGTGTAGACTTCGTAAGGCTGGGAGTGAAAAATGCCGAGAGTATAGAATGTGTGATAATGCAGTGGAGCAACAAAAGGAGAAACTAGAACAACAGATTCTGAGGATTGTAAAAGCCAAGATTTTTTTTTGTTAATGAAAGGGAGTGTGTGTGTTTTATGCTCTATTTGTAAGTTTGTTTGTGAAATCTCTGTGTTGACATCACAGGAAATTTTATTCCTCTAGAAAATTTTATTCCTCACTGTGTGTTAAGGATTTATCATAAAATTCCAACGTCAACCAATAGCAGGATTTATCATAAAATTCCAACGTCAACCAGTAGCGGCCTTTGGCCCATGAAATGCCCTCACCTCTTTGCCAAGCTTATCTAATTTTCAAATTATCTCTCTGTGGTCAATTCCTCAATCCTTAGAATTTTTGGGTGTTGGTAGTCATAGTCAAGGTAATTCTACAATTTTATATAATCTAGGCTCAAAATTATAATTCTGATAGAAATTCTTTGTAAAATGGATCTCTAATTTTTTTTCTTAAAAAAATTAAAATCTCTTGTAATTATTTAGAGGGTGTCTACCAATGAAGGCATAGCCCTTATGAAAATTAGAGCACACATTTTAACGATACAATTTTAACCATAGTCATATCGTGAACCTCATCAACACAAAGCAAATAAGGGATATGTTCAAGTGCATTAAATCAAGAATGTCACATTCCCCTCCCCATTATTTTTACACTATCCTCAATGCATGAATTATACACGGGTCGCACAAGAAGAAAATTTTCAAAACAACTTAGGCTTCACCTTCCTCATAGCAGTTTCTAGTTCCCAAGTTGTAGCTTTATGGTTTTAATAGCTCCACTATACCTTTACCAGGCCCATGTCCTTGATCTAGAATTCCTTGACATTCCAGTCTATGATGCACATAGGCTTGACTTGAAAGTCACCTTCAAGCTCCACTTAAATCATATTTCAATCAATAACAAGGTTAGAGTCATGTACATACCTCAATAATAACTCAATAATGAAACATGAACTAATCATATTTCAATCAATAACATTGTTAGAGTTCTGTACATACCTTTTCAATAATGAAACATGAACTACATTATGCACATGCACATATGTGGGTAATGCAAGCTCATATATTAGGCCCAAATTTGGTCAAATTTTGAAGGGTTTATAACATTTTGTTTCTCACTTATTACAACTCCCTAATTTTAGTGCACTCTTCTTCAATATCACTTTAAAAAATACATGGTCACCCAATTGAAATTATCTAGCTACCTTGCCTTTATATACACAACTCTTCTACCTATCTTGAGATGTCTTCAAATTCTGCTTAATTTTAATCTACTCAACCTAGTTTTCCAACTTCCAAGTATGATGTTGCTCTTCATTAAATTCAATGATGACATCACCATTTTAAAATGCAACTAGTTTACCAACTTCTTAGAATCATGGACTGGACTTATTTCAATGTTGACATCCCCACTTTAACTTTTGAGTATCATGGGCTGAATGAAGAATCGAGTATTATAAATTTCATATAGAATTTCTTACAATTGATAAGTCATCTTTCAGTGATTCTACTTCGTCAGTGATTCTACTTCGTCAATTAGATCTCAGCTGACCATCAAAGTTCACCATATCTGCAAATGTTAAAGTCAATAGCCCTTTGCTTTTGCCTCTCAAATGTGCGTCTCCCTCTAAAAGAAGCCGTTCTGGAAGAAGAAGTTGTGGCATCAAAAGGATAGTTTCTTTGAACACAAACGATGTCAAAGTCAATAGTCCTTTGCTTTTGCCTCTCATAGTGCAAGAAATGTGCGTCTTCCTTTAAAAGAAGCAGTTATAGCAGAAGAAGTTGTGGCATCAAAAGGATAGTTGCTTTGAACACAAACAATGTGAACCCAAACAATGTTAAAGTCAATAGTCCTTTTCTTTTGCCTCTCATAGTGCAAGAAATGTCCATCTCCCTTTAAAAGAAGCAGTTCTGGCAGAAGAAGTTGTGGCATCAAAAGGATAGTTGCTTTGAACACAAACATACAGATAAGTCGGAGAGCTCTAAGAGATATCAGACGAAGTTGCAAGAAATTTCTTTCAAGCAGAACAAAGACAAGTGTAGTTTTAATTAATCGAGTTTGTTATCAAGTCCCAACCAAAGATTAAATAGTTCCAATCGATCCAGCTAACCGTATCTTGATCCAGCAGTAGTTTCACCGGTTGTTTTGATATAAAGACAAACCTTTTCATGGTATTACCAGAGCTAGGTTCTATTTCACAAAGCTGTTTTTGAGAAGGGTGGTGAAGGAATCACTATACCTCTATAGAATCAGTAATTTTCACCTTAAAGATCTTAATTACTAGTTTGGAAAGTGGCTTCAATATTTTGTTTTCCCTTCACTCAATTACAGAGTCTTCTGCTTCATAACCTCCCTTGTTGATTTATTAAACAAATCGTCAACCACATGAGCCTAAGAAGCAATGCATAAACGGTTGACTTTCCAATTATTACATACCGTCTTGATCTAGAATTTTCTTTTGTTAGAGGAATCACTACACTAGTTACATGTTTGGAAAGTTAACTAAAATTTGAGAGTTTTGATATAAAGACAAACTTTTTCATGATATTACCAGAGCTAGGTTCTATTCCGCAAAACTGCTTTTGAGAAGGGTGTTGAAGGAATCACGATACCTCTATAGAATCAATAATTTTCACTTTAAAGATCTTACTTACTAGTTTGGAAAGTGGCTTCAATATTTTGTAAAATGTGCAAGAAGCAATCCAATATGTAAAATGTGCGTAAGCCTATATTTTTCTGAAACGTCTCACCTGCACCACCATCCCAATTTATTTATCAATTTTTTCTGCATGAAATGAATACAAAGTTTCCACTGCATGATAAATCTAGAGATATGTTAAATCCGTTACACATGGAATGTATCAAATTTTTCCACAGCATAATACACATGAGATATCCCATACCTAAAAACCTAGAGATTTGCAGTTAAGATAGAAGAGACCTACACGTAATTTAGAGATTAACATGGACGGCCTATTAATAAGTGATGGTCTTCTATTTTTTTCAAGTAACTATATATTCAAGATGTAAGCGCTTTCAAGCTAGCCATGAAGATCATATGAATACTGGTGCTCATCTTTAAAGGAAAACATTTGCACTGCCAGGTTTACATTTTAGCTTTTATTTATATATATATTTATATATATTTTAAAATTAAAAGATAATGAAAACCTAAACACCCCCATTAAACAAAGTTACTGTAAATTCCTATAATTGCTGTGAGACGAAGACAATCATCCAGGCAAGTGAGAAAATCTGATTATCTGAGATGCAGTATGCAAGGTTAAGGCAAGTTATGCAATGGCACGGAAAGTAGAACTTTGCCCGCTGAACGGCTAAAGGATTTCTTTCTGCAACGAAAGGTGGAATACTTCACAGCACCAGGCCCTAGACCATTAATATACTTTTTACAGCCTTCACATATGAATATGAAAGTGAAAATAATATCAAACTCAAACTCAGTACTAGGTTTTTTTTGTTTTCTCTCCTTTGAAACTTAAATAAATCCAAATCTAAATAAGAACTATTTAAGTAATCTAAATAAGAACTATTTAAGTTAAAGTCTAGATAGTTCCATATCATAGGTGTATAGGTGTATGAGTTAGACTCTTTAGTGAAGTACCTTAATCTAAGTCATATCATTTGTAAATATGTGGAAATATATTTATCAAGATTTTCCAGAAATCCACATACTTAACCTAAAGATGGATAATTTAACTGAATTTTTAACAAAAACTAAAGAGAAAAATATTTCAGTAAAAGTTATTTAATTGAAAAAATTAAATCAAATCACTATGTTCAATTTTGTTGGACAATTAAATAATCCCATACCATACTTGTGTAGAGTTCGAATCCCTGAACAAGCCTCGCTAATTTACGGTACCTACAAGATTAGATAAACGTTCATATCGAGGGAAAAAAAAAAAATCACTTCGAGTGAGCTTACAATTAAAAAATAGACAAAAAAATCACTTCCCATGAGCTTATGATATCTTCTGTAATAGCCATAATTCAAAGAATGTCGAGAGAAGAAGAAAGAGAGCACAGCCAGTAATTCAGAAAACGTAGAGAGAAAGAAGAAAGGGAGCACAGCTCCAATGATATATTTTATTCATAGCAGAGGGTGTGCTTTCTCTCTTCTACTGCCGGCCTTCTTCAATAAGAGAGAGCAGTAATCAAAGCATGAATTAAAGAGGTCTTATAGTACTGCAGAGCATTGAATAATGAAGTTTAATTAGAGCAATAAGAGTGCAGTTTTTTATATTTTCATCATCGTCGCAGAAAATGACCAATTGAAGGAGCCCAAAGTGGAATCCAATCCAAAAGCGAGCGACATTTAGGTGGAAGTGTTTAATTAGCTCTAAACAAATAGAAAGTGCATTATCGTGTGAACTTTTAATTGGTTCCTAACATATAGCTAGGGTTTTCTCGTCTACGCGTGCTCTGATTTCTGGACGCATGCATGAATGTTTGGAATCTTTCGATCTTATGTTTTGGCTCCTCCACTCAAGGACCGATGTATTCATGAATGTAAAATATCTCTTCACACACGTTACTACGGTATTATGGCCAAATTGTTCATAATAAATAACTTATAGTTTATATAATTATTAAATTTAATAATATTATAATTATTGAAATAATAGAAGTGTATATATACTTTTATAAATTGTAATCATTTAATATTTAACAAGAGTCTAACTTTATTTTTTTATGGGTGGCTAACAAGTCATTTGATGTAAACATTAACAAATAGGATAATGATCCAAACTCACACATTTGATAATAATTGAAATTTACTCCTTTATGAATCACCAGTCATCATTTCAAGGATTTTTATAAATTGTAATGATTTAATCTAAAAGCATTTAACAAGAGTCCAACTTTATCTCTTATGAATCAACAATAAGTCATTTGATGACAATAACAATTAACAAATAAGATAATGACCCAAAACAGACGCATTTGATAATAGCTGAAATCTACTCCTTTATGAACCACTAGTCATCATTTCACGAACTCAACTAACATTCTTGAATAGCCAATGGTAAGTATTCTTATTTCCTCACCATAACTTAGTTGTAATATTTTTTACAACTTACAAAAATAACTTTATTCATGAATAAAAACATTTTGTTCTTTGGATTCCATACTTAATTTCAAATGTAAAAAGTAAATATATGCTAGTTTACTTTAATTAAGGTTTTGGGAATTGAATTCAAAATATTAGTTACTTTAATTTTCATTTTGTGTATGATAATAATATTTAAACTAATTTAATTTGTATATAAGAATTTTGGAGCCAACTTTTGTCGCATGGTTAACTAGAATTATAATGTTAGTGAGATGATTAATGGTGTATGGAAAATATATTTTAATGTGGAAAATAATTATACAATAACATATTTGTAGTTAAATTTGAAAAAAAAGAAAATTATTGTTGACATACTTGTTATAGATAAAAAAGAAGAGAGTAAATGCATTTTGTTCACAAACACAAGAAAGTGAATTGAGTTATATTTAATGATGAGGCATTATACATAAAAATACATCAATCATTGACTTGGGATAGAGTAACTTTTTTAACCATATTTAACTTTCTTAGCCATACTCAAATTTTTCACATAATACCTAACACACATATTTTAGTGGGAGCTAAGTAGTTCAAAATCTATCTCTCAAGGCCGAGTATATAATAAACTCATAAATCTTATAATAAACAATTCATGTAGAGATTGTTTGTACTTCACAATTGTTGAGGTACATTGCACACAATAGTTCATTAGGACCTATATTCTGCCATAATTAGACCCTCTTCCATACATTATCAATTGCCACATTTTTTTGTTTCTAGGGTTTTCTATTTTTGGCAAGTGGTGCCACTTAGGATTACATGTGGCATTATCTATGGCCACTAGATAGAGAAAAACATGGTATTTCCACACCTTAAATTCATACTACCCATGCATAGTTGTTCTTAGAGTGAATATAAAATTTCTCCCTAGTTTGTAGTGGTTAACTACCATTTTTCTCTCTCCTCCCCATGTTAGTTGAATATTAGTCCTAATTTGGACTTTAATTGGTTAATTTTTTGTATATGAGAGTTATTAATAAATTTTAACTAATTTTTAATTCTTTTTCTTCTAGTTCATTCAATTTTAGGATATTTTGCTAATTTTGGGTCTACCATTATAACTTTGATTTACTTGCCAACTAGGGATAATACTTTTAAGTTATATTAAGTGTATGTACATATAACCCCAACGTAATTCGAACTGGTTAGCATCTTGTATTGGAAAATCATAAAGGCGGAAATATTTTCTCATCTTGATAGTCACTTTTGATTTCTTTAAATTATTATTATCTTCTTTTATATTATTATCATTAAGAAACTACCAAAAACATAAGTACATTAAGATCAACAGAAAAATGACACACGATATAGGCTCTCATCCCGGGGGAAACCCCTCTTCTAGGGGAAAACCCAAAAAATCCCTTCTCTTCCTTTAGAACAAAATCAAATGAGATGAACAATACCTTTTGTCCAATAAAAATACCTTCTCCAATCCACCAAGTTAGCCTCCCAAGATGATTAGTCAAACTTCAAAAGTTAAACTAAGTCAAACTACTTCAATCTCGCATCAAAAACATATTTTGGTCCTCCTGCTTCAGATTTTTGGTCCTAATGCAAACCTGCAGCTTCGACTTCTTTTTGCAATCCAAAAAATCACACATGTGACAAAAAGGTGAGAAACCCAACTTCCTTTCGCTAAATAGGTGTATTCTTCTTCTTTTCTATGGTTTTCCTTATCCTTCTATGTATTTCACACTTCTTTTATTCTTCTTACAATTGCAGATAAAATTTGCTTGATTGATGCTAAAATAGCTCAAGTAACACTTATATTTATAGTGGTTATAGCTCCCTTAATGAGGCCGACTTGTCTTCTCTTGGGGCTAGCTTTGTGGAGGAGGCATAAGTGACATTTTTGACTCAATTATGTTTTTTTTCTTGATATACAAATCCCAAGAAGAGTCTATTACATGATGAAAAGGACTAAGAATTGTGACATAAACCCTAGAAGCACTCAATGAGTGATTTCACCTAGAAACAAAATAAATAGGGCATGAAACCCATGCTTATAAATAATTTCTTTTAAATAAAATTTTCTTTTTCTTTATTTTTGACAAATACAATACATCATGACTCAAATACAATTATTAAGACTAATACTAGTTAAATTTCTCAACACTCTCTCTTAACTAGGGAGATATTCATAATTGTTTAACTGGTACAAGCACTGCAAGGAAAAGACCCTCTAGCGGAGGTTATAAAGGAGGCTTTTAGTGTTATAAAATTGGCTAAAATTGTCAAAAAAAAAAAAAATCTACAACATCCGTTTATGGTTACAGAGCTTTTGGCGAAGCTTTTAACGAAAATTCAACACAACTAAAAAAATCGGTGACTAGAGGTATTTACAGATGTTTTTTTCATCGATGCACTAATCAGGATTTAATGCACCAGTGCGTATCTATTGCTCCAGCCCAGGGGCAGTCGAAGGAGAATGCACTGGGCCGTTAAGGTATAAAACAACATCGGGCATAATGTTGGTGATACAACGCATGGAGCCATTCTAATTGGTCTTGGGATTTGAGTGGTGCCCATAGGTCATATCAACACGTTGGTGCATAGACTTATAGAAACGCATCGGTGCGCAGTATCACACAAATGCACTGAGATTTATAATTGGTATCTGTATTCGTGGGGTGCCCATAGCTCATACAAATGCACTGGTGCATATAGACACTTAAACGCCCCAGTGCACAGTATCACACAAATGCACCGAGATTTATAATTGGTATCGGTATTCGTGTAGTGCCTATAGGTCGTACAAATGCACCGGTGCGTATAGACACAAAAATGCCCCAATGCATAGTATCACACAAGCGCACTGAGATTTATAATTGGTATCTATATTCGTGTGGTCCCCATAGGTCGTAAAAGGACACTGGTGCGTATATAGACATAAACGCACCGACGTGCCGTACCGCAGGAACACCTTGATATTTTTAACTAGTTTTGGTATTTTTTTGGTGCCCATAGGTCGTAAAAATGCACCGGTGTGGTTAAGAATAAAAGCGCACCAGTGAAAGAATACATGCACCAGTTTTCATTTTGTATTTTTTAGAAACATCGACTTGTGACGGTGCAATTATTGTGATTGTTTTAAATTCATTATTCATCAAAAGTTGACACATCTTATAACAATATTCATATTAATTAAATTTTTATTAATGCATTTGAATGTGATGTTTGGATTAATTTTTTATATCATATCATAATTATTGTGGTTTTTTAAAATTCATTATTCATTAAAAGTCGACACATATATATCTTGTAACAATATTCATATGAATTAAATTTTTATTAGTGCATTTGAGAACGATAATGTAGAACGCAATAGCGACAATAGAGAACGCAATAGAATAAATTAAAACATATATATATACAAAATGGGATAGTTATTGGTATCCCTTTATCTTTCAATTGGGCCACTATGTCAATTACATTAAAGAAAATGTCTGATTTCACAGACATATTTCAAAAAATACAATGCTTTGCTTTGATATCCAAACATAGTGATCACCATTCTTCACTTGAATTGTTGTCACTGCTAGAGCTACTTCCATGACTTGGGTTATTTTCAGGAATGTTTTGTTCATGGTGTTGATTGTCTTCTTCTTCTTCATATTCCATCTACAAACATAAAAATAAACTGTAATGAGTGTATATACATTGGTGAGAAAATGAAAATTGCAATATTAAATAATATACATCAATGTAAATCGAAAAGAAATGACATACCAATGCAAAAATTGACTCATAAACTATACACATCCTTTCAAAACCATGTAACATGCCATCTTTCAAGATTTCATCTGTTGGCACAGTTCAATACTTTGTTTCCTACAAGTTTTATACCCCATAACAAATCATATATTTAATATAAAAGATTTATTTTTTCTATTAATTATAGACGGAGCTAAGTAAAACAAGATCAATAAATGCTTACAAATTCCACAATTAAGTTCTGATATGCCAACATATACTCACAACCCATATTTAACCCAATTTCAATCAATTCCTCTGATGGTTCTTCTTTGTATGTTAGCACCTGTTTGAAGACATTCAATGATTATTTTTGTAAAACAACTTAAAAAATACAAAAATGAAATCTAGTTAAGTTGTTATAAGAAAGTAACAATTACTCACAAACTTAGATATCAATCATTTTCTTCCCGTCGTCCTGTTTTATGTACTGAATGGGTTTCATTTTCTTTTCTTTTCTACAAGAAAATACTTGAAAATTAATATTTAATGATAAATTGTTTATTTATTGTACCTAATGATAAAAAATTTCAATGATTACATATTACATTTGAAGCACGTTGTTGTTGAGATGGCTCCTCTCGCGATGCAATTTTGTCCATTTTTTTTACCATCTCCTTGTACACATTTTTGGACATTCCTACTGGCATATTTTTGATATCATCTTGTTCATATTTTGAGATTTTCATAATCTTCCTGAAAATGTAACATGACAATTAACTATTTAATTTTTATATTGATATATGAAAAGTAAGTATAACAAAAGTGATATTTATAAATAATTCTTTTTTTTTTGTAAATTCAGTGGGACCTTGCCATTTCTATTTATATTTTAAGACAGGTTACAAAAAATATAAAGTCATTCTTGGCCTCAACCTGCCCAAGAGGGAAACCAGGTTTATTGACCTTCTAAAACATGGTTTGCATCCCAAAATTGGAATTGTCTCTTGCGTCTATGAGTTTCTTGCACTAACTGCTCCTCTACTTTAATATATACAAACATACAGAAATTTTAAAAGTTCAAAATTAACAAGTTTTCATCAAATCTAGACATCATCTACCCCTCAGATGAGGACACTGGGGCAGGGTCTTTGACATTAGACCCTGGCATTTCTGCCTGGTTCAGTTGTTGCAGAATCTTCTGGAGGGTCTTCTCCATGCGATATTTATATATAATTCTAGACAAACATTTAAAGTAATATTAATTTTTCATTCCTTCTTTTTTATTGTTGTATGTTTTTGCTTTAAAAGTCTGACATGTCTGATTGACCAATTCTCTGGAAACTCTTCCTGTAGTTTAGATAAAATTTGGTTCTTGGAATAATTGGATTGGTTTTTGTATTGTAAGTGGAAAGAACGTCTATACATTCCTTCCACTAGATCCCTCAAACTTTCGTAAAAGTTTTTCCCCCTTTCGTTAACCTCTAGCACCACTCTAGATGAGCTAAGGAGCAATTCATTTTCATTTGCATATTCTATTTTTTTTCTTTTCTTAGAACAACATTCATTTTCAAAGTTGTTGGTCCCTGTAGAACATTAAACAGATGTGAATTAATAGACTGTTTGAAACATATTATCTAATAATTTCAATTATATTATTAATGATAACTAAAAAATAAAATCATATTGGATCGACAATATTTTTTCCTTCACCTGATTCATCTTTTTGCAATTTTTCCATCAAGATTTTACGCTCTTCTGGTCCTAGATTAGAAATAATCTTATTGAGCTTCGTCATTTTGTGGCTCTGCATGATACACAGTAAACAATACATATTAATTAAACTTACATATAGTTCAAAAATAATATTTTTTGTAAAGAATTTACAAAGAACTTGCCTTTTTTGCTTTTCTTGATGTGTTATCAGTATTTTTGTTAGTTAATCTCTTGTCAGTCATTTCTTTATCAATCTAAAACCTGTACCATACCATTCATTAATATATGTATAAATAAATTGTCAACTTTTCAAGTAAAAAAAATATCTCAAGAAACTAGTGTGCCATTCATGGTGTACGCACCGACGCCGGTGCGTGGGTGTCTTAGAAACGCACCGCACAAATAGTATAATAGACCATATGATGCTCTATTTCAACAGGTAGCACAGGTGCATTACATGTCAATCACCACACTCGTTAACCATGATAAAATAATCAAAAATCGTCCAATGTTATTTTTTGTAGCATAAACGATGCCATATTTTACATCGTGATAATTTTAGGGCTGAATTTTAGCCCAAAGGCGAATTTTATGATTTTAAATTTTATTAGGGCTGATTTTTTATATAAAACTCATTTTTTATAGTTTAATAAAGTTAGCCCAAAAAATATTTTAAAAAATAATTAATTATTTAACATTAGCCCACAAAGAAAAGGGCGCACACAATCGGAAACATGAATTCGCTCGATTTTCTAGATTTCTTTGCCATTTGCCCCAATTTTTTTCGAGCTTTCGGTGGTTCGGAGAGGTCGCCGGGCTTTGTGCACACATATTTTCAAGTTCTTGCTTGGGCTGAGCGGCCGACTCTATCTGTCCCGTTCTCTCTCGGTCCGTTTCACTCATAGATCTCACGTAGTGACCAATCAAGAATTTTTCTTTGTTGGGCATCCTTTTCCCGGATCCAAAGGACCGTCACACGCCTCTTCATCCTCACGTCGTTTCTGCCAAAGTTATTCTATGTACTGGTGCGTGATCTTAAATTTCAAACACGATCGGTAGTCGTGAAGATCCCTTCCGACTGTAAGGGAATTCTCGAGGTGGGTAGTCCCGCATTGATTTTTCTTTTTCGTTTGTAAGGGGTTTGATTTTTTCCTCTATTTGTGCATGGTTTTCCTTATGGTCCGTCTCGCTTTCGCATGTACAGTAAGTTGCGCAGACAGAAGACAAAGGCATGAAGTCGACAAATTCCACAGAGACCTTTGATGTAAACCGATAAAGGTTATTAGCGATGTATGTTTTACATTATTTTGTGCTTATTGTGATTGGTAATCATAGTGATTGTCAATTAAATAGGTAGTCGCCACCTTGTCATCATCAACGTCGCTCTCTTCAACATTTAACATCATCGAGTATCATGCATTTTTTCTTCACTTCCCTAAGGGAGACACTTGTTACTTTTCAAGAAAAATTATGTGCTTGCTCTTACACATCAACATATCCACTCGCCTACAAATCTTTGGCATCCAAATAGCAATCACAAAATCGACTCCAAACATATTTTTTTGACAAATCATTTTATTTCGTGTTTTGACTATCACTCTTAATGGAAGGTTTTGGATTTCCATAAATATTCACTAGGAGTTATAAATATGTATGTCAAATTTTCCTTCACTTCACAGGCTTTGATTTGTGCCGTAACAAGTAACACGAGTCAGATCTCCAAAATTCATTATCTCAGAGAGAATGGTATCCCCATATGTCCGCAACAATATGTATCCTCCGCCTCAACACTTTCGTGCATCTAACCATCTTAAAATCCTCCCTAAGTCTAGTCTACAAATTCTAGGTGTCCGATATTTGTTTGCCATGTTAGGTCTAAGTACAAGTACATCCACCTCTATCCACAAATAGAGAATCATGTCTCTACTCGCTCTCGCCTCTCATCGAAGGAAAAATACACATCCGCAATAATTATAAAAAATCAACATGGGTGACTCGACTTACAAATTTGGAGACAATTCCACACTTAGCCAAATGCCCTAGTCTCCATATTTGCCATAGTGGTCCCACCTCTTCTATTAGTAGTTTCAATACAAGTGTCACTACTACGAGTGGGTGTGTATCTTCTTCACAAGTTCCTCCGGATCAATTTTGCTACAAAACATGTAAAAAAACAAAGGTAGAGTTGCAAGAACCAAAAATAAATTTTTTAAATTTTATTAAATACATGATTTGAATTTTCCAAGGGATACACTCGGATCCTATGATAGTATTTATATCCCCCTATGAAGGGCATGTTTCCCGCAACACAACCTGAAATCATCCTTCGATTTCTCGGTCGTTAGGGTTTCCTCCCTTGCGCTGTGACCAACTTGCACTCTCCTCCCTTGGACTTGACCTCTAGATGAAAGTCCTTCACCCTCGCTCGATATCTAATTGAGTCACTATCCTTCGTGTCTTAAACATACAATGTCTCTTGTGTTCACTCTCTTATGTCTCTCCATCTAACCTTGCTTCTATAAGCTTGAGTTATTGACCAAATCCACAACCCTAATCTCCAAAGTTATTGACGGTTGATGATAGATCTCAATATCACTTGAGATCAATGGGTTTAAATTCATTAGATCAACTCACTTTTTTCTTATAAAAGTCAATTAGTTTAATAATTGTTTTAATTAAAGTAATTTTACTACGATTAAAGGCCTGGGACGACCTTCACACATCTAGGCACATAGACCCTATGCGAAGTACCTATCCAATGCTACAAACATCAATAATCCCTCTTAGCAAGGAAGGTACTTCTCAAGAGCCACCTGCAATCGACTTTCCCTTTAATCCCAACACAATGTCCCGCGCATCTTCCCTCACCATGGAAATCCTCCAAACTTCCTAGTCTATTGCCTCATCAATGATGTTAGTCATCAATGAAACATACCTCATAAACTTCTTTAGATGCCCTCTCTCCCTAAATGTGCTCCTAGGACTCCGAACTTCTTTCAGCATCCCTCTTATGTCTCCCCTTCATCTAAACTTGCTTTTATAAGCTTGAGTTATTGACTAAATCCAAAACCCTAATCTCCAAAGTGATTGATAGTTGAGGTTAGATCTCAACTTCAATTGATATTAGTGGTTGAAATTCATTAGATTAACTCACTTTTTCTTATAAAATACAATTAGTTTAATAATTGTTTTAATTAAAGTAATTTTGCTACGATTAAAGGCCTTGGACAACCTCCACACAAGTAGGCACATAGACCTATGCAAAAGTACCTATCCAATGCTACAAACATCAATGCTCCGTCTTAGCAAGGAAGGTACTTCTCGAAGAACCACCTAGAATCGGCTTTCCCTTCAATCCCAACACAATGTCCCATGCATCTTCCCTCGCATTGCAATCCTCCAAACTTCCTAGTCTATTTCCTCATCAATGATGTTAGTCATCAATGAAACATACCTCATAAACTTCTTTAGATGTCCGCTCTCCCCTAAATTTTCTCCTATGACCTAAACATGCTTCTCGGCATCCCTCAATGTTTGCTCAAACCACCTCTCGTCTTGTGACAAAACTTGAAGGAGCAACTCATAAACCTTCCTAGATGACAAGATCTCCTTGAACTTAACATCTATGCTCACAATTGCCTTCCTTCGTACTAGTATAAAAATCTTGTAAGCTTTTTTAGATCTCTCATATCCAACAAATATCCCCTTCTCGCTTGAAGGGTCTAGCCTTGTCCTCTTCTTCGCGGGCACATGAATGTATCATTGAAAACCGCGAGATTCTCAACTACCTTATCTCTCGGCTTCACCTCAATGAATGCCCTCCCTCTAGAGTCTTGTCCCCAATATCCTATGCAAACTCATGTTATGCCATAGATTACCAAGTACATGTCTTACATTCTTTGTGCTTGTCGTACTAGTAATCACATATTAGATAAATCATAATACTTAGAATCTTCTCTCGAAAGATCTAACCATTATTTCATGTAGTCTATTTTTTCATAACCTGACATCTTCATACCATCTCCATTTTGTTCTCACATCATCTCTTTATCACACAAACGAATTCAACTCTTCATGGTACGAGACCCATTCGATGAAGATTCTCACTCAGAGCTTAGATCTGTCAGAAGATTCTAAGTATTATGATTTATCTAATATGTGATTACTAGTACAAAGCAAGCAAAAAGAATGTAAAACATGTACTCGGTAATCACGATGATAGCTTTCTTCCTCTATAAATGTTTTTTATTCATTTCAATTCACGAGTGCCCACTTAACTCGTTATTTAAAATATCAAGAAAACTAAGCTCCGATGCACCAAAACCGCTTGGAATTGAACCGGATAGTTTGTTGTTTGAAAGATTTAAGGAGTTTACATCAGCAATAGATCCAATAACTAAAATTAATTTTATGTAGTGTATATTATAAATACAAGATACTACTAAATTGAAATGAATAAAAAAACATTTATAGAGGAAGAAAGCTATCATATGTGATTACCGGTACATGTTTTACATTCTTTGTGCTTGTTGTACTAGTAATCACATATTAGATAAATCATAATACTTAGAATCTTCTCAATGGGATCTAACCATTATTTCCCGTAGTTTATTTTTTCATAACCCGACATCTTCATACCATCTCCATTTTGTTCTCACATCATCTCTTTATCACACAAACAAATTCAACTCTTCATAGGTACATGACTCCATTCGTCTTATGTATGTTTACTTAATCCCTTATTTACAATAGTTAATTACTATTAATGATACCAACAAAAGCATATCACCCCTAAATCCACTCTCCTAGCTCTTGATCAAAACTTTATAAGCTATGTTAAGCCATTGACCTGAGCTTCTAAGTCAAACTTTATTCTTACATCGAGATAGTACAATACAATGTCAATCTGCATCTCCACAATTCAATATATAGTCAATCCAATCAGGGTAAAACACTCCAGCTCAATAGAATGTACTATCGGCATGCAAAGATGCGTTTACTGCTTTGCACCAAGGGAAGTGGATCCATGATTACATAATTAGAAGTGGACTGAGTCAAGTGTTTCTATAAGTAATCTGTTGTAGCCATATATGCAAAATGTGGATATGTAAATATAGCACAACATGCTTATTCGATTTATTATCTCAAAGAGATTTAGTCACATGGAATGTAATAATTGTTGGGAATGTGCAGAATGGGCATGCCAAAGAAGCTTTGGTACTTTTTCATCAAATGCAATTAGTAGATACGAAACCTAATTCAGTCATGATGTCTGAGTGTGCTCCCTACTTGTGTTGATCTACCGGCTACGCAACAAGGTAACCGGATCCATAATTTGATAATTAGAAATGGGCTTGAGGCATATGTTTTTGTGATGATTCGCCTCGTAGACATGTATGCCAAATGTGGGAACATAGATGCCGCAAAGCATTTGTTTGAGAAAATGACTAGACAAGATGTCATCTATTGGAGTACAATGATTGCGGGGTATGGAATGCATGGCCTATATAAGGATGCCCTTGGAATTTTTTGTTCAAATGCAACAAGCGGTGCTTGAAGCGACATCACATCACTTTCGTTAGGGTTTTATCCGCATGCACTCATCGGTGTCTTGTGGATGAGGGTTGGTGATACTTCAATTGCATGAGTGGAGATTTTCTCTCACACCTAGGCTGGAGCACTATGCTTGCATGGATATTCTTGGTCGTGCTGGGCCGATTGGATGAGGTGGAGCACATTATAAAAAATATGCCAATAGAACCTGATAGTGAGGTATGAGGGACTTTACTTTCTGCTTGCAGTGCTCACTACAATGTAGAGTTGGCAGAGCATGTGTCAAAAAACCTTCTCAAGTTAGAGCCTGAAAATGCTGGAATTTATGTGTTTCTTGCAAACATATATGATGTAGCTGGAAGGTGGGAGAATGTAAGCAAGGTAAGAGAAATGTTAAAAGACAACAAGTTGAAAAATAATCCAGGATGCAGCTTTCCCTAAAACTATTTACCAAAAGAAAGTCCCTTAAAGCTGCTGCCCATTAACTAGACCTTGGATTCACACATCACTAGAAATTTAATCTCAAAATTAGAACAATCCAGAAAGAACAAACTTATCCATGACTAAACAATTTGCTCGCCATAAGAGTTCAATAAGCGCAGACTCCAAAAATCATAGAGTTTCAACAAAAGTACTTGTACTGGTAGCCCTCTGATAGTGATAAAAAAACAACCACCATCCTCTGACAGATATCCTTTCACCAACAATGTACATACAAGACCACATTGAGCCTCAGAGCAACCCTTCTCTGCCACAACCAAACACATATTAAAGACCAAGTGGACAAAAATAACACACGAATGGAACTCATAGTGATAACACTGCAACAACACAACAAAGATACAAAGTGCTTGACACAAGCAGGAGTGGCAAAAAGCCTCAAAAAGTCATCATGCAGTCAAGAGACAAACATGAATTTGAAGTAACTTTGTTGAACCCCCAACCTGCAAACTGCACTTTAAACAAACTGAACTAAACACCCATACATAACTCACAATATTCATGCCACAGGTTTGGTCCATCTTTATATCCTCTCGACACTTATCTTCACTGAAACAACCAAGTGACTTCAAAGCCTCTGTTAAAAGGCAGTTATCAAAAGGATAAAGAGGTCCCTCTCTGCGGACCCTAATAAGGTATTACAGAAAAAGTTGTGTTTACAGCAGCACTAGGACAAACTTTAATATGTGGATTAATCAAGTCCCTTGATGAGGCCAAGGTGGGAATGAACCGTTGTATTTCAATCTGACAAACATGTGGGGAAAACAGAGAAATGTGGCAATTCAAAACCACTTGCATGGGGAGTAAATTCTACCTGGACTTTCAGGAAATAATAAAAGCAACAGTGGCAATGAGACTGTGGGATTAAGTGTACATAACTATGTAAGCCTTCTATGCATCTTCTTTCTAAAATGCAAACTATAAAATTTGAAATCTAAGCTTGCTTTTTATTTTCAAAATAAAAGAGTTGGAATCAACATTCCCCACAAAAAGAGGCCAAGTAAGCCTACTTCCAAGTTAGGCAGGTAAAAAAATAATCTCCGGGAGAGGTTTCCAAACCTGCAAAGGCCTATCGAGCTCTTATTCCCATGCATGGCTAGATTGTGAACAGTAAACAGAACATGATGTCTCCCATTTGCAATAAATATAATAGTTTGAACTTTGAAGCTTCATAAAACATTCCCAGGGCACAGTTTATTCAAAATGCGTCTTATTTGTGTTAGCACTATCTGGAAGAAACCTAACTAGAAAAATGATAACTAGAATCTGACACCACAATGCTTTCTGAAATCTACCAACCAAATATTTCATTTGAAGAATGATTAAATTGAAAATGGGGGCTTCTAACAAAACATGTTAGATTAAAAGATGCCAGTCCATTTAAATAATAATAAAACAGAGGCACTAAAATCCTGTGTTACTGGTTAGTTAGCCCTTTGTCAGAGCCTGGCAGTTAAGGATAGACTCAATGAAACATGTATCGAATGGACCTTGCATATTATTTGTCAAAAGTAAGAAATATTGAGGCATGCTTTTCTAAGTATATTGAATCAGAATAAGCATATCGGTGGTCATTTTACATGAGGGACAAATAGTTGTTGATTAGAACAATTGGAAAAATTCTTCAGGCCACAATAAGAATCACAGGAATCTCATTCTTACAGAGGAGGTACAGGGAAACCTTTAATGATGAGCTCAAAGTTCAAACAGATTGAACTTAGGGGAATTTTTGGCCTATCAGGCTTATTGGATTATATAAATATTGAACAGAGAGGACACCGTGCTCATAAGAAGGGTACCATCAGATTGTGATTTATCAAATCATAATGTCTTCATACAAATGTACAAATGAAGTGCAGAAAGATGTTACATAACATCTTCCTGTTTATTCATTGTTAATTGTAAAGTAAATGCTAATTACTAATAAATGACCATTATTGATAATTCCAGTAGCATCCTCTCTTAATGGCCATTGTGGTAAATACACAAAGATTGTCTCTAAATTTGGCAAACTTATCTAAACCAAGCGGCTTGGTGAAGAGGTCTACAGTCTGCCCTTGTGTGCTACAATATTGAAGTTCAACATCATCTTCTAAGAGTTGTTTGATGAAGTGACACTGTACATCATTGTATTTGGTGCACTCATGAATTTACATCGAAAACAAATTTTAGCTTGGTTTGTTCAAGCATCAAATCTCCAGCTATTCTTCTAAGTCAAACTACTGCACATGTTCCTCTCATTGCTGCCATATGCTATACCTCAATAGAAGAAAGGAAAACAACATCGTTTCTTGCTAACCCATGAAACAACACCCAATTGTTGGCAAGCATAACCCTAAATCTATGAAAAAAATCATTAACATAGGGGTTTTTAAGAACATATCTGTTAATGGAAGAAATGAAGTTTGTCTCACTGTTCTTCAATCTTTGATCAACAAAATATTCTTAATTGATGGTGATAATGGCTGTTCGTTCCTCAATCCTTCCTTGACAACCACCACAAAGCTCTTCCCCTTCCTTCTCCAAGCCTCACAAACAAAAACAACAAAAAAAAAAGACTGAATTCCCTTTTCTAGCCATGGCCCAAGAGTACCCGGCGATATTTCCTATCGTCCCACAATATAGAGAAAATATAGCGATATTTTCTCGGCGATATTTCAGCTTGCCGAAAATATCACAATATTTCGGCAATATTATCAACACTGGTTCAAACACTGAACAAATAAATACTTGTTGATTTCCAATCATCCACTGATCTTTCCCAATAAGAATCCATATATCCAGTCAACTAAAGTGCAGCACTTTTCACCATATAATAATCCAAAATCCATTGTCCCTTTAACATATCTCAAAACCCTTTTCATTGTTTCCCAATGTTCTACTTTAGTGTTTATCATATATCTAGATATGTAGCAGCTAGCTGACTGCAAAACTAGGCTCTGGCCTAGTGCTTGTAAGATAAATCAAACATCCGACCAATTCCCTGTAAATCAACTTATTTATTGATTTTGAGTCAACTTTAGCATAAATTTCTAGCCCTTTCTCCATAAATGTAGATGAATTTTAACAATCAACCATTTTGTATTTGCCTAACAGACCTTTGGTTTTATTAGTTTGTGAAGCAAAAACACATTTGTTATTCTGCCAAACTTAAGCAATAATGTAGGGGGCCTAAATTTTCCATATCAAAAGTGCAAGATAAATCAGATTTAACCTTAGTAATTGTTTTGACCTCATTAACTGTGATAATGATGTCATCTACATATATCATCAATATTACCACATCAACATCATTGCTTGCCGAGATGAGCTAAGTAGTTATGTCTGGAAGTAAGTCACTGCATATTTTTAGTAGAATCCCTCCACGGATCGAGTCTAGGAATATTATAGATCCACTAAACTGAGTTGCAGTGATCCTTCACACACATCTAAGTTGTGAGATGACACAGTCCTGAAACCAATCTTGATTGGTATGAGGTGTAAGGAATTGTTTTGAGGTCTGTAAAATTATACCAGTAGAACACTGATGATGACGTATGCATGTGCCAACTCTCCCCTTCACTGCACCTCTTCTATAACATTGTTTCACCTCCTATGTTCTAACAGAATCTAAATTGTTGCTATTGTTGGTGCACCTCTGTTGCTGAACATGAACACTGTCAGAGCAACAAGGTAAGAAAACTCGAAAACTCCCACTTTACAAGTGTTCTCCACCAAGGCAATATACTATTACAAAACCTTGAACCCCCTATCTTCTAAGGGAAACATCATCACATTGGCCATCTGTGAACCTAAAGAAATATAACCTTAGACCACTACTCCCTTCTATACTCTAAAATATCTTTAGAATCTTCAAAGTGTGCATTCCTTGTTCAAGGAAGATTTCATCAACAACCCACCATTCTCTAACATTGTTGCACCTCCTCATTTCTAGCAGAATCTAAATTGTTGCTATTGCTAGTGTGCTTCTGTTTTTCACATGAACATTGTCAGAGCATCAAGGTATGCAAACTCTAAAACTCCCTCTTTAAAAGTGTTCTTCACCTTGTTGCAAGATAACCTTGTTCAAGAGTTCCTATAATTACATTTTCAATAATAGATGACACAATGAACTTGGGACAATTTGAAAGGAATGGTCCAATATTGTGTATGCCCATCTTTTGACTAGGGAACTAGAATGTAGAACCAATGTTAATAAAGAAGGGTGATCATAAGAGATCTAAATCTGTAGAAGCCCAAGTATGTAGATGTAGATAAGGCAAATGCTTGCCTCTAGAGCAAGACTCCTAGATCCTTTACACATTTTTCATAAAGGTGTAGAGCCCCTTTTATATTTATAGATTACAAATGCTAGATCACAAGTTCACCTATAATATTATATAATCACCTTAATGAGCCTAGAGAGATGTATTCAACTAACAATGTAGAGGGTTCAATTGGTTTTGTTCGATGTTACTGTTGTTTCTCTTAGTTCTTGAGTTGTTAAGTGTAATTTGTATTATGTTTAGAACTACTTATGTTTCTGCTATGAGATTGTTGGGGAAGTGAACATAACAATTCACTTCACAAGAACATCATGAACTATATAAAGTAATCCATATTAAATAATAATTATTTATTCTGAGAATATGTACTTGAGTTTCAACTTTTGTAAGCTCTTTCACTAGTACAACTTCATTGATAACAACATTAGGTTTTTCCACATCAATTGTGTAGGTGTCAATGCTCTTATCCTTGTTTTTGGATCTTTGTTGTGCCTTCTCTCTTTCTCTATCTTCTTTATTTCCATCGGTATAGATTTATTATGACTTCTCAAATGAAAATTTGTATCAACTTCAGTCGACAATTTTTTTATTAATATCTTCAATATCTCTTTTGTGAACATTTTTTATGTTGTTAATTTGTTGTTGTAGTTCATTTATTTGTTGTTGGAACTGTGAATTTATGTACCTTGTTTTTATGATCATCTCCAAAATAAATATGCCCAAAGCAGCAAATTTTAGGTGAAGAAGCACCCATACAATCTCTGGGGAATTCATTCCCCTCCCATTTGTGGCAATTCCCCTAGAATCGATTTAAGATTAGCTTCCTCCCTCCATGAAAGAAGATAACACTCATGACTCAACCTAAGAAGATGGATCGTACATAAGCACAATAAAGAGTAAATCAAACAAGAAGCAACAAAGAATAGATCCATGGCTAAGCTATCAACAATAAGCCAGGCTTTTGATATAGATAAACATAAGCAGAACTAGAAGAACGCGTTTTCCAAACTACACGAGGACTACTTCCCTCACGAGTCACCATGTGCCATGCTTGGTCTTGGTGGTTCTCTTCCTTCTACTCCTGGTTCAATTACCATATCTTCATTGGAACCAACACTCCGAACTCCACTAGACAACGATTCACCATTTTGTAGTAGTGATTCGCCATTTGTATTGGTGATTCGCCATGATTTTACAGGATAATATAATCTCGTGAGAGATTCGCCAAAAAATTATATATACATATTATATTATTAATAAAATCGCCTTCCATTTTTCCTATGTATCATGGGGATTCGCCTATTTTTTATATATATAAATTTAGGGGGGGTCTTAAAATAAGTTTTCACTTGTTTTACATATGGTGCACCGATTAAAAAATTGTATTTATTAATTTTTTTATCACATTACTTATGCAGTGCACTTGTATAAGAAAGAGCACTGGTGTGCTAGGTTACGATACCGATTAAAAAAAAAAAACAGTTTTTTTTTAAATTCACGTAGGGGTTGACATGGATTGGGATCGGACTCTGCTAATCGTCTCGTCGGTTGGATGTCTTAGGTCTATATTTAGCAATACAAACCCTATAACTCTAAATTGAAAAGCCCTAATTCTGAAATCACAGAAAGAGGGAGAAGAAAGGGAAGAAAAAAATAATAATATAAGGTTTGTATTTTTTGAAAGTTTTTTTTTTCGAAACAAAATGATCACGATGTGCCATAATGAAATAGCACACTAGCTACATATTTTACAAACGGCGCACCGAGAAAAAATATTTTGTTTTTTTAATTTTTTATCACAGTACTTGCACTATGCAGTGGTATAATAGAGTGCACCGGCGCACTCATCTACACAGGGTGCACAAAAAAAAAAAAATTTAATAATTTACGCAAGGGCCTACATGGATTGGGATCCGATTATGCAGGTCGTCCCGTGAGTTGGATGTCTTAGGCTTATATTTAGCAATACAAACCCTATAAATATAAATTGAAAAGCCCTAATTCTAAAATCACAGAAAGAGGGAGAAGAAAGGGTAGAAACAAAAAGAAAATAGGGTTTGTTTCTAAAATGGTTTTTTTTCAAAACAACACATTCGCGGTGCGCCATAATGAAATAGTGCATCGGTGCCATATGTTACATATGGCTCACTGATAATTTTTTTTTTTTTTTTTTTTTTTATCACTATACTTTCGCGGTGCGTTGGTCTAACAGAGCGCACCGGTGCACTATGTTACACAGGGCGCATTGACGAAAAAATTTGTTTTTTTTTTTAGATTCACGCAATGGGGAACATGGATTGGGATCCGACTATGGAAGTCTTCACGTGGGTTGGATGTATTATGACTATAAAAACCCTATAAATCTAAATTGAAAAGCCCTAATTCTGAAATTACAGAAAGAGGGAGAAGAAAGGGCAGAAACAAAAAGAATCTAGGGTTTTTGTTTCTAAAAATGGATTTTTTATTTATTTTGTTTCCGAAAACTACAGAAAAGGTAAAAAGAATTGCAGAAAAAAGTAAAAAAACAATAAGCTTTGATTTTTCTATTTTACTTCATAAATAAAACTATAGAAAAAGTAAAAATAAAAATAAACTTTGATTTTTTCTTTTACTGCATAAAAAAAAATGCAGAAAAAAGTAAAAATAAAATAAAATTTACTCACATCATTTCAAATTATATGGCACAAGGTTTGAATCACTAGAGGTTTGGAATTCTGATTGTCTTAATACTTCTGTTCGAACGTATTTCCCTGCTCCATAGTGCTCTCGTGCTCTGTTTGCTCCAGGTATGTATTCTGTAAATCTCTGGCTGGAAATTTTTGCAAAATAGTGAAATAATTAAAATTGTTTAGTATTTAAAGAAATGTTTTATGAATTAGATTTTTGAAAATATTTTGCCACCCATTTTTCAATTTACCATTTTTATTTTCACATAAATAAAATAGGGTTGCGCTTTTTTTATTTGCGATTATTCATTACCGGTGTGTCCCTTAATCGAACCGCATCGGTGCGTCGGGTTATAAAACGTCACCCGTGTGAAATACCAAAAACACCCTTGTGCGATGATATGTACATTACGCACTGGAATTACATTTAGGTTTGTGCACCAAAATTTATTGTTGTTTTGCTGAAATGCAGGGAGAAAATATCATATATTATATGGAATGGGAAATTCTTCAAAATCCAGCTCATTCCATAATATTTCTCAAAGTCCATCGCGGATTTCTCCCTATCCATTTGGAGACATAATATTTACTTCAGATTTGTTTTATATTTTCACTATCTAATTGAATTTATGTTTTTTATCCATGCAGTCAATCATGCACAACTTAACTAAATTTATAATGTATAAAAATTTGTAGGTTTATGCAGATTCAACATTGAGTTCAGATGCACAAAATATTCAAACTCTCCAAAATGTCGAAAGTTCTTATCAAGAGCTACATACCACAAGGCGGATTTGGTAGATGAAAATGGACAGCAACTTCACCCTGCCAATTGTAACAATATTGCATCTTCTAGCCACAATCCTAGGACAATGATGGTAATTATAATTATACTTTTTTGGTATATATATTGATTAATATGTAATTATTTCAACGTCAAACCAATTTATAATCATGCAATATTGTAAACATGGTTACTAATTGATATCATATATTTCGTACTAATCATGTTCAAATTTTTTTTTTTTAATTATTAGGATTCTAGTGATGATGAATGACCTACCTACCATATTCCGTTGCACCCTGCGAAAATTTCAAGTCAATAGAAAACTGAATTAAGAGAAAAAAATCGGAGAGGAACGATACCAAGAATGGTTGAATCAACCACTGATTCAATTCCTACTACGTCCAAATTCACCAATTAGGAATGACTACAACAATAGTATTTCTTCACAAGCTGGTAATGGAGGCGATCAAATAGAGGTTGGTATGGATGATTACTTAAGGGATATGAGTGCCATCGAGAAAAGTTTTTTAGATGCATTAGATGCAATCCAAAACGATGATCAACTAGGGGATGATGCTCATATCGTTGACACCTTTTTTGAAAGCCTTAAATTTTCTTCCACCACCCCTCTCTTTGGACTTGGCAGTCAGTCAAAGTCTACCCAGATGGGGACAACGATGTTACTGAACAAATTGAAAGAAAATTTTGGCTTGTCAAATGCATGTTTCTCGGAACTTTTGAGGTAAGTTACCATAAAGTACTCCCTTATATAAATTTTAAATATAATCAGTACACTACAATGAACATTACAAATGGTAAATTTTATGAATGTTAATAATTATATCGACATTAATGTACATTTATTAATATATTTTTCCATAATCACTAACTACAGGTTATTCAAAGTTAAGGTTCTTTCGAATGATAATGTCATGCCCAGTAGCTGCGAAGAGGAAAATAAATTGTTGAAAATGTTGGGTTTTTAGTACATATCATATCATGCATGTCCAAATGATTATATTCTATATAGAGTAGAATATGCTGACAAAGAGATGTGTTTGAAATTTGGGCATGACAAGTATGATAAATCAAAAAAGAAGGGTAAATCATGTATTGGTCCTCTTTTTAAGATATTGAGGCACATGCCTATAATCCCAAGGATTCAAAGGCTCTTTTGTTGCAAATAATTAGCTATGTTGTAAGGATGGCATGCCTCACACATAAGTGAGTTTGGAGTTATGAGAATCTCAAATTATTCAATACCCATGAAGCATATAGGGGATACATGGCCCGAAAAATTCAAGGATGAAGTACGAAGTCTATGACTTATCATAGCCATCGATGGTGTCAACCCATATTCCCTCTAGAACACCAACTAATCTATTTGGCCTGTAGTTGTGATTTATAACAATATCCCCCCATGGTTGTCCATGAAGAATGAACATCTTATGTTGGCTCTCATAGTCCCTGGTAGAAGAAAAGTGAAGAATATGGATATCTACTTACAACCACTGGTAAATGAATTGAAGGAATTATGGGATGGGATAAATGTATACGATGTATCAAGACCCATTGCGGCAGAGAGGAGTTTTACGTTGTATGGTATATGTGCTTACATGACACATGATTATCCAGGCTTAGGAGTTTGCTCTGGTAAATTACATGTTTAATTTATTGATTTGTTTATATATGTAACAATATTCTTTCACATATTAGTTATTTAAATCGTTGTAGTATTTTTTCTGATCTTCGTGATATTCTTTAATGTGCCATGCATATTAATTAATGTATACAAATATAATCTTGCAGGTCTTGTAACAAAAGGGTATTTTGGATGTAAATGTTGTGAACCTTCTCTGAAAGCTAGATGGTTCAAGGACCTACGAAAGCCAGTGTATGATTTCTCCAGGGTATTCCTACCAGAAGAACACCCTTATAGAAGAGAAACATCCACTTTCAATGGTAAACGAGAAAGAACCCAAAGGTCTCCAATAATGACACCAACTGAATGGCTTACAACATATGAGAGAGAGAAGGAGAAGGAGTTCATAGAAATGTTCAATTCAAATGGGGAGCCTATGTTCGATGATCCATATTTCTTCGACACCTATGTTGAGAAATTTCCCATTGAGATGAAAAGGAAATCTATCTTTTATGACCTCCCATATTGGGAGCATCTTAAGATTACCCACTTATTAGATCCCATGCATATATTTAAAAATGTTTCATCTTCTTTATGGAGGCACATATCATCAAAACAAAGTGACACATCCGCTGTTATAAAAGATCTTATTACTTCAAAAAATAAAAAGAAACATTGGCCAAGACGATTAAAAGGTACGGGATCAGAGGCAGGCGCTGGTCCCTATAATTTATGGTTTTTCAAAAAAGGTGATGTCCCATGGATTTCTAAAAAAGATGATATATCTTTGGCAAAGGAATTTATAATGGATGTGAGGGTGCCAACTTCATACAGGTCTTCACTATGACACTGCTTCACCATGATGACCATTTGTCGGGGTTGAAATCGCATGACCATTTGAATCTTCTAAGAGTATGTATAATGTCAAAATTTTGATTTTATTATTTTTTATATTAATAAATTTTATCTCAAGTGGGGATCATAAAACATAACTATTTTTGTATATTATTGCACTTGTTTATAACTTTGAAGTGTCATTATCCTTTATTCATGTGTGGGTGTGCGAAACATGAATTCCCTCAAGACCTAGGACGTGCCATATCTAAATTATTTGCATTTGTTTGTTGGATAACGTCAAAGGAGATTCATGTGGCTAACATTCCACAGTGGCGTCAAGAGATAGTTGAGATTGTTTGTATGTTTGAGAAGGACCTGCTGACGAGTTTCATGGACTTACTAGTTCATCTTCTAATCCACCTAGTAGATGAGGTTGAATTAGTTTGGGTGGTTTCTTGTCATTGGACGTTCTTCTAAGAGAGGTACATGAAGAAATTGAAAGGTTTTGTTCGACAAAGGGAAAAACCCGAGTGGTATATGGCAGAGGGGTACATATCATATGAGTCTTTCTATTATTCCAGTGACTACATCAAGCAGATCGACAACCAACCAGGTGCAGTTATTTGGGACGATGAAAGGCATGAAGACAAAAGAGAAGGGGAGTTGCTCCAAATGAGTGGAAAAAAGCGCTTGATAAAGAGAAAGCGACTTATAATTTTTCAAATTTACAAAAAGTAATTAATATTCATGTTGAAATTTGATATAATGCATATTTTGATCTCTAAGCACTACATAATGTTGGTTTGATTTCATCAGCAAATGCAGAAACTAAAGCAATCAATAAGTTCATTCTTTACAATTCTGAAGTGACACAACCGTGGGTCGCATTGTACGAACAAAAAAGGATGAAATGGGATAGTGACAGGAAATAATTCAAATGGTTGAATGGTAGAAGTGTGCCTTATCCTGATCATTTAAAAGAAAATATGCCAAAAAATGCCCCAACAGTTGGGTTGTTGACCAAGTCAGGGAGAAATATGGTGCTATCGGTCGTTACCCACGTGCTAAAGAGGATGCGCTAAACGTAGGGATTGGGTGCAGCAACTTGGTAATAATATATTTAATTTATATGTAAATTTGAAACTTATATTAAGACATCTACATTTCATATTTTAAATGTTGGGTTATTATAAGACACATGACACTATGATTTTTTTAAATTTTTTATAATAGGTGCTTTTGTTCCAATCTATGTGGGCATATGGACACCATTTTTGCACAGAAAATGTCAATTCTAGAAACAACACACAAGACTGTGGAGTGGAAGTCGAGTTCAATCAATCTAGTCGATCGAGCCACCGTGATCAAAACCTAGTACGAGGGACATTAGGTTACGTCAGAAAGATACAAGAGATCATTGAAGTGGATTTCTCTTCTTTCCAATGTGTTATTTTTAGGTGCAAGTGGTGGGACACCTTTGATTGGAATAATGTAAAGGAAGATCGCGATAGTAGGCTGATATGTATCAACTCTAGAAAGATGTGGGATGAAGCTAAGGAGCCCTATGTTTTCCCTAAACACTACAACCAGGTGTTTTTCTACCCAGATGTGTTGGATAGGGATTGGTGGTTCGTATTGACACATGACCCTAGATCAAAACATATTTTTGAGAACAATAGTGTTATCATGCCATGCGAACTAGAAGATAATGAGGGTGATCATGAGAACTGAGAGTGATATGGTACATGTGTTATTTCATCAATATTTATACTTTTTAAGATGGGTTTTTCAAAACATTATAATATGTATTTTGAATTAATTGGTAATTTGCATTTTGTTAATGTTAAAATCAATAATTCACTTGATAATTATTTTCAATTATGTTGATCTCAAAAACAATGGCACACTGTATAAATTAGTTCTTTTTTTTGTATCTAAGATCATAATAAAATAATGATAATTCTAAAGCACATGAATTTATTTGCATTATTTTCAAAACTTTATTATGTTACAGTAAATCATATTATTCTAGATTTATTATCTTACAATTATCTAAAATTTACAAATTTACAAATTTTAATAAATTCATTTCACATTAATATGATTAAAATTTTACAAATATTTTACATAAAATTACAATTTTACAATTTCACATACAATTACAATTACAATTTTAGAATTTTACATACAATTACAATCAGTTCACAATAATACAATTAAAATTTTACAAATATTTTACATACAATTACAATTACAATTTTACAATTTCACGTACAATTACAATTACAACTACAATTTTAGAATTTTACATATATATAATTACAATTTTACAAATTAAAAAATTACAATTACAATTACAATTTTACAAAATTACATATATACCATTACAATTACAATTTTATAATTTTACATACAATTAGAATTACAAATATTACAATTTTACAATATCCTGATAATTTAGTATTAAATTAATTAATAAACATCACGTTCATGATAACATCATCATGATCATGATCATCTAACAAAACACAATTAACATTATATATTAACATATTCATCACAACACAAACATCAAATATACATCTCATGTCAAATAACTCATGTTATCATCACATACACATTAAATGCACATATCTAACATGACCTAACAATATGCACATCATGTTGATCACCAACATGTAAATTAAGTACAATTGCAACATGAACATAAAATACATGGACCATATATATATATATATATATATATATATATATATAACTGAATAATGTTAAAAATATACAACTATAATATAAATGTCATGGATGATTTGGTCGTAGTATAACATCAATTTCAGTATTAGTGGAGGCCTGCTCAGTTAATGGTGTAGCCTTGACGATCAATGGTCCAGTGCCCTACTCATGATCATGAGTACTGATGGATGCTCTAGGCTGCTGACTTGATGTGGTCGATGGTCCAGCGTCATCTCCCTGATGACTGCTGTTGGATGCTAGTGGAGGCTCATGCTCATCTCACGCAGTGCGAGGTGAATGATCATGAGATGAAGAGTCGCTTCTCGTGGACTGTCCATCACCTGCTACGTCACGACCACGCCTATAACGTTCAACAGTCCTTGTTAGTCGCGTAAAATCTGTCGTAACTCCTACGACATGCCTTATCATGCTGTACATGTACGCGACATGCCTCTCCACATTTGTAATAGCTTATCATCAGCCTCTATGTCTCTGTAATGAGAGGGCCTTATGCCCGCCTCAATAATCAATGCACCAAGTCGGTCACCCAACTCCATCCGGTATCTAGCATCATGTCGACCATGTCTAGCACCGACCTCCTAATGATCCTCGGCATCCGCCATGCCCTGATCATCATCAGCTAGATCCACACCTGGATCATGTGGTACTGGTGTCGGCATCTCCTCGCCACCAAAAGAGCCAATGTCTACAAAATATATACAAGTACACAACAATAATTAGACAATTTCATTACACAATTTAATAAAAAAAGGTTAAAGAACATGTTACAATAACCTTAAATATATAAAACTGTAATATTTCTCTATCATTTGGTGGCTCATCAGCCGTGAAGAGGATGTTGGCACACCCTCGCCAATCCAAATCCGCGTAAGGACAGGGGACCATAACGAAGGGATTATCATCAACACTGGATAGTAACTCTAGTGCATCTTGCGATATCCTCATGAAAAACACAGTGTCACCCCTCTTAGGCATCATCTGACCCCACATGTGCATATGTGCCTCAAACGTTGTCCTACGAGGCTAGCGAAGAAAAGTAGGCCTTGTCTCTAGAAACCTCTCAAAAAATAAACAAAAAGGCTCTGAATAAAAAGGGAAGTTCACCCTCCCTTGTGCAAGAGCATGACATCTATATAAGGCTACAAAGAACTGCCACAAAAAAATGGCAAAGCACCTGACAAGTCGTGGCTCCTGTACTAAAGAATCAACATAATATTGAAGCAGGCAACTAATGCATTTCCCGTCACTGGTGTTGTGTGCAATGGTTGAAATGATAAGTGAGAGACACTGCACCTCCTCCCTACCAAATGCACCAATATGTAACTGACCACCAACAACTCGAAACTCTACAGGAGAAAGTACATTTTCTCTAATGTATCTCTGTGAGTAAACTAACTGATTCCCAGATGCATAGCCAACTGGAACCTTTGCAAACGAGGGAAAATCCAACCCTCTCCTTGATAGCCCTGTAATGAAGTATATATCCTCCTCAGTGGGCATGTACCACTGGTTGATACCAACTTGGAAAGCTTGTTGATGTGCATTCCACCTTCGGATAAGATGTCTCAAAAACAAATTATGGCCCTTCAGGGAAGTAACCTCCTCATAGAACTTGAGGAGGCCTACCTGCCTTAGGAGCCCCTGCGTAACTACTATAATAGGTCAAGGGTACGCATCTCTCTCCCTCTCATATGCCTTCCATAGGCGAACCATGTTATACTGCTCTACCTATTGTTCTTGTTGTTCCCCCTCTTCTATCCTTTCACATCTCTGAATGATTGACATATTTAACACAATTTTTTTATTAAATAACACATGTATTTAGAAATATACATATATAATTTTTTTTTGAAAAAAAATAAAAAAATAGTCGGTGCGCAGAAAACAAAGTCACGCACCGGTATCAGTGTGTCTTTCTATGGAGCGCACTGGCCTTGGTGCACCTAATAATATTAAATTCCCTGATGACGGTGCTCCAAAAGAATTTATAGCGCACCATTGCCTATGTACGGTGTCAGTAGGGTGGTGCGCTAATGAAACTCTATGCCTCGGGATGTATAGTTAAGTCAGCGGACTAACCTCCTACCATCATGACAGAGTGAACGGTGTGCCCTTTTATAAGGCCGCACCGTTGACGCAGGTGAAATATGGAAAGTCATGCACTGAAAAAAATAGCCACCCCAAGGCTGCGATTTTATTCAACGCACCACATCGCAGCTATTCAACTAGGTCAACGATGTGGCTGGATAACACATTGGACCACACTTTTTTTTAAAAATTTAAAATAACACGGTGCACCTTCGGTACTGCCCTGGAACCGGTGCAGATACCGTAAGCACCATTTTACCAGGCCACACCATTGACAATTTGGAATAGTGGCAACACGGTGCGTTGATAAAATTACTAGCACCGGTGCAGGACATTTAGTCAATGCACTATGTTGCCACTATTCCACATTGTCAACGGTGTGGTTGGGTAAACGACGGCACCGCAATTTTTAATTTTTTTTAAAAATAACATGGTGCGCTTATCGGTACCACCCTGGAACAGGTGCAGATACTATTAGCAACAGTGGCGGTGCGGCCTATAAATTTACAGGAAGCACCGCCAATTGGTGCGAGCCGAACAGCTCGAGTGCACCACGTGACAAAAAAAAAATTCCTTTTAAATGGTTAATTTTAAGGTTGTTTGAAATTCTAATCCGCTAAAAGGTTTAATTATGGAAAAAAAAGAAAAATACCTCTACATTTGCTCGTTGAGGAGCCATATTGGCTGTAGAATTTGCATAACAAAATTTTTCCACCGTTTTGTAAAATTCAAGCTGGAGATTGGTGGGCAATGCACAACAACAGTGCATGCAATGAGTGAAATGGGAGCACTGATGTCAGGGCAGATTAGACAAGGATAAATTGCACTGATGCTTGAGAGCTCTGTAGCACTAACAAAAGCGAAAAATGCGGTTTTTTGGCCGTATTTTATTTTTTATTTAACCCTGTTCCGATGCACGAGATTTAATAGGCACACCGGTGCATTTGATTCAGTCTACATTGAGTAGATTTTGTTTTCACGTGCTTTTTATCAGGCACCAGTGCAGACGGTCTGTAAAGCACCAGTGCACAACAGTAATACAACGCACCAGAAGGGTGTGTACGGAACACACGGTGTCCAGTGTGCCAATTTTTTGTGCGGTTTTTTGGCCCTAATTTTTTTTATCTAACCCCCTTCTGGTGCACGGGATTCTATGGATGCAATGGTGAATTTTCATCATTCCAGGCAAGGTTATTTATTTTTTTGTGTGATTTTTATGAGGCACTGGTGTAGATGCTCTGTAACACACCGGGGCGCGAGAGTAATAAAATGCACCAGGCAGGTGTGTACAGAACGCATGGTGTCCGGTGTGCCAATGTTTTGTTTAGTTTTTTGGCTATAATTTATTTTTTTTATTTAATCTTGTGCTGGTGCATTGGGTTTATGGTTGCCCCAGTGTGTTTACGTCCTTCTGCCAGGGCGGTTTCTGTTTCCGCGCGCTTTTTATGAGGCACCAGTGTAGATTCAGTGTCAAGCAACGAGTCGCTACAGTAATAAAACACACTGGTGGGTGTCTACGAAGCACACCATGTCTGGTGTGCCAATGTTTTGTGTAGTGTTTTGGCTGTAAATTTTTTTTATTTAACCCCGTTCTGGTGCCTTGGTTTTATGGGAGCATCTGTGCCTTGTCTTCATTCAGCACTGGACAGTTTTTTTTCTGCACACTTTTTATGAGGCACCGGTGTGGATGTGTTGTAAAGTACCAGTGCACTACAAAAAGGAAACGCATAGGGAGGGTGTGTATGGAGTGCACAGTGTCTGGTGTGCCAATTTTTTGTGCGCAACGGTGCTTTCTCGTGTTGAACACACCAACGCATTTTACGGTGATAAGCACACTGTATGAAATACATCTGCAAACACCTCTTCCCACCAACCTCCTCTAGTATTTTTATAATGGGTTCCTCAAAAACATCTGCTAGATGGTCTTTTCCTTGTATTGAAGGTTGACCTCAATTTGAAATGTTCTTAAGAAGAGTACAATGACATACAAAATGCTAGGGATACCCTTACTGCCAAGGTATCCTCCCAACAGGGACTAAGATGTCATCAAGGTAACATGGCAGGGAAAATTTTAGGGGTTAATATTCGCAGGTGGGCTAAGTTTCCATGCTTTTTCCAAAAAAGAGATTTGCTAATTTCCATTTTTTCTAAAAATGATTTGTCCAAATTTAATAGTATAAAATTGTTCCACCTTAAAAATCGCCAGAAAATTGTATACATATTATATAAAATTATTAAAATTTTGAATATTTTAGAATTTTTTTTTCAAATATATTATAAATTGCATATGAAGGACTACGAGATTCGCCAAGGTTTCTAAATTTCAAGATAAATTTCCATTTTTAAAATTTTCACTACAACATAGCACTATAAATACCATTAGGATACAACCCTGGTATCAATATAGATATCATCTAGGCCTCCATGCCCTGACATCAAACCTTAAAGACCCAAATGTTATCTACAAGTTCAGATCTCCATAAGGCCAATGATACCATCCCTCACTGGGATCCAAACATCATCAAATCTAGCCAATATGTCCTCCCAAGTACCATCATACATGAAATTCATGATTCTTAGCAACTACTTTTCAATCATTAGAACATCCAATAGCTTGATAACCCAAACCAATATTAATACTTTCAATGTATATGTTCGTATATGATAGCACAAAACTCTGGGGTATTTAACCATTATGATGCTTCTTAGTTCATCACATAATACAAACACATCTCGATGAAAGCTTCCTTCTTTAACCTATCCAACAATACCAAACTTAGTCTCAACACTTATTTAAACCATCTGAATCTTGTTCACAACATCATCAAGCATGAATAACCATTTGTAGTGCCATATTTATTCTTCGATCTCAAACATTCTCATGGCCTTCACATCATGTTATCAACTATGTAGAAGATTCACTTATCTTTATCCAAGATTCTTCTCAACTACGGGACAAGTCCATGAAAAAATTTATTCACATAGGTTCTTAATTGCACATTATCATATTATCAGAGAAATTCAACCTTCCAAAACTTCATTCTTTTAGGAACATAATTCTATATATTCATTTGGTAACAAGTTCATGTATCAGTCATCAATGCAAACTTCAATGTCAATGAGATTCTTATAGCTTCCTCTTTCCATCATTCTTAGCATCATCATCAAGTAAAAATCTTCAACATCTTAAAGACTATGCACCTAAAAATAATATCAACAAGTACAACCAAGAAAAAATATATATGTACAAGAGCTTGAAGTCAACTTTATCAATTTAAAGAACATCTAGGATTATCAGAACTTATAATAAGGAATCAAAATTTAGATATCTAAAACCTAAACCTACTTAGGTTTATAAAAATAAACAAGGGTTACACCTTTTATGCCATATAATTTTAGAAAAACCTTTGCTAGGGTTTTCTTACAAACCTTAGATTCCATCATCAAAATTAAGATAATCAAGTTAGAATTCCAATCATCCAAAATAATTTTACATCTAGGGTTTCATTATTATATCCTAGAATCCTATAACAATATCTACTAGGGTTTTTTCATAAGCCCTATATACAATCATAATTTTTTTTCATAGCAAATCAACTTAAACATGTTAGGGTTTCAACCACACAAAAGCATATACACCTATAGTTTTATTCCTAGGATTAACTATTTTGTCATAAATCCTAATTCATTAAAGCCTAAAAATCTATGGTTTCATCAATAAATACAAAACATTAAAATACTAGGGATTTATAGTGAACCCTAAGGGTTATGGTTTTATAAAAAATAACAAAATAGTAAGATGAGGGTCGATTTAATTTATAGATAAATCACCCTAACACTATGGGGTCTTTCATGATTTTATAGAAAATCCCTAAACATGAGAGATAAAGAAAAATTTTAAAATACAAAATGATCATACCTTCTTATATAAAGAATACCTCCTACAACTCTTTATACATTCCTTGAGTTTTTTTTTACAAAACTTTTAGGGTTTCCTATTGAAGGACTCCCTCTATAACAAAACTTCTTACAAGTCTCCCTTTGAAGGCTCCCTTTGAATCTAGTCACAATCCTTATTCTTTAGAATATACCTGTAAGCTTAGCCCTTCCAAGGAAAATACAAGAGAGAGTGGAATAATCAAGAAACAAGGATATATATATATATATATATATATATATATATAGGAAATAAAAAATAAAAGTTATATTTTGTGAGAAGGTGGAAGCTCCCTTTGGAAGGTCTTCATCTCACCATGAAGTATTGACATCCTTATTTCTTTATGTACTTGTAACATTCACTGACAAGTACTATTTATTTATGTACTTGTAACATTAACTGATAAGTACTGCTAAAAATATACAAGTACAAGAGTATGATTACAAACTAAGGATATGAGATCCAAACACTAAGATATCAAATTTAGGGTTTCAAATCCAATTCTATACGTACTAGGGTTTCCAATTTCTCCCTACTACAAACCCAAAAGCTAGGGTTTCTATGAGGGAATGAAATGGAATAGGGTAGGTTTTATCAACTAGGATTTACAAAAAATTTAAAAAAAATTCCAACATTACAAACCCTAGAACCAAAAATGAGATTTTCAAAACCCTAATCAAATAAGAATTAGATAATTATATGGATAAACAAGTATACTTACCTCAAGGAATGCTTTCCTTAGTCCTTCACAATAATTATGCTCCAAATAAATCTTCATGATGCTGAGGTCAAGAGCTTCCTTCTTTTGGATTTTAATAAGGGTAGATTTTTCTGTTATCAAAGAGATAGATATGTTGCTTTTCTTGTTTTACTCAAAGTGAGGATGCTTGCCATACTCATATTGCTTTGGATCAGATGGGAAGATAACATATATCTTTTAACTCTCAAATGAATCTAAATGTATCATTGTAGTATTGTCTATTTGTATTTATGTATCACAATATTAACTAGCCATATGTTGATCTTATACTTTCCTAAACATATTACTGTCAATACATTGATGTCACTAATGCAAGGTAGCTTTCAAGGTGACTTTCATATTCAAGTTTGGTAGCTTCCATGTTTTTATTATCATCGAACTTCCTTGTACTACTGTAAAACCTTGGTATCCCTTTATATTTATGTCATTATGGTTGGAATAACCAGTATCTTTGTCATGTATCTAGAAATGTAACTCACATGAGTAATTTTTTATAACTTTGTTTGAAGATCAAATCATATTTCCTTTCCTTACAATACAAAAAATCAACCTAATTGTTGTATATAATTCCTTGAATCTTTGTATAGATTATGGTTATGTGTCAATCCCCCTTCACACTTCAATCAAGTTATGAATTATAGCTTGTAATAATTTTATTGTCATCCTTCACTCCATTCCACAGCTGGTAGGAAGCTTGGATCACTAGTACTTATTGAAACAACCTAGAATTTGTGCTATGTTTAATAGGTTGTCACATCTAGTCAAGATCTATAAAATTGATTTAGATATATGCCAACTCCAAGTAGACGATGAGAGCCAAATATCTTCAAGATTTATTTTCCCTTCTACTTCACCTTAGCTATGATACCATGTTGGAAAATCATAAAGGTATAAATATTTTCTTACCATGATAACTACTTGTGATTTATTTCAATTCTTATTAGATATTTTTATATATTATTATAATCAAGAAACTAGAAAAAACATAAGTACATGAATATAAACACAAAAGATACACATGATATAGGCTCTTAGCTAGGGAAAGACCCCTCTTGTAGGGGAAAAAACAAAAATTCTCTTCTCTTTCTTTCGAACCAAACCAAATGAGATGACCAAGAAAAAGAGCTCCTCCAATCCACCTATTCATTCTCCCAAGATGATTAGTAAAACTTCAAAATTCAACTTAAATCAAAATGCTTCAATCCTGCATCAAACTCAAATTTCATCCTTCCTGCTTCAGATTTTCAGCCCTACTGTAGAGCTGCAACTTTGGCTTCTTTTTAGAATTTAGAAACTCACATGCATGACAAAAAAGGAGCAAAAATCAACTTCCTTTTGCTATACATGTGGCTTCTTCCTCTTCACTGTGATTTTCCTTCTCCTTCTAGGTATTTCACACTTCTTTTTTTATTCTTACAACTGCAGATCAAAATTGCTTTATTGATGCTCAAAACGATAAATTAGCTAGTGGTCATAGCTCCATTAATGAGGCTGACATGTCTTCTCTTGGGGCCAACTTGGTGGAGGAGTCATAAATGAAAATTTTGACTCAATTACAATTTTATTTCTTGATATACAAAGCCCAAGAAGGGTCTATTACCTGATGACAAGGATTAAGAATCATGACATAAACCCTAAAAAAACTTAATGGGTGCTTTGACATAGAAACAAAATAAATAGAGCATAAAACCCATGCTTATAAATATTTGTTTTACAATAATGTTTTCTTTTTCTTGTTTTTTGACAAATAAATTACATCATGAATCAAATACAATTATGAAGATCGATACTAATTACATTTCTCAACATCTTGGAGAGTCTATATATTGTATTCATGTTCAATAATAATCATCATAATATTTTATGAGTATTTCAAATTATCTCCTTGGTTCATTAGCTAGTTTCTCAACAATTTTATTGTCCCTTATTTTTTGTTGTGCAAGTAGATAGTTTAGTATTTCTTCATACTTATATCCTATGATTGTGCTTAAAATATAAAATGGTATTAGATCACAAATGATTTTGTAAAAAATACTGATATTTTATTAGATATTTTACAAAATTATAATAGTATGAAGAGGATTGATTAGCTCATAGTGATCCTCCTTTCAATTATTTTCACTGGAATCTAGATATCCTTCTATTTCTACTTAGTAAGAGACTCTATATGATTACAATAGGTACTAAAATTGAGCCTACATAAAAAATTGATAAATTACAATACCTTACTTGTCTAGATGAAGCCTATGATATACCTTTTTTGTCTCTCCCCCTTGATATATGCCTTCATGTTGAGTTATTCTCAACACCTATGGAAGTTTGGTCAAAAATAGAGGAATTGTTTGGTAAGAAAGATGAGTTGAGAGGACATCAAATAGATAATAAGTTGATTTCTATATATACTAATCATTTTGATACCCTATAGGAATTATTCTCAAGATCCAACACTTTGATGAAATAGTTAAAAGCTTGTGGGATAGATAAAAATGATGAACACCTTATTCTTATGTAATTTATAAACTAAGCCCTTAATATTTTTTTTTTTTTATCTCTTCTTTCCATACAACTAAACTCTCCATGGATAAGTATTAGAGATTCCATATATGTATGAACTCATCAAGTACTTGATACATTATGAAAATAATCTCATACACATTGGGGCTCTTAATCCTTCCATCCCCTATGTACTTACGATGAATGATGATAACAAGAAATACTCAAAGGTACAAAAGGCTAAACTAAATGCTCACATGCAAATGACCAAACCATTTAGAAGTGATGCATTTAGACTCAGACTATGCAGGATATATCAACTCTATAAAGTCTACAATTAGATATGTCTTCCTACTTGCAGAAGGTTCCATTATATGGGAAAGAAAGAAATATAATTTGATTTCTTCTTCCACTATAGAGGAAGAATATACAAAATGTTACGAGGCTAGCTCATAGAATTTATATTTATGTTGGAGATCATGCACAAGAAGAAAACAATTAAATACGTTAAGAAATAACCCAGTGAACCCATGCACAAGAAGACACAGAGTTAACGTGGTTCACCCAAACCTCCTGGGCTACGTCCACACAACATAGGCATCGGCAGTCTTTATTAATCAAAACAGGAGATTACAGACTCTCACACACCCCCTCCAAAACAAACGTATGGATACCTGTTATATAGCAGGAGAATCTAACAGCCTCATAAATCCTCTCAACTCAAATTTAGGATGCATTAACTCCCTCCCAAACAAACTGGAGCTAATCTAGGAACTAATTCCTAATTTTTGTCACCTAATGAGATTTTGCCTATTTTATCCAAAACAGAAAATCTCAACAATCTCCACCTTGACAAAAATTAGCCTGATGCCCTGTTCTTTATTATTTTATCTTTTCTGCAAGCCAAGAGAAGCCAAACACCAACACAGCTTCTCCAACAAAACTGGTTTCGTGAACATGTCTGCACAGTTTTCCTTTGTATGCACCTTTTCAAGAGAGACTCCCCTTTCAGTGATAACCTGTCTTACAAAATGGTACTTAATTGGAATATGCTTGGATTTACTATGATAGGCCGGATTCTTAGCCAAATGTATTGCACTTTGACTATCACAAAGTAACCTGATGTTGTCCTGTAACCTACCAAACTCACCAAGCAAACCTTTCAACCAAACCGCCTCTTTGCAAGCATGAGAAGCAGCAATGTATTCTGCTTCAATAGTGGATAAAGCAACAATGTTCTGTAGCTTTGACATCCAGCTAATAGCTCCACCTGCAAGAGTAAAGACATACCCTGAAGTTGACCTTCTCTTATCTAAATCACCTGCAAAATCAGAATCAACATACCCGCAAACAAATTCACTACTCTTATTGTAAGTAATACAATAACTACTTGTGCCTCTCAAATACCGAAGCACCCATTTCACTGCTGACCAGTGTTCTTTACCCAGATTTGCCATATACCTGCTGACAACCCCAACTGCATGTGAAATATCTGGTCGAGTACAAACCATCGCATACATCAAACATCCTACTACATTGGCATATGGAATTCGAGACATATAATCCTTTTCTTCATCTGTATTAGGACATAAACTGGAAGAAAGCTTAAAATGGGAAGCAAAAGGGACTGACACAGGCTTCACATTATTCATACCAAACCTCAAAAGTATCTTCTCAATATACTTCTGTTGTGATAGCCACAACTTACCATTGCTCCTGTCTCTGAAAATCTCCATGCCCAAAATCTGTCTTGCTGCTCCTAGATCTTTCATATCAAATGTCCTTGCCATCTGAGTCTTCAACCTGTTGATTTCTTCAATGCTTTTGCTTGCTAAAAGCATATCGTCAACATACAATACTAAGATAATGAACATGCCATTTTTCAATTGCTTAAAATACACACAATGATCATATTCACTTCTTATATATTTCTGACTCAACATGAAAGAATCAAACTTCTTATACCACCGCCGAGGCGACTGCTTCAGGCCATATAATGACTTCTTGAGCCTGCAGACAAATTTCTCATTGCGATGCTGAACAAACCCTTCTGGTTGTTCCATATATATTTCCTCATCTAAGTCTCCATGTAGAAATGCAGTCTTAACATCTAGTTGCTGTAACTCTAAATCAAACAAAGCAACTAAAGCTAACACAATTCGAATTGAAACTATTTTAACCACTGGTGAAAAAATCTCATGAAAGTCAATACCGGCTTTCTGAGAAAACCCTTTTGCAACCAGTTGCGCTTTGTACCTGTCCTCCGTATCATTCACACCCCGTTTCAGCTTGTAAACCCATTTACACCCCACAGTTTTCCTGTCTTTCGGAAGCTCAACCAGATCCCACGTGCCGCTCTTACTCAAGGCCATCATTTCGTCCTTCATGGCTGCTTTCCACTTGTCACTATTCGAACCTTCTATTGCTTCCTGATAGCACAGAGGTTCATCATCGTTAGCGGTCAAAGAAACTGAAGTAACATAATCATCATACCTTTTCGGAACACGTTTTATCCTTGTAGACCTCCTTAAAGCTGTTTCTGGTTGACTATCATCTGTAGGAACTTCTTGCCGATTAGTATCTGAGACCTGTTCATGATCTAAACCTGAACTCTGTTCATGTTCTGAAACCTGTTCATGACTAGTATCTGAACTATGGTCATCATGACTATCATTAGAAGTGCTGTCAAACTGAATGTGCTGAAAATCAAATACATCATCCTGTTTCAATTTACTATCTATATCTGACTGTACAAGAGAGGATTCATTAAACTTTACATCTCTGTTGATGATGATTTTGCGGGTAGTAGGATCCCACAATCTATATCCCTTTGTTCCAACACCATACCCAACAAAGATATACCTTTTAGACTTTGGATCTAACTTAGTTCGCCGATGTTTAGGCACTAGAGCATATGCATCACAACCAAACACTCTGAGTTTAGAATAGTCACAAGGGTGTCCTTTCCATACCTCTTGCGGAATCTTGCAGTCTATCGTCGTCGATGGAGATCGGTTTATCACATAACAAGCTGTTGCTACCGCTTCCGTCCATAACTCCTTCTGCAAACCAGTGTTACTCAGCATACTCCTTGCTCTCTCTAGAAGAGTCTTGTTCATGCATTCAGCAACTCCATTTTGCTGAGGAGTATAAATCGTGGTCTTATGTCTCTCGATCCCTGTATCCTTGCAATAGCTGTCAAACTCCTTAGAAGTAAACTCACCACCATTGTCAGTTCTTAAACACTTTATTGTTCTACCAGTGCTGTTTTCTACCAATGCTCTAAACTGCTTGAAAACTGAAAAAACATCAGACTTCTTTTTCATCATGTAGACCCACACCTTCCTAGAAAAGTCATCAATGAACGACACAAAATATGACGAGCCACCATATGACGCTGTAGGGGCTGGACCCCAAACATCTGAATGAATATAATCAAGTATGCCTTTACTAGTATGTTTGCTTGTTTTAAATTTTTGTTTACTTTGTTTTCCAAACAAGCAATGCTTACAGAAATCTAACTTTCCAGACCTTAGATTAGGAAGTAACTTGCGATCAGCCAAAATTTTCAACCCTCTTTCACTCATATGCCCTAATCTTTGATGCCATAAGTGAATGGAACTACTGTCATGTTCAGACACCGTAGACACATGAACTGACCCTGTTCTTCCTTCTAACTGAAACAGATTTCCTACTTTCTTAGCTTTCATTACTAGTAAAATACCTTTATAGATTTTCATAACTCCACCTTGAATTACATTTTTATATCCATTCGTATCCAATGCTCCTAAAGAAATTAGATTTTTCCTTAAGTCTGGAACATGTCTCACATCTGTTAATATTCTAGTTGTGCCATCAAACATTTGCAGTTGTATGCTTCCTATCCCAACAATATTAGATGTGACATCATTACCCATGTACACGACTCCATCATTAACCGATCTATACGTCTTAAACCATTCTCTATGAATACACATGTGGTTTGATGCACCGGAATCTAACAACCAATGTTGATCATGATTTGACATATTAACAGACAACACTTCGTCGCTCATACCTGAACCAGATGCCGAACCTGTATCTGTCGCATTTGCCTCATTCTTTTCTGTCGAAGAGTCTCCTTTCTTCTCTGTTTGCTGTCTCTTCCAGCAGTCTTTCTTCAAGTGCCCCGATTTGCCACAAAACCAGCACTTCACTTTGCTCTTCTTCCCTTTCGACTTTGAACGCGAATCGCTGCGCTTACCAGAGCGTCTTTCTCTTGAACGACCTCTAGCCATCATTGCCTCTGATGTAGAGGTGTCAGCATTCGACTTCTTCCTTGTCTCCTCAGACAACATGGCTCCAACCACATCGTCAAACTCAAGGACAGCTGCATTACTGAAGCTTATGGAAGTAACAAAGTGATCCCACGATTCAGGCAATGTACACAATAGAGTTATTGCCTTATCCTATGAATCAAATTTTACATCTAGACTTTGTAATTGTACCAATAGAGTATTAAAAACATTCAGATGGTCAGTAACCGAGGTACCTTCCTTCATCCGCAAACTGTACAGCTGCCGCTTCAGAAGAATCCGATTTGTCAAGGACTTCGTCATGTAGAGCTTCTCGAGCTTTATCCACAAGCCTGCGGCGGTCTTCTCTGACACAATGTTGAACAGAACGTCATCCGCCAGACATAACCGAATTGCGCTCAGAGCTCTGTCATCCAACTCATCCCATTCATCCTCCGTCATGGAAGAAGGCCTTTTGCTCCTCCCCAACAGCGCTTTCGCCACGCCTTGTTGTACCAGGAGATCATGCATCTTTACCTTCCAGATCTCGAGGTTGTTTTTGCCATTGAACTTCTCAATTTCAAACCGGGCATTTTGAGTTTTCGCCATCTTGTTTCAGCAAAAAACACAGTAATCTCCAGAACCAATTTTCAAATAAAGAATGCCCTTTTAATTAAAAAATGCCTTTAAAAAAAAAATTGCCCTTGCCTTCTTTTAAGTGCCTCTCACTGCCTTAAAAAAAAGTATCTTTCACCTTATAAAATAAAGGCCTTTCACTTCAAACAATAAAGTGCCACCCCTTTTTTTTTTTTTAATATAATCTATATTACACTTTTTTAAAAAAACCCTCTTTTAAATCGATTTAACATATCGATTCATCATATCCCATATGCACTTAAAACATTACCATTCGATTTTTATAAATGCACATCTTTTATACCATATGCAAATGGTTTAATTAAAAGTCAAATCAATTTTAATGTATATCGATTTTAAAAAAGTCAAATGGCATTATTGTATTTCAATGTATATCGATTTAAATAAAAAACAAATTCAAATCGATTTAAAAAAAAATGTATTGATACCAATCGATACCATTGGTTCTGCGCCAATTCAACGTATCAACACAACGATGGCCACGCACGCAGTCTTCAGCTCACGCACGCAGTCTTCAGCTCACGCAGTCTTCAGTTAAAGAACACAGGTTTTATAACAGAAACTGCAAATCGACCTCTTGCAACGCATTCCATTACGCTGCCAACGCCTTTCAATGCAGTTTCATAAGTAAGAATGGCGCCCCTATCCTCTGCGCTTCACGCTGCCAGTCAACACGCAGGTTGAACAGCAGTGCGCACCAGCAGCTCCAGCTCCAACATCGATTTTTTAATAACTCCACGCAGCCTTCCTTCACTGCGCGCTCCTCCAACACCCTCTGATACCAATTGTTGGAGATCATGCTAAGCAAAACAATTAGTCAGACAAGAGCAAATAAATCATGCACATAAGAAGACACAGAGTTTTTAACGTGGTTCACCCAAACCTCCTGGGCTACGTCCACACAACAGGGCATTGGCAATCTTTATTATTCAAACAGGAGATTACATAATTCACACACCCACACACACTCTCCAAAACAAACGTATGGATACCTGTTATATAGCAGGAGAATCTAACAGCCTCATAAATCCTCTCAACACAAATTTAGGATGCATTAACTCCCTCCCCAACAACCTGGAGCTAATCTAGGAACTAATTCCTAATTTTTGTCACCTAATGAGATTTTTGCCTATTTTACTCAAAACAGAAAAATCTCAACAATTTATGGTTACAAAATTTCATCATAAGGCTTCAAGTTGTAGATTCCAACTCTAGGCCATTAAGGATTTATATTCACTTTAGTTCACTTCGCTAATAACAATAAGAACAGTATCTCCAAAAAACACATTTACATAAAGTAAATTGTTGTTAAAGAACATGTTTGGAATGATCAGGTGACTATTGATAAAATCAACACCGATTCAATGATTTCAAATCCCATGATGAAATATTTACAACCTAAGTTGGATGGAAAACATCTGGAGTGTATGTGACTCATTAACTTGTTTCATGATTTATTTATTATGTACATTTGAGGCACCATTCAATTTTATAATTGTAATTATTTTTTCAATGGTTCCTAGTATATTTTTCTACTCAAATTTGTGTACGTAAACGAGTAATGAATGATATGTTGTCCATTGAGACAAAAAAAATTGGAACTTGAATGGGTATTTTGCTGCATAATCATGCCGATATTCCATTTTTTCAACCTTTTCACCATTCAAAGCACCCATTTTTCATCATTTTACCTTACCCTGTCACTTTTTCATTTATCTTCATACCATGTTTCTTCATAAATATATCGTGAAACTATTATGAATGTTAAATTAGTTAATTATCATTATTTCCTTTATTTTTAATGAATTAGAGAGGATTGTGATTGTATTTACTAATGAACTTTTTTTTTCTAGTTATGTCCCTGTAACTCCTATGTAGTCTTGTATCCGTCAAAGTCAATAGTCCTTTGCTTTTGCCTCTCATAGTGCAAGAAATGTGCGTCTTCCTTTAAAAGAAGCAGTTATAGCAGAAGAAGTTGTGGCATCAAAAGGATAGTTGCTTTGAACACAAACAATGTGAACCCAAACAATGTTAAAGTCAATAGTCCTTTTCTTTTGCCTCTCATAGTGCAAGAAATGTCCATCTCCCTTTAAAAGAAGCAGTTCTGGCAGAAGAAGTTGTGGCATCAAAAGGATAGTTGCTTTGAACACAAACATACAGATAAGTCGGAGAGCTCTAAGAGATATCAGACGAAGTTGCAAGAAATTTCTTTCAAGCAGAACAAAGACAAGTGTAGTTTTAATTAATCGAGTTTGTTATCAAGTCCCAACCAAAGATTAAATAGTTCCAATCGATCCAGCTAACCGTATCTTGATCCAGCAGTAGTTTCACCGGTTGTTTTGATATAAAGACAAACCTTTTCATGGTATTACCAGAGCTAGGTTCTATTTCACAAAGCTGTTTTTGAGAAGGGTGGTGAAGGAATCACTATACCTCTATAGAATCAGTAATTTTCACCTTAAAGATCTTAATTACTAGTTTGGAAAGTGGCTTCAATATTTTGTTTTCCCTTCACTCAATTACAGAGTCTTCTGCTTCATAACCTCCCTTGTTGATTTATTAAACAAATCGTCAACCACATGAGCCTAAGAAGCAATGCATAAACGGTTGACTTTCCAATTATTACATACCGTCTTGATCTAGAATTTTCTTTTGTTAGAGGAATCACTACACTAGTTACATGTTTGGAAAGTTAACTAAAATTTGAGAGTTTTGATATAAAGACAAACTTTTTCATGATATTACCAGAGCTAGGTTCTATTCCGCAAAACTGCTTTTGAGAAGGGTGTTGAAGGAATCACGATACCTCTATAGAATCAATAATTTTCACTTTAAAGATCTTACTTACTAGTTTGGAAAGTGGCTTCAATATTTTGTAAAATGTGCAAGAAGCAATCCAATATGTAAAATGTGCGTAAGCCTATATTTTTCTGAAACGTCTCACCTGCACCACCATCCCAATTTATTTATCAATTTTTTCTGCATGAAATGAATACAAAGTTTCCACTGCATGATAAATCTAGAGATATGTTAAATCCGTTACACATGGAATGTATCAAATTTTTCCACAGCATAATACACATGAGATATCCCATACCTAAAAACCTAGAGATTTGCAGTTAAGATAGAAGAGACCTACACGTAATTTAGAGATTAACATGGACGGCCTATTAATAAGTGATGGTCTTCTATTTTTTTCAAGTAACTATATATTCAAGATGTAAGCGCTTTCAAGCTAGCCATGAAGATCATATGAATACTGGTGCTCATCTTTAAAGGAAAACATTTGCACTGCCAGGTTTACATTTTAGCTTTTATTTATATATATATTTATATATATTTTAAAATTAAAAGATAATGAAAACCTAAACACCCCCATTAAACAAAGTTACTGTAAATTCCTATAATTGCTGTGAGACGAAGACAATCATCCAGGCAAGTGAGAAAATCTGATTATCTGAGATGCAGTATGCAAGGTTAAGGCAAGTTATGCAATGGCACGGAAAGTAGAACTTTGCCCGCTGAACGGCTAAAGGATTTCTTTCTGCAACGAAAGGTGGAATACTTCACAGCACCAGGCCCTAGACCATTAATATACTTTTTACAGCCTTCACATATGAATATGAAAGTGAAAATAATATCAAACTCAAACTCAGTACTAGGTTTTTTTTGTTTTCTCTCCTTTGAAACTTAAATAAATCCAAATCTAAATAAGAACTATTTAAGTAATCTAAATAAGAACTATTTAAGTTAAAGTCTAGATAGTTCCATATCATAGGTGTATAGGTGTATGAGTTAGACTCTTTAGTGAAGTACCTTAATCTAAGTCATATCATTTGTAAATATGTGGAAATATATTTATCAAGATTTTCCAGAAATCCACATACTTAACCTAAAGATGGATAATTTAACTGAATTTTTAACAAAAACTAAAGAGAAAAATATTTCAGTAAAAGTTATTTAATTGAAAAAATTAAATCAAATCACTATGTTCAATTTTGTTGGACAATTAAATAATCCCATACCATACTTGTGTAGAGTTCGAATCCCTGAACAAGCCTCGCTAATTTACGGTACCTACAAGATTAGATAAACGTTCATATCGAGGGAAAAAAAAAAAATCACTTCGAGTGAGCTTACAATTAAAAAATAGACAAAAAAATCACTTCCCATGAGCTTATGATATCTTCTGTAATAGCCATAATTCAAAGAATGTCGAGAGAAGAAGAAAGAGAGCACAGCCAGTAATTCAGAAAACGTAGAGAGAAAGAAGAAAGGGAGCACAGCTCCAATGATATATTTTATTCATAGCAGAGGGTGTGCTTTCTCTCTTCTACTGCCGGCCTTCTTCAATAAGAGAGAGCAGTAATCAAAGCATGAATTAAAGAGGTCTTATAGTACTGCAGAGCATTGAATAATGAAGTTTAATTAGAGCAATAAGAGTGCAGTTTTTTATATTTTCATCATCGTCGCAGAAAATGACCAATTGAAGGAGCCCAAAGTGGAATCCAATCCAAAAGCGAGCGACATTTAGGTGGAAGTGTTTAATTAGCTCTAAACAAATAGAAAGTGCATTATCGTGTGAACTTTTAATTGGTTCCTAACATATAGCTAGGGTTTTCTCGTCTACGCGTGCTCTGATTTCTGGACGCATGCATGAATGTTTGGAATCTTTCGATCTTATGTTTTGGCTCCTCCACTCAAGGACCGATGTATTCATGAATGTAAAATATCTCTTCACACACGTTACTACGGTATTATGGCCAAATTGTTCATAATAAATAACTTATAGTTTATATAATTATTAAATTTAATAATATTATAATTATTGAAATAATAGAAGTGTATATATACTTTTATAAATTGTAATCATTTAATATTTAACAAGAGTCTAACTTTATTTTTTTATGGGTGGCTAACAAGTCATTTGATGTAAACATTAACAAATAGGATAATGATCCAAACTCACACATTTGATAATAATTGAAATTTACTCCTTTATGAATCACCAGTCATCATTTCAAGGATTTTTATAAATTGTAATGATTTAATCTAAAAGCATTTAACAAGAGTCCAACTTTATCTCTTATGAATCAACAATAAGTCATTTGATGACAATAACAATTAACAAATAAGATAATGACCCAAAACAGACGCATTTGATAATAGCTGAAATCTACTCCTTTATGAACCACTAGTCATCATTTCACGAACTCAACTAACATTCTTGAATAGCCAATGGTAAGTATTCTTATTTCCTCACCATAACTTAGTTGTAATATTTTTTACAACTTACAAAAATAACTTTATTCATGAATAAAAACATTTTGTTCTTTGGATTCCATACTTAATTTCAAATGTAAAAAGTAAATATATGCTAGTTTACTTTAATTAAGGTTTTGGGAATTGAATTCAAAATATTAGTTACTTTAATTTTCATTTTGTGTATGATAATAATATTTAAACTAATTTAATTTGTATATAAGAATTTTGGAGCCAACTTTTGTCGCATGGTTAACTAGAATTATAATGTTAGTGAGATGATTAATGGTGTATGGAAAATATATTTTAATGTGGAAAATAATTATACAATAACATATTTGTAGTTAAATTTGAAAAAAAAGAAAATTATTGTTGACATACTTGTTATAGATAAAAAAGAAGAGAGTAAATGCATTTTGTTCACAAACACAAGAAAGTGAATTGAGTTATATTTAATGATGAGGCATTATACATAAAAATACATCAATCATTGACTTGGGATAGAGTAACTTTTTTAACCATATTTAACTTTCTTAGCCATACTCAAATTTTTCACATAATACCTAACACACATATTTTAGTGGGAGCTAAGTAGTTCAAAATCTATCTCTCAAGGCCGAGTATATAATAAACTCATAAATCTTATAATAAACAATTCATGTAGAGATTGTTTGTACTTCACAATTGTTGAGGTACATTGCACACAATAGTTCATTAGGACCTATATTCTGCCATAATTAGACCCTCTTCCATACATTATCAATTGCCACATTTTTTTGTTTCTAGGGTTTTCTATTTTTGGCAAGTGGTGCCACTTAGGATTACATGTGGCATTATCTATGGCCACTAGATAGAGAAAAACATGGTATTTCCACACCTTAAATTCATACTACCCATGCATAGTTGTTCTTAGAGTGAATATAAAATTTCTCCCTAGTTTGTAGTGGTTAACTACCATTTTTCTCTCTCCTCCCCATGTTAGTTGAATATTAGTCCTAATTTGGACTTTAATTGGTTAATTTTTTGTATATGAGAGTTATTAATAAATTTTAACTAATTTTTAATTCTTTTTCTTCTAGTTCATTCAATTTTAGGATATTTTGCTAATTTTGGGTCTACCATTATAACTTTGATTTACTTGCCAACTAGGGATAATACTTTTAAGTTATATTAAGTGTATGTACATATAACCCCAACGTAATTCGAACTGGTTAGCATCTTGTATTGGAAAATCATAAAGGCGGAAATATTTTCTCATCTTGATAGTCACTTTTGATTTCTTTAAATTATTATTATCTTCTTTTATATTATTATCATTAAGAAACTACCAAAAACATAAGTACATTAAGATCAACAGAAAAATGACACACGATATAGGCTCTCATCCCGGGGGAAACCCCTCTTCTAGGGGAAAACCCAAAAAATCCCTTCTCTTCCTTTAGAACAAAATCAAATGAGATGAACAATACCTTTTGTCCAATAAAAATACCTTCTCCAATCCACCAAGTTAGCCTCCCAAGATGATTAGTCAAACTTCAAAAGTTAAACTAAGTCAAACTACTTCAATCTCGCATCAAAAACATATTTTGGTCCTCCTGCTTCAGATTTTTGGTCCTAATGCAAACCTGCAGCTTCGACTTCTTTTTGCAATCCAAAAAATCACACATGTGACAAAAAGGTGAGAAACCCAACTTCCTTTCGCTAAATAGGTGTATTCTTCTTCTTTTCTATGGTTTTCCTTATCCTTCTATGTATTTCACACTTCTTTTATTCTTCTTACAATTGCAGATAAAATTTGCTTGATTGATGCTAAAATAGCTCAAGTAACACTTATATTTATAGTGGTTATAGCTCCCTTAATGAGGCCGACTTGTCTTCTCTTGGGGCTAGCTTTGTGGAGGAGGCATAAGTGACATTTTTGACTCAATTATGTTTTTTTTCTTGATATACAAATCCCAAGAAGAGTCTATTACATGATGAAAAGGACTAAGAATTGTGACATAAACCCTAGAAGCACTCAATGAGTGATTTCACCTAGAAACAAAATAAATAGGGCATGAAACCCATGCTTATAAATAATTTCTTTTAAATAAAATTTTCTTTTTCTTTATTTTTGACAAATACAATACATCATGACTCAAATACAATTATTAAGACTAATACTAGTTAAATTTCTCAACACTCTCTCTTAACTAGGGAGATATTCATAATTGTTTAACTGGTACAAGCACTGCAAGGAAAAGACCCTCTAGCGGAGGTTATAAAGGAGGCTTTTAGTGTTATAAAATTGGCTAAAATTGTCAAAAAAAAAAAAAATCTACAACATCCGTTTATGGTTACAGAGCTTTTGGCGAAGCTTTTAACGAAAATTCAACACAACTAAAAAAATCGGTGACTAGAGGTATTTACAGATGTTTTTTTCATCGATGCACTAATCAGGATTTAATGCACCAGTGCGTATCTATTGCTCCAGCCCAGGGGCAGTCGAAGGAGAATGCACTGGGCCGTTAAGGTATAAAACAACATCGGGCATAATGTTGGTGATACAACGCATGGAGCCATTCTAATTGGTCTTGGGATTTGAGTGGTGCCCATAGGTCATATCAACACGTTGGTGCATAGACTTATAGAAACGCATCGGTGCGCAGTATCACACAAATGCACTGAGATTTATAATTGGTATCTGTATTCGTGGGGTGCCCATAGCTCATACAAATGCACTGGTGCATATAGACACTTAAACGCCCCAGTGCACAGTATCACACAAATGCACCGAGATTTATAATTGGTATCGGTATTCGTGTAGTGCCTATAGGTCGTACAAATGCACCGGTGCGTATAGACACAAAAATGCCCCAATGCATAGTATCACACAAGCGCACTGAGATTTATAATTGGTATCGGTATTGTTATGCGGTCTTGGGTAGTGCGTAAAATGACTTGCGGTGTGTATATAGACATAGCGCGCGGTGCGTCAAATCACCAGACAAACGCCTGAAGTATTTTTAGCGGTTTTAGTATTTGTGCGGTGTCCATAGGTCGTAAAACGCATCAGTTGATAGCTAAGAATGCAAGCGCATCGATAAAAGAATACCTTACACCATTTTTCACACTTTGTATTTTTTAGAAACATCGACTGTGATAGTGCAATTATTGTGATTGTTTAAATTCATTATTCATCAAAAGAGTCGGCACATATTATAACAATGTTATTATTAAATTACATTAATGCATTTGAATGTGTTGTTTGGATTAATTTGTTATATCATATCGGAATTATTGTGGTTTTTATAATTCATTATTCATCAAAAGTCGACACATATATATCTTATAAAAATATTCATATGAATTAAATTTTTATTAGTGCATTTGAGAACGATAATGTAGAACGCAATAGCGACAATAGAGAACGCAATAGAATAAATTAAAACATATATATATACAAAATGGGATAGTTATTGGTATCCCTTTATCTTTCAATTGGGCCACTATGTCAATTACATTAAAGAAAATGTCTGATTTCACAGACATATTTCAAAAAATACAATGCTTTGCTTTGATATCCAAACATAGTGATCACCATTCTTCACTTGAATTGTTGTCACTGCTAGAGCTACTTCCATGACTTGGGTTATTTTCAGGAATGTTTTGTTCATGGTGTTGATTGTCTTCTTCTTCTTCATATTCCATCTACAAACATAAAAATAAACTGTAATGAGTGTATATACATTGGTGAGAAAATGAAAATTGCAATATTAAATAATATACATCAATGTAAATCGAAAAGAAATGACATACCAATGCAAAAATTGACTCATAAACTATACACATCCTTTCAAAACCATGTAACATGCCATCTTTCAAGATTTCATCTGTTGGCACAGTTCAATACTTTGTTTCCTACAAGTTTTATACCCCATAACAAATCATATATTTAATATAAAAGATTTATTTTTTCTATTAATTATAGACGGAGCTAAGTAAAACAAGATCAATAAATGCTTACAAATTCCACAATTAAGTTCTGATATGCCAACATATACTCACAACCCATATTTAACCCAATTTCAATCAATTCCTCTGATGGTTCTTCTTTGTATGTTAGCACCTGTTTGAAGACATTCAATGATTATTTTTGTAAAACAACTTAAAAAATACAAAAATGAAATCTAGTTAAGTTGTTATAAGAAAGTAACAATTACTCACAAACTTAGATATCAATCATTTTCTTCCCGTCGTCCTGTTTTATGTACTGAATGGGTTTCATTTTCTTTTCTTTTCTACAAGAAAATACTTGAAAATTAATATTTAATGATAAATTGTTTATTTATTGTACCTAATGATAAAAAATTTCAATGATTACATATTACATTTGAAGCACGTTGTTGTTGAGATGGCTCCTCTCGCGATGCAATTTTGTCCATTTTTTTTACCATCTCCTTGTACACATTTTTGGACATTCCTACTGGCATATTTTTGATATCATCTTGTTCATATTTTGAGATTTTCATAATCTTCCTGAAAATGTAACATGACAATTAACTATTTAATTTTTATATTGATATATGAAAAGTAAGTATAACAAAAGTGATATTTATAAATAATTCTTTTTTTTTTGTAAATTCAGTGGGACCTTGCCATTTCTATTTATATTTTAAGACAGGTTACAAAAAATATAAAGTCATTCTTGGCCTCAACCTGCCCAAGAGGGAAACCAGGTTTATTGACCTTCTAAAACATGGTTTGCATCCCAAAATTGGAATTGTCTCTTGCGTCTATGAGTTTCTTGCACTAACTGCTCCTCTACTTTAATATATACAAACATACAGAAATTTTAAAAGTTCAAAATTAACAAGTTTTCATCAAATCTAGACATCATCTACCCCTCAGATGAGGACACTGGGGCAGGGTCTTTGACATTAGACCCTGGCATTTCTGCCTGGTTCAGTTGTTGCAGAATCTTCTGGAGGGTCTTCTCCATGCGATATTTATATATAATTCTAGACAAACATTTAAAGTAATATTAATTTTTCATTCCTTCTTTTTTATTGTTGTATGTTTTTGCTTTAAAAGTCTGACATGTCTGATTGACCAATTCTCTGGAAACTCTTCCTGTAGTTTAGATAAAATTTGGTTCTTGGAATAATTGGATTGGTTTTTGTATTGTAAGTGGAAAGAACGTCTATACATTCCTTCCACTAGATCCCTCAAACTTTCGTAAAAGTTTTTCCCCCTTTCGTTAACCTCTAGCACCACTCTAGATGAGCTAAGGAGCAATTCATTTTCATTTGCATATTCTATTTTTTTTCTTTTCTTAGAACAACATTCATTTTCAAAGTTGTTGGTCCCTGTAGAACATTAAACAGATGTGAATTAATAGACTGTTTGAAACATATTATCTAATAATTTCAATTATATTATTAATGATAACTAAAAAATAAAATCATATTGGATCGACAATATTTTTTCCTTCACCTGATTCATCTTTTTGCAATTTTTCCATCAAGATTTTACGCTCTTCTGGTCCTAGATTAGAAATAATCTTATTGAGCTTCGTCATTTTGTGGCTCTGCATGATACACAGTAAACAATACATATTAATTAAACTTACATATAGTTCAAAAATAATATTTTTTGTAAAGAATTTACAAAGAACTTGCCTTTTTTGCTTTTCTTGATGTGTTATCAGTATTTTTGTTAGTTAATCTCTTGTCAGTCATTTCTTTATCAATCTAAAACCTGTACCATACCATTCATTAATATATGTATAAATAAATTGTCAACTTTTCAAGTAAAAAAAATATCTCAAGAAACTAGTGTGCCATTCATGGTGTACGCACCGACGCCGGTGCGTGGGTGTCTTAGAAACGCACCGCACAAATAGTATAATAGACCATATGATGCTCTATTTCAACAGGTAGCACAGGTGCATTACATGTCAATCACCACACTCGTTAACCATGATAAAATAATCAAAATTGTCCAGTGTTAGTTTTTGTAGCATAAATCGGTGCCATATTTTACATATGGTGCACCGATTAAAAAATTGTATTTATTAATTTTTTTATCACATTACTTATGCAGTGCACTTGTATAAGAAAGAGCACTGGTGTGCTAGGTTACGCTATGCGATTAAACATATGTTTTTTTTTAAATTCATGTAAGGGGTTTGACATGGATTGGGATCGGACTCTGCTAATCGTCTCGTCGGTTGGATGTCTTAGGTCTATATTTAGCAATACAAACCCTATAACTCTAAATTGAAAAGCCCTAATTCTGAAATCACAGAAAGAGGGAGAAGAAAGGGAAGAAAAAAATAATAATATAAGGTTTGTATTTTTTGAAAGTTTTTTTTTTCGAAACAAAATGATCACGATGTGCCATAATGAAATAGCACACTAGCTACATATTTTACAAACGGCGCACCGAGAAAAAATATTTTGTTTTTTTAATTTTTTATCACAGTACTTGCACTATGCAGTGGTATAATAGAGTGCACCGGCGCACTCATCTACACAGGGTGCACAAAAAAAAAAAAATTTAATAATTTACGCAAGGGCCTACATGGATTGGGATCCGATTATGCAGGTCGTCCCGTGAGTTGGATGTCTTAGGCTTATATTTAGCAATACAAACCCTATAAATATAAATTGAAAAGCCCTAATTCTAAAATCACAGAAAGAGGGAGAAGAAAGGGTAGAAACAAAAAGAAAATAGGGTTTGTTTCTAAAATGGTTTTTTTTCAAAACAACACATTCGCGGTGCGCCATAATGAAATAGTGCATCGGTGCCATATGTTACATATGGCTCACTGATAATTTTTTTTTTTTTTTTTTTTTTTATCACTATACTTTCGCGGTGCGTTGGTCTAACAGAGCGCACCGGTGCACTATGTTACACAGGGCGCATTGACGAAAAAATTTGTTTTTTTTTTTAGATTCACGCAATGGGGAACATGGATTGGGATCCGACTATGGAAGTCTTCACGTGGGTTGGATGTATTATGACTATAAAAACCCTATAAATCTAAATTGAAAAGCCCTAATTCTGAAATTACAGAAAGAGGGAGAAGAAAGGGCAGAAACAAAAAGAATCTAGGGTTTTTGTTTCTAAAAATGGATTTTTTATTTATTTTGTTTCCGAAAACTACAGAAAAGGTAAAAAGAATTGCAGAAAAAAGTAAAAAAACAATAAGCTTTGATTTTTCTATTTTACTTCATAAATAAAACTATAGAAAAAGTAAAAATAAAAATAAACTTTGATTTTTTCTTTTACTGCATAAAAAAAAATGCAGAAAAAAGTAAAAATAAAATAAAATTTACTCACATCATTTCAAATTATATGGCACAAGGTTTGAATCACTAGAGGTTTGGAATTCTGATTGTCTTAATACTTCTGTTCGAACGTATTTCCCTGCTCCATAGTGCTCTCGTGCTCTGTTTGCTCCAGGTATGTATTCTGTAAATCTCTGGCTGGAAATTTTTGCAAAATAGTGAAATAATTAAAATTGTTTAGTATTTAAAGAAATGTTTTATGAATTAGATTTTTGAAAATATTTTGCCACCCATTTTTCAATTTACCATTTTTATTTTCACATAAATAAAATAGGGTTGCGCTTTTTTTATTTGCGATTATTCATTACCGGTGTGTCCCTTAATCGAACCGCATCGGTGCGTCGGGTTATAAAACGTCACCCGTGTGAAATACCAAAAACACCCTTGTGCGATGATATGTACATTACGCACTGGAATTACATTTAGGTTTGTGCACCAAAATTTATTGTTGTTTTGCTGAAATGCAGGGAGAAAATATCATATATTATATGGAATGGGAAATTCTTCAAAATCCAGCTCATTCCATAATATTTCTCAAAGTCCATCGCGGATTTCTCCCTATCCATTTGGAGACATAATATTTACTTCAGATTTGTTTTATATTTTCACTATCTAATTGAATTTATGTTTTTTATCCATGCAGTCAATCATGCACAACTTAACTAAATTTATAATGTATAAAAATTTGTAGGTTTATGCAGATTCAACATTGAGTTCAGATGCACAAAATATTCAAACTCTCCAAAATGTCGAAAGTTCTTATCAAGAGCTACATACCACAAGGCGGATTTGGTAGATGAAAATGGACAGCAACTTCACCCTGCCAATTGTAACAATATTGCATCTTCTAGCCACAATCCTAGGACAATGATGGTAATTATAATTATACTTTTTTGGTATATATATTGATTAATATGTAATTATTTCAACGTCAAACCAATTTATAATCATGCAATATTGTAAACATGGTTACTAATTGATATCATATATTTCGTACTAATCATGTTCAAATTTTTTTTTTTTAATTATTAGGATTCTAGTGATGATGAATGACCTACCTACCATATTCCGTTGCACCCTGCGAAAATTTCAAGTCAATAGAAAACTGAATTAAGAGAAAAAAATCGGAGAGGAACGATACCAAGAATGGTTGAATCAACCACTGATTCAATTCCTACTACGTCCAAATTCACCAATTAGGAATGACTACAACAATAGTATTTCTTCACAAGCTGGTAATGGAGGCGATCAAATAGAGGTTGGTATGGATGATTACTTAAGGGATATGAGTGCCATCGAGAAAAGTTTTTTAGATGCATTAGATGCAATCCAAAACGATGATCAACTAGGGGATGATGCTCATATCGTTGACACCTTTTTTGAAAGCCTTAAATTTTCTTCCACCACCCCTCTCTTTGGACTTGGCAGTCAGTCAAAGTCTACCCAGATGGGGACAACGATGTTACTGAACAAATTGAAAGAAAATTTTGGCTTGTCAAATGCATGTTTCTCGGAACTTTTGAGGTAAGTTACCATAAAGTACTCCCTTATATAAATTTTAAATATAATCAGTACACTACAATGAACATTACAAATGGTAAATTTTATGAATGTTAATAATTATATCGACATTAATGTACATTTATTAATATATTTTTCCATAATCACTAACTACAGGTTATTCAAAGTTAAGGTTCTTTCGAATGATAATGTCATGCCCAGTAGCTGCGAAGAGGAAAATAAATTGTTGAAAATGTTGGGTTTTTAGTACATATCATATCATGCATGTCCAAATGATTATATTCTATATAGAGTAGAATATGCTGACAAAGAGATGTGTTTGAAATTTGGGCATGACAAGTATGATAAATCAAAAAAGAAGGGTAAATCATGTATTGGTCCTCTTTTTAAGATATTGAGGCACATGCCTATAATCCCAAGGATTCAAAGGCTCTTTTGTTGCAAATAATTAGCTATGTTGTAAGGATGGCATGCCTCACACATAAGTGAGTTTGGAGTTATGAGAATCTCAAATTATTCAATACCCATGAAGCATATAGGGGATACATGGCCCGAAAAATTCAAGGATGAAGTACGAAGTCTATGACTTATCATAGCCATCGATGGTGTCAACCCATATTCCCTCTAGAACACCAACTAATCTATTTGGCCTGTAGTTGTGATTTATAACAATATCCCCCCATGGTTGTCCATGAAGAATGAACATCTTATGTTGGCTCTCATAGTCCCTGGTAGAAGAAAAGTGAAGAATATGGATATCTACTTACAACCACTGGTAAATGAATTGAAGGAATTATGGGATGGGATAAATGTATACGATGTATCAAGACCCATTGCGGCAGAGAGGAGTTTTACGTTGTATGGTATATGTGCTTACATGACACATGATTATCCAGGCTTAGGAGTTTGCTCTGGTAAATTACATGTTTAATTTATTGATTTGTTTATATATGTAACAATATTCTTTCACATATTAGTTATTTAAATCGTTGTAGTATTTTTTCTGATCTTCGTGATATTCTTTAATGTGCCATGCATATTAATTAATGTATACAAATATAATCTTGCAGGTCTTGTAACAAAAGGGTATTTTGGATGTAAATGTTGTGAACCTTCTCTGAAAGCTAGATGGTTCAAGGACCTACGAAAGCCAGTGTATGATTTCTCCAGGGTATTCCTACCAGAAGAACACCCTTATAGAAGAGAAACATCCACTTTCAATGGTAAACGAGAAAGAACCCAAAGGTCTCCAATAATGACACCAACTGAATGGCTTACAACATATGAGAGAGAGAAGGAGAAGGAGTTCATAGAAATGTTCAATTCAAATGGGGAGCCTATGTTCGATGATCCATATTTCTTCGACACCTATGTTGAGAAATTTCCCATTGAGATGAAAAGGAAATCTATCTTTTATGACCTCCCATATTGGGAGCATCTTAAGATTACCCACTTATTAGATCCCATGCATATATTTAAAAATGTTTCATCTTCTTTATGGAGGCACATATCATCAAAACAAAGTGACACATCCGCTGTTATAAAAGATCTTATTACTTCAAAAAATAAAAAGAAACATTGGCCAAGACGATTAAAAGGTACGGGATCAGAGGCAGGCGCTGGTCCCTATAATTTATGGTTTTTCAAAAAAGGTGATGTCCCATGGATTTCTAAAAAAGATGATATATCTTTGGCAAAGGAATTTATAATGGATGTGAGGGTGCCAACTTCATACAGGTCTTCACTATGACACTGCTTCACCATGATGACCATTTGTCGGGGTTGAAATCGCATGACCATTTGAATCTTCTAAGAGTATGTATAATGTCAAAATTTTGATTTTATTATTTTTTATATTAATAAATTTTATCTCAAGTGGGGATCATAAAACATAACTATTTTTGTATATTATTGCACTTGTTTATAACTTTGAAGTGTCATTATCCTTTATTCATGTGTGGGTGTGCGAAACATGAATTCCCTCAAGACCTAGGACGTGCCATATCTAAATTATTTGCATTTGTTTGTTGGATAACGTCAAAGGAGATTCATGTGGCTAACATTCCACAGTGGCGTCAAGAGATAGTTGAGATTGTTTGTATGTTTGAGAAGGACCTGCTGACGAGTTTCATGGACTTACTAGTTCATCTTCTAATCCACCTAGTAGATGAGGTTGAATTAGTTTGGGTGGTTTCTTGTCATTGGACGTTCTTCTAAGAGAGGTACATGAAGAAATTGAAAGGTTTTGTTCGACAAAGGGAAAAACCCGAGTGGTATATGGCAGAGGGGTACATATCATATGAGTCTTTCTATTATTCCAGTGACTACATCAAGCAGATCGACAACCAACCAGGTGCAGTTATTTGGGACGATGAAAGGCATGAAGACAAAAGAGAAGGGGAGTTGCTCCAAATGAGTGGAAAAAAGCGCTTGATAAAGAGAAAGCGACTTATAATTTTTCAAATTTACAAAAAGTAATTAATATTCATGTTGAAATTTGATATAATGCATATTTTGATCTCTAAGCACTACATAATGTTGGTTTGATTTCATCAGCAAATGCAGAAACTAAAGCAATCAATAAGTTCATTCTTTACAATTCTGAAGTGACACAACCGTGGGTCGCATTGTACGAACAAAAAAGGATGAAATGGGATAGTGACAGGAAATAATTCAAATGGTTGAATGGTAGAAGTGTGCCTTATCCTGATCATTTAAAAGAAAATATGCCAAAAAATGCCCCAACAGTTGGGTTGTTGACCAAGTCAGGGAGAAATATGGTGCTATCGGTCGTTACCCACGTGCTAAAGAGGATGCGCTAAACGTAGGGATTGGGTGCAGCAACTTGGTAATAATATATTTAATTTATATGTAAATTTGAAACTTATATTAAGACATCTACATTTCATATTTTAAATGTTGGGTTATTATAAGACACATGACACTATGATTTTTTTAAATTTTTTATAATAGGTGCTTTTGTTCCAATCTATGTGGGCATATGGACACCATTTTTGCACAGAAAATGTCAATTCTAGAAACAACACACAAGACTGTGGAGTGGAAGTCGAGTTCAATCAATCTAGTCGATCGAGCCACCGTGATCAAAACCTAGTACGAGGGACATTAGGTTACGTCAGAAAGATACAAGAGATCATTGAAGTGGATTTCTCTTCTTTCCAATGTGTTATTTTTAGGTGCAAGTGGTGGGACACCTTTGATTGGAATAATGCAAAGGAAGATTGCGATAGTAGGATGATATGTATCAACTCTAGAAATATGTGGGATGAAGCTAAGGAGCCCTATGTTTTCCCTAAACACTACAACCAGGTGTTTTTTTTACCCAGATGTGTTGGATAGGGATTGGTGGTTCGTATTGACACATGACCCTAGATCAGAACATGTTTTTGAGAACAATAGTGTTATCATGCCATGCGAGTTGGAAGATAATGAGGGTGATCATGAGAACCGAGAGTGATATGGTACATGTGTTATTTCATCAATATTTATACTTTTTAAGATGGTTTTTCCAAAACATTATAATATTTATTTTGAATTAATTGGTAATTTGCATTGGGTTAATGTTAAAATCAATAATTCACTTGATAATTATTTGCAATTATGTTGATCTCAAAAACAATGGCATATTGTATAAATTAGTTATTTTTTGTATCTAAGATCATAATAAAATAATGATAATTCTAAAGTACATGAATTTATTTGCTTTATTTAAAAATTTTAATAAATTCATTTCACATTAATACAATTAAAAATTTACAAATATCTTACATACAATTACAATTAAAATTAGAATTACAATTACAATTACAATGACAATTTTACAATTTCACATACAATTACAATTACAATTACAATTTTAGAATTTAACATACAATTACAATATACAATTAAAATTTTATAAATATTTTACATACAATTAGAATTAGAATTGGAATTAGAATTAGAATTTTACAATTTCACGTACAATTACAATTACAACTACAATTTTAGAATTTTACATATATACAATTACAATTTTACAAATTAAAAAATTACAATTGCCATTACAATTTTACAAATTTACATATATACCATTATAATTACAATTTTAGAATTTTACTTACAATTATAATTACAAATATTACAATTTTACAATATCATGATAATTTAGTATTAAATTAATTAATAAACATCATGTTCATGATAATCATCATACAAACATCATATTTGACTAAAAACCACATTCAAAATTGCTACATCATCGTGATCATGATCATCTAACAAAACACAATTAACTATATATATTAACATATTCATCACAACACAAACATCAAATATACATCTCATGTCAAATAACTCGTGCTATCATCACATAGACATTAAATGCACATATCTAACATTACCTAAGAATATACACATCATGATGATCACCAACATGTAAATTAAGTACAACTGCAACAAGAACATAAAATACATGGACAATATATATATATATATATATATATATATATATATATATATATATATATAACTGAATAATGTTAAAAATATACAACTATAATATAAATGTCATGGATGATTTGGTCGTAGTATAACATCAATTTCAGTATTAGTGGAGGCCTGCTCAGTTAATGGTGTAGCCTTGACGATCAATGGTCCAGTGCCCTACTCATGATCATGAGTACTGATGGATGCTCTAGGCTGCTGACTTGATGTGGTCGATGGTCCAGCGTCATCTCCCTGATGACTGCTGTTGGATGCTAGTGGAGGCTCATGCTCATCTCACGCAGTGCGAGGTGAATGATCATGAGATGAAGAGTCGCTTCTCGTGGACTGTCCATCACCTGCTACGTCACGACCACGCCTATAACGTTCAACAGTCCTTGTTAGTCGCGTAAAATCTGTCGTAACTCCTACGACATGCCTTATCATGCTGTACATGTACGCGACATGCCTCTCCACATTTGTAATAGCTTATCATCAGCCTCTATGTCTCTGTAATGAGAGGGCCTTATGCCCGCCTCAATAATCAATGCACCAAGTCGGTCACCCAACTCCATCCGGTATCTAGCATCATGTCGACCATGTCTAGCACCGACCTCCTAATGATCCTCGGCATCCGCCATGCCCTGATCATCATCAGCTAGATCCACACCTGGATCATGTGGTACTGGTGTCGGCATCTCCTCGCCACCAAAAGAGCCAATGTCTACAAAATATATACAAGTACACAACAATAATTAGACAATTTCATTACACAATTTAATAAAAAAAGGTTAAAGAACATGTTACAATAACCTTAAATATATAAAACTGTAATATTTCTCTATCATTTGGTGGCTCATCAGCCGTGAAGAGGATGTTGGCACACCCTCGCCAATCCAAATCCGCGTAAGGACAGGGGACCATAACGAAGGGATTATCATCAACACTGGATAGTAACTCTAGTGCATCTTGCGATATCCTCATGAAAAACACAGTGTCACCCCTCTTAGGCATCATCTGACCCCACATGTGCATATGTGCCTCAAACGTTGTCCTACGAGGCTAGCGAAGAAAAGTAGGCCTTGTCTCTAGAAACCTCTCAAAAAATAAACAAAAAGGCTCTGAATAAAAAGGGAAGTTCACCCTCCCTTGTGCAAGAGCATGACATCTATATAAGGCTACAAAGAACTGCCACAAAAAAATGGCAAAGCACCTGACAAGTCGTGGCTCCTGTACTAAAGAATCAACATAATATTGAAGCAGGCAACTAATGCATTTCCCGTCACTGGTGTTGTGTGCAATGGTTGAAATGATAAGTGAGAGACACTGCACCTCCTCCCTACCAAATGCACCAATATGTAACTGACCACCAACAACTCGAAACTCTACAGGAGAAAGTACATTTTCTCTAATGTATCTCTGTGAGTAAACTAACTGATTCCCAGATGCATAGCCAACTGGAACCTTTGCAAACGAGGGAAAATCCAACCCTCTCCTTGATAGCCCTGTAATGAAGTATATATCCTCCTCAGTGGGCATGTACCACTGGTTGATACCAACTTGGAAAGCTTGTTGATGTGCATTCCACCTTCGGATAAGATGTCTCAAAAACAAATTATGGCCCTTCAGGGAAGTAACCTCCTCATAGAACTTGAGGAGGCCTACCTGCCTTAGGAGCCCCTGCGTAACTACTATAATAGGTCAAGGGTACGCATCTCTCTCCCTCTCATATGCCTTCCATAGGCGAACCATGTTATACTGCTCTACCTATTGTTCTTGTTGTTCCCCCTCTTCTATCCTTTCACATCTCTGAATGATTGACATATTTAACACAATTTTTTTATTAAATAACACATGTATTTAGAAATATACATATATAATTTTTTTTTGAAAAAAAATAAAAAAATAGTCGGTGCGCAGAAAACAAAGTCACGCACCGGTATCAGTGTGTCTTTCTATGGAGCGCACTGGCCTTGGTGCACCTAATAATATTAAATTCCCTGATGACGGTGCTCCAAAAGAATTTATAGCGCACCATTGCCTATGTACGGTGTCAGTAGGGTGGTGCGCTAATGAAACTCTATGCCTCGGGATGTATAGTTAAGTCAGCGGACTAACCTCCTACCATCATGACAGAGTGAACGGTGTGCCCTTTTATAAGGCCGCACCGTTGACGCAGGTGAAATATGGAAAGTCATGCACTGAAAAAAATAGCCACCCCAAGGCTGCGATTTTATTCAACGCACCACATCGCAGCTATTCAACTAGGTCAACGATGTGGCTGGATAACACATTGGACCACACTTTTTTTTAAAAATTTAAAATAACACGGTGCACCTTCGGTACTGCCCTGGAACCGGTGCAGATACCGTAAGCACCATTTTACCAGGCCACACCATTGACAATTTGGAATAGTGGCAACACGGTGCGTTGATAAAATTACTAGCACCGGTGCAGGACATTTAGTCAATGCACTATGTTGCCACTATTCCACATTGTCAACGGTGTGGTTGGGTAAACGACGGCACCGCAATTTTTAATTTTTTTTAAAAATAACATGGTGCGCTTATCGGTACCACCCTGGAACAGGTGCAGATACTATTAGCAACAGTGGCGGTGCGGCCTATAAATTTACAGGAAGCACCGCCAATTGGTGCGAGCCGAACAGCTCGAGTGCACCACGTGACAAAAAAAAAATTCCTTTTAAATGGTTAATTTTAAGGTTGTTTGAAATTCTAATCCGCTAAAAGGTTTAATTATGGAAAAAAAAGAAAAATACCTCTACATTTGCTCGTTGAGGAGCCATATTGGCTGTAGAATTTGCATAACAAAATTTTTCCACCGTTTTGTAAAATTCAAGCTGGAGATTGGTGGGCAATGCACAACAACAGTGCATGCAATGAGTGAAATGGGAGCACTGATGTCAGGGCAGATTAGACAAGGATAAATTGCACTGATGCTTGAGAGCTCTGTAGCACTAACAAAAGCGAAAAATGCGGTTTTTTGGCCGTATTTTATTTTTTATTTAACCCTGTTCCGATGCACGAGATTTAATAGGCACACCGGTGCATTTGATTCAGTCTACATTGAGTAGATTTTGTTTTCACGTGCTTTTTATCAGGCACCAGTGCAGACGGTCTGTAAAGCACCAGTGCACAACAGTAATACAACGCACCAGAAGGGTGTGTACGGAACACACGGTGTCCAGTGTGCCAATTTTTTGTGCGGTTTTTTGGCCCTAATTTTTTTTATCTAACCCCCTTCTGGTGCACGGGATTCTATGGATGCAATGGTGAATTTTCATCATTCCAGGCAAGGTTATTTATTTTTTTGTGTGATTTTTATGAGGCACTGGTGTAGATGCTCTGTAACACACCGGGGCGCGAGAGTAATAAAATGCACCAGGCAGGTGTGTACAGAACGCATGGTGTCCGGTGTGCCAATGTTTTGTTTAGTTTTTTGGCTATAATTTATTTTTTTTATTTAATCTTGTGCTGGTGCATTGGGTTTATGGTTGCCCCAGTGTGTTTACGTCCTTCTGCCAGGGCGGTTTCTGTTTCCGCGCGCTTTTTATGAGGCACCAGTGTAGATTCAGTGTCAAGCAACGAGTCGCTACAGTAATAAAACACACTGGTGGGTGTCTACGAAGCACACCATGTCTGGTGTGCCAATGTTTTGTGTAGTGTTTTGGCTGTAAATTTTTTTTATTTAACCCCGTTCTGGTGCCTTGGTTTTATGGGAGCATCTGTGCCTTGTCTTCATTCAGCACTGGACAGTTTTTTTTCTGCACACTTTTTATGAGGCACCGGTGTGGATGTGTTGTAAAGTACCAGTGCACTACAAAAAGGAAACGCATAGGGAGGGTGTGTATGGAGTGCACAGTGTCTGGTGTGCCAATTTTTTGTGCGCAACGGTGCTTTCTCGTGTTGAACACACCAACGCATTTTACGGTGATAAGCACACTGTATGAAATACATCTGCAAACACCTCTTCCCACCAACCTCCTCTAGTATTTTTATAATGGGTTCCTCAAAAACATCTGCTAGATGGTCTTTTCCTTGTATTGAAGGTTGACCTCAATTTGAAATGTTCTTAAGAAGAGTACAATGACATACAAAATGCTAGGGATACCCTTACTGCCAAGGTATCCTCCCAACAGGGACTAAGATGTCATCAAGGTAACATGGCAGGGAAAATTTTAGGGGTTAATATTCGCAGGTGGGCTAAGTTTCCATGCTTTTTCCAAAAAAGAGATTTGCTAATTTCCATTTTTTCTAAAAATGATTTGTCCAAATTTAATAGTATAAAATTGTTCCACCTTAAAAATCGCCAGAAAATTGTATACATATTATATAAAATTATTAAAATTTTGAATATTTTAGAATTTTTTTTTCAAATATATTATAAATTGCATATGAAGGACTACGAGATTCGCCAAGGTTTCTAAATTTCAAGATAAATTTCCATTTTTAAAATTTTCACTACAACATAGCACTATAAATACCATTAGGATACAACCCTGGTATCAATATAGATATCATCTAGGCCTCCATGCCCTGACATCAAACCTTAAAGACCCAAATGTTATCTACAAGTTCAGATCTCCATAAGGCCAATGATACCATCCCTCACTGGGATCCAAACATCATCAAATCTAGCCAATATGTCCTCCCAAGTACCATCATACATGAAATTCATGATTCTTAGCAACTACTTTTCAATCATTAGAACATCCAATAGCTTGATAACCCAAACCAATATTAATACTTTCAATGTATATGTTCGTATATGATAGCACAAAACTCTGGGGTATTTAACCATTATGATGCTTCTTAGTTCATCACATAATACAAACACATCTCGATGAAAGCTTCCTTCTTTAACCTATCCAACAATACCAAACTTAGTCTCAACACTTATTTAAACCATCTGAATCTTGTTCACAACATCATCAAGCATGAATAACCATTTGTAGTGCCATATTTATTCTTCGATCTCAAACATTCTCATGGCCTTCACATCATGTTATCAACTATGTAGAAGATTCACTTATCTTTATCCAAGATTCTTCTCAACTACGGGACAAGTCCATGAAAAAATTTATTCACATAGGTTCTTAATTGCACATTATCATATTATCAGAGAAATTCAACCTTCCAAAACTTCATTCTTTTAGGAACATAATTCTATATATTCATTTGGTAACAAGTTCATGTATCAGTCATCAATGCAAACTTCAATGTCAATGAGATTCTTATAGCTTCCTCTTTCCATCATTCTTAGCATCATCATCAAGTAAAAATCTTCAACATCTTAAAGACTATGCACCTAAAAATAATATCAACAAGTACAACCAAGAAAAAATATATATGTACAAGAGCTTGAAGTCAACTTTATCAATTTAAAGAACATCTAGGATTATCAGAACTTATAATAAGGAATCAAAATTTAGATATCTAAAACCTAAACCTACTTAGGTTTATAAAAATAAACAAGGGTTACACCTTTTATGCCATATAATTTTAGAAAAACCTTTGCTAGGGTTTTCTTACAAACCTTAGATTCCATCATCAAAATTAAGATAATCAAGTTAGAATTCCAATCATCCAAAATAATTTTACATCTAGGGTTTCATTATTATATCCTAGAATCCTATAACAATATCTACTAGGGTTTTTTCATAAGCCCTATATACAATCATAATTTTTTTTCATAGCAAATCAACTTAAACATGTTAGGGTTTCAACCACACAAAAGCATATACACCTATAGTTTTATTCCTAGGATTAACTATTTTGTCATAAATCCTAATTCATTAAAGCCTAAAAATCTATGGTTTCATCAATAAATACAAAACATTAAAATACTAGGGATTTATAGTGAACCCTAAGGGTTATGGTTTTATAAAAAATAACAAAATAGTAAGATGAGGGTCGATTTAATTTATAGATAAATCACCCTAACACTATGGGGTCTTTCATGATTTTATAGAAAATCCCTAAACATGAGAGATAAAGAAAAATTTTAAAATACAAAATGATCATACCTTCTTATATAAAGAATACCTCCTACAACTCTTTATACATTCCTTGAGTTTTTTTTTACAAAACTTTTAGGGTTTCCTATTGAAGGACTCCCTCTATAACAAAACTTCTTACAAGTCTCCCTTTGAAGGCTCCCTTTGAATCTAGTCACAATCCTTATTCTTTAGAATATACCTGTAAGCTTAGCCCTTCCAAGGAAAATACAAGAGAGAGTGGAATAATCAAGAAACAAGGATATATATATATATCTATATATATATATATATATATATATATATATATATATATATATATATAGGAAATAAAAAATAAAAGTTATATTTTGTGAGAAGGTGGAAGCTCCCTTTGGAAGGTCTTCATCTCACCATGAAGTATTGACATCCTTATTTCTTTATGTACTTGTAACATTCACTGACAAGTACTATTTATTTATGTACTTGTAACATTAACTGATAAGTACTGCTAAAAATATACAAGTACAAGAGTATGATTACAAACTAAGGATATGAGATCCAAACACTAAGATATCAAATTTAGGGTTTCAAATCCAATTCTATACGTACTAGGGTTTCCAATTTCTCCCTACTACAAACCCAAAAGCTAGGGTTTCTATGAGGGAATGAAATGGAATAGGGTAGGTTTTATCAACTAGGATTTACAAAAAATTTAAAAAAAATTCCAACATTACAAACCCTAGAACCAAAAATGAGATTTTCAAAACCCTAATCAAATAAGAATTAGATAATTATATGGATAAACAAGTATACTTACCTCAAGGAATGCTTTCCTTAGTCCTTCACAATAATTATGCTCCAAATAAATCTTCATGATGCTGAGGTCAAGAGCTTCCTTCTTTTGGATTTTAATAAGGGTAGATTTTTCTGTTATCAAAGAGATAGATATGTTGCTTTTCTTGTTTTACTCAAAGTGAGGATGCTTGCCATACTCATATTGCTTTGGATCAGATGGGAAGATAACATATATCTTTTAACTCTCAAATGAATCTAAATGTATCATTGTAGTATTGTCTATTTGTATTTATGTATCACAATATTAACTAGCCATATGTTGATCTTATACTTTCCTAAACATATTACTGTCAATACATTGATGTCACTAATGCAAGGTAGCTTTCAAGGTGACTTTCATATTCAAGTTTGGTAGCTTCCATGTTTTTATTATCATCGAACTTCCTTGTACTACTGTAAAACCTTGGTATCCCTTTATATTTATGTCATTATGGTTGGAATAACCAGTATCTTTGTCATGTATCTAGAAATGTAACTCACATGAGTAATTTTTTATAACTTTGTTTGAAGATCAAATCATATTTCCTTTCCTTACAATACAAAAAATCAACCTAATTGTTGTATATAATTCCTTGAATCTTTGTATAGATTATGGTTATGTGTCAATCCCCCTTCACACTTCAATCAAGTTATGAATTATAGCTTGTAATAATTTTATTGTCATCCTTCACTCCATTCCACAGCTGGTAGGAAGCTTGGATCACTAGTACTTATTGAAACAACCTAGAATTTGTGCTATGTTTAATAGGTTGTCACATCTAGTCAAGATCTATAAAATTGATTTAGATATATGCCAACTCCAAGTAGACGATGAGAGCCAAATATCTTCAAGATTTATTTTCCCTTCTACTTCACCTTAGCTATGATACCATGTTGGAAAATCATAAAGGTATAAATATTTTCTTACCATGATAACTACTTGTGATTTATTTCAATTCTTATTAGATATTTTTATATATTATTATAATCAAGAAACTAGAAAAAACATAAGTACATGAATATAAACACAAAAGATACACATGATATAGGCTCTTAGCTAGGGAAAGACCCCTCTTGTAGGGGAAAAAACAAAAATTCTCTTCTCTTTCTTTCGAACCAAACCAAATGAGATGACCAAGAAAAAGAGCTCCTCCAATCCACCTATTCATTCTCCCAAGATGATTAGTAAAACTTCAAAATTCAACTTAAATCAAAATGCTTCAATCCTGCATCAAACTCAAATTTCATCCTTCCTGCTTCAGATTTTCAGCCCTACTGTAGAGCTGCAACTTTGGCTTCTTTTTAGAATTTAGAAACTCACATGCATGACAAAAAAGGAGCAAAAATCAACTTCCTTTTGCTATACATGTGGCTTCTTCCTCTTCACTGTGATTTTCCTTCTCCTTCTAGGTATTTCACACTTCTTTTTTTATTCTTACAACTGCAGATCAAAATTGCTTTATTGATGCTCAAAACGATAAATTAGCTAGTGGTCATAGCTCCATTAATGAGGCTGACATGTCTTCTCTTGGGGCCAACTTGGTGGAGGAGTCATAAATGAAAATTTTGACTCAATTACAATTTTATTTCTTGATATACAAAGCCCAAGAAGGGTCTATTACCTGATGACAAGGATTAAGAATCATGACATAAACCCTAAAAAAACTTAATGGGTGCTTTGACATAGAAACAAAATAAATAGAGCATAAAACCCATGCTTATAAATATTTGTTTTACAATAATGTTTTCTTTTTCTTGTTTTTTGACAAATAAATTACATCATGAATCAAATACAATTATGAAGATCGATACTAATTACATTTCTCAACATCTTGGAGAGTCTATATATTGTATTCATGTTCAATAATAATCATCATAATATTTTATGAGTATTTCAAATTATCTCCTTGGTTCATTAGCTAGTTTCTCAACAATTTTATTGTCCCTTATTTTTTGTTGTGCAAGTAGATAGTTTAGTATTTCTTCATACTTATATCCTATGATTGTGCTTAAAATATAAAATGGTATTAGATCACAAATGATTTTGTAAAAAATACTGATATTTTATTAGATATTTTACAAAATTATAATAGTATGAAGAGGATTGATTAGCTCATAGTGATCCTCCTTTCAATTATTTTCACTGGAATCTAGATATCCTTCTATTTCTACTTAGTAAGAGACTCTATATGATTACAATAGGTACTAAAATTGAGCCTACATAAAAAATTGATAAATTACAATACCTTACTTGTCTAGATGAAGCCTATGATATACCTTTTTTGTCTCTCCCCCTTGATATATGCCTTCATGTTGAGTTATTCTCAACACCTATGGAAGTTTGGTCAAAAATAGAGGAATTGTTTGGTAAGAAAGATGAGTTGAGAGGACATCAAATAGATAATAAGTTGATTTCTATATATACTAATCATTTTGATACCCTATAGGAATTATTCTCAAGATCCAACACTTTGATGAAATAGTTAAAAGCTTGTGGGATAGATAAAAATGATGAACACCTTATTCTTATGTAATTTATAAACTAAGCCCTTAATATTTTTTTTTTTTTATCTCTTCTTTCCATACAACTAAACTCTCCATGGATAAGTATTAGAGATTCCATATATGTATGAACTCATCAAGTACTTGATACATTATGAAAATAATCTCATACACATTGGGGCTCTTAATCCTTCCATCCCCTATGTACTTACGATGAATGATGATAACAAGAAATACTCAAAGGTACAAAAGGCTAAACTAAATGCTCACATGCAAATGACCAAACCATTTAGAAGTGATGCATTTAGACTCAGACTATGCAGGATATATCAACTCTATAAAGTCTACAATTAGATATGTCTTCCTACTTGCAGAAGGTTCCATTATATGGGAAAGAAAGAAATATAATTTGATTTCTTCTTCCACTATAGAGGAAGAATATACAAAATGTTACGAGGCTAGCTCATAGAATTTATGGTTACAAAATTTCATCATAAGGCTTCAAGTTGTAGATTCCAACTCTAGGCCATTAAGGATTTATATTCACTTTAGTTCACTTCGCTAATAACAATAAGAACAGTATCTCCAAAAAACACATTTACATAAAGTAAATTGTTGTTAAAGAACATGTTTGGAATGATCAGGTGACTATTGATAAAATCAACACCGATTCAATGATTTCAAATCCCATGATGAAATATTTACAACCTAAGTTGGATGGAAAACATCTGGAGTGTATGTGACTCATTAACTTGTTTCATGATTTATTTATTATGTACATTTGAGGCACCATTCAATTTTATAATTGTAATTATTTTTTCAATGGTTCCTAGTATATTTTTCTACTCAAATTTGTGTACGTAAACGAGTAATGAATGATATGTTGTCCATTGAGACAAAAAAAATTGGAACTTGAATGGGTATTTTGCTGCATAATCATGCCGATATTCCATTTTTTCAACCTTTTCACCATTCAAAGCACCCATTTTTCATCATTTTACCTTACCCTGTCACTTTTTCATTTATCTTCATACCATGTTTCTTCATAAATATATCGTGAAACTATTATGAATGTTAAATTAGTTAATTATCATTATTTCCTTTATTTTTAATGAATTAGAGAGGATTGTGATTGTATTTACTAATGAACTTTTTTTTTCTAGTTATGTCCCTGTAACTCCTATGTAGTCTTGTATCCAACCTTCAAGGTGGGAATATCTATGTGGTTCTAGGTGGAATTATGAGACATGGGTTTTTTTCATAGAGTTAGTGATATGGTTCCATATTATACAGATTGTACTAAGGTGATATAGAATTATGCATGAATGCAATAAAATACAGAAATACACATAAATGCATAGATGCAGTAGAAATAATACTTCATTTCATTAATATCACATAACTGAAATATGCTTACAGACAAAATGGAAATGAAATAGCTAGGGCACTGGTAGCTTATCTCTAAGGAGAGATGTGGCAGCTATCAGCCTCTGAACTATGTTACAATGAGGCTCGAAGGCCTATTTGTTATTGATAACCAATGGAAAATAATAAACACGAAAAACCTAATCGTAGGAGATGAAATGCCAAACTACGGGCCCTGTTGGGATAAATTGGTACATCAATTTCCCAAGATCGTAACTTTGGCATACAATCTTCGTTTGACACACATGATACCTTGTTAGAAATATCTATCCAAGGATTACACTACTTATAGTGAATTTTGAGTGTTTGAATCATATTTTCCTCGAATCACCTTTCCCAAAAAACATTGTTTAGGGCCTCAAAATAGCTCTAGAAGTTCAAGACTCGGAAAAATGCCAAAAATAGTAAATTATTCTCAAATTAAGGAAACTGAAAAATTGAAAGAAACAATGGTGGGGGTCCAAGTGGAATAGGTGGGTGGCTACCAATATCCACCTATATCATTAGCCCCCCCCTAGGTAACAATGGTCCCCATTGCGTTGATTTCCTCCATGAGATGAGGAAATTTTTGCTGAACTTGGTCCCTCGTGAGCCACTTGCCCTAGTGAAGGAGTTGGACTGCTTTGACAACTCGATATAGTTGGATCCTATGCTGGCGAGTGTTATTTATATGTGTGTCCATGATCTAATTAATTGTGGCTTGTTCCATGGAGTCTGGATTTAACTCTATTGGTGTGAGTTTTTATACCATGTCGTATGTGTCCAGTAGAGGTGGAAAGTAGGGTTGAAGGAGGTCCAAATTTAACACTGGGTGAAGACCAAGGAATGGTGGAGTACTTAACTCAAATGCATTGTCCCCTATAGCCTCAGGGATGGTGTATGGCACATATCAGAGTGGGTGAAGCTTGCATTGGGGTCCAGTGAGGTGCTCCTTCTGCAAATGTAGCCACACTTTGTTGCCCACCTAGAAGTTGTGTGACACCCAATGCTGATCATGTCGATGCTTGTACTTAGCATTGGCTCTGTCCAATATTTCATGAAATTGCTGGAGGATGTCTTGAATGTAGTCAATGAGGTTTTTCAACTTGTCAGGTTCAGACTGGACATGAGGTGAATCGGCCTGAGTAGCTACAAATGGAATGACTACGTTAATGGGACATAGTGGCTAGAATCTTAAGTCAACCTCAAAGTGGTTGTGGTCGATTGAGTTGTGGAGGGCCCAGTTATAGTTGTGTTGTACAGAAGGGAGGCTCTCATCCCATGTCCATGGATGCTTTGAGTTGTACATGCACAAAATGTGTATGATCATCCTGTTGATGACCTCTGTCTAACCATGAGTTTGGGGATGGAAAGTTGTGGAATTGGTGAGCTTGGTGTCCAACATTGCTATACCAAAATGTGTTGAGGAACCTGTTGTCCTAATCCTAGATTGTAAATTATGGGATCCCAAAGTGTACCCACACTCATTCAAAGGGGAATTTAGTAGTGGATTATGTTGTGATATTCTTCTTGTAGGCCACCAAAATGGCCATCTTTGAGAATTTGTAGACAACCACAAAAAAATAGTTGTTTCCATGCTTAGTAGAAGGAAGGCCTGACATGTAATCCATGGAGATGGATTCCCAAGGTTGAAAAGGAGTAGGAAAAAAATTATAGAGGCCTTGATTCTTGATGGTTGGATTGGAAATGACGCAAGAAGTGCAAGATCTGATGTACTTCCCGACATCCTGTTAAAGGTTCGATCAATATAAATTATGTTACAATATTGCCACTATTTCCTTGACCCTAAAATACCCAGGAACCAACTGTAGTGCACTTCCCCAATAATATTGGCATGCTCGGTTGAAGGAACACAAAGGTGTCCCAGGTTACATAACAGTGCATCCTTGAGGTGAAAATTTGGAACTTGGTTACCCTCCAAGAGCCTCTTGTATGTGTGGTTGAATTCTGGATCGCTCTTGTAGAGAAGAAGCCAATCAGAAGTCTCATGCCCATATGAGTTGAGCACGGTGATTAGCGCCACGATCGATGATTGAATGAGGCTACCTACAATATTATTTTTTTTCCCCTTATTGTACTTGTTGTTCAAATGAAACTGTTGCAGATATGTGGACCACTTTCGATGACGATCATTCTGCAACTTTCCTTGTGTCTATATGAACTGCAGGGGTTGGTGGACTGTGTGGATGGCTATTTCCTTCCCCAAAATGTAATGCTTCCATTGTCAACAAGCTTGCACAATAGAATACAACTCTTTGTCATAAGTGGGATATTTGGAGATTGTTTCTGACAATGTCTTACTGTGATATGTCATTGGATGCCCCTGTTGAGTAAGAACTGGACTAATAGCATAGTTAGAGGCATATGTCTCTATCTCAAATGGTTGTTGTAAGTCTGATAACGTGAGTACTGGGTAGAGAAGAGGTGATGTTTTAAATCTACCAACATATTTTTTTGAGATTAAAACAAAAATAATTTTTCTTTTGTTCCTCCCTTGGTGACATGACTCAAGGGCCAAGTGATATGACAAAATCCTAACACGAACCTGCGGTAGAAATTAGCAAGACCCAGAAAGATGCAAAGCTCTATTAGAGTGGTTGGGGTTGTCCAATCTCGAATGACTTGGATCTTTTCTGGATCCACATGCACCCCCCACTCATCAATAATGTATCCTAGATACTAAACCTGGGTCATGCTAAAATTTCACTTCTCCAAATTGGCACACAACTTGTGTTGCCGCCGTGATTGGAGGACCTGTCAAATGTGGTGGAGGTGCTCTTCCCAAGTATGGCTTAAAATCACGATTTCATCCAAGTACACCACTACAAATGAGTTGGTGAATGGCCACAAGATGTCTTCCATCACCCTCATGAAGTTTGTAGGATCATTCGTCAATCTGAAATGCATGACCAGTCATTCGAACAGGCCCTCCATGGCTTTGAAGGCAGTCTTCCACACATCAGAGGGTTTGATTGGTACCTAGTTATATCCTGACTTCAAGTCGACCTTGATGAAGTGTTTTCCCCCTTGAGTTGTTCTATAAGGTCACAAATCCATGGGATTGGGTATCTATTCTAGACAGTAATCTTGTTTAGCACCCAATATTCAATACAGAGTCTCCAAGTCCCATCCTTCTTCTACACCAACATTATCGACATCCCATAAGGCGATGAACTCGAAAAGATGTGACCTTTCTAAAATAGATCCTAAATCTGCCTCTTGACTTCATTTCTCTCTAGAATAGAGCGTTGATAGATTGGTCCAATTAGCAGTGGTGCACCTAGGGTTAGATCGACAGGGTTGATTGACCTGAAAGTGCAGAGGCACCCCTGTGGGTGAGGTAATATGTCCCCATACTCCTCCATGACCTTGTCCATTTTTTTTTTGTCATTCAGAGGAGCCCTATTTGGAGGATGTGGCCATAATCTCCTTCTTTCCCTAAGGGTGGATCATCAGGAAAACAAATTTACCAGTTTTTCAAATTAGCTTAATGCAATTTTTTTTTAGTAACCAAAGAGATGGAGATATGTGGTGCTAGCTTTGGTATCCTTTACAACTTATTTCCTAAAGTAATAATAACAGCATGAGGTCGAGACTCATTGTAATGTTCCTTTTTAGGAATTTCTGCAATATCTCCAATGATGATGTTTTATAAGGAAACCAGTGCAAAAATAACGCATAAAAGGGCTTAGATCATCTAATATATGTTGTATGTAGCTTAAATATAGAATGGCATCAGAAACAAATCATTCTAGCTACTTTAAACAGATCTCCCCAACTCATATATGCATTAAAGCACCCAAGTCCCACTGCTTCATAAAATAGAAATGTCGAAGACTACAACAACGTTATTTTTATTATGCCATATATAGAAAAATATATTTTAATACAGATTTAGAGCTTTCATTAAGCATGGAATCAGAAATCAGAGGTTAAGCCTCTTTTACAAGCACCTCGGAATGCCCTAGCAAGGGTTTCCGGAAAAATAGCAACATAAAAAGCAACTCTGCAGAAAATAATGCTATTCCCAACAACACTGTATAAATAAATACCAAATATGATCTGAAATGGAAAAAAAATACAATATTTGGCGCAAGGTCTTCCTCAATAGATCTCCTTGAGTGAAATGGACTCCTCCTTCTCTGAAACAAGCATAAATGGAAAGATGCAACCCCAGCTATTGCAGAAATAACACAATCCTTGGAAGTGAATACATTGTCTAGGATGAATAATGGTTTCCCTAAAAATAAATGATGAGAATTGAACTCAGGACTTCCTCCTTAGATCTCCCAATCAGCTATACCAATGGTGAAAATAAAATTCCTGCATAAGAATCCCTTTTCACTAAACAGTGTTGCAACTTCAGCTAAACAGCTGAAGCTTGCAATAAATCAGATGACTGAGATAAGATGAATGAATGAGTCCTTTGTTGCTATCTCCTCCTTCTTATCCTTGGTGAGGTTTCCCCTCCCGGGCCCCACTCATTGGTGATATGACTTCCTTGAGAAGTATCCTCCTTCAAAACTGCGTTGCCCTAGTAGTTTTCCCTCCTCTTGTGACAGCGATGTTGACTTTGTCAACTATTGCTAGATCATTGTTTTGCCCCTCTTTCACACCAAGGGGGCTTTATTTTTTCCTACTACTTCAATCCCTTTTCACACTGGGATATGTTTTATTGCCTTTCCTACTTCTTATTTGAAAATTGGAGCAGTTATAATGTTCCATGTGGTAGTGGCTAATTGGGAACATTACAGTCCTCCCCGCTCAAGAGTTTCTTTCCCACAAGAAACAATAAATAAGAATACTGCAAGATCTTCTCTCCCTCCCAAGTGGCATCCTCATCTGGTATATTCCTCCATCGAATCAGATATTCCTTAATGACTCTGTTTCTTAGCTGCCTCTCCCTTGTGTCTAAGATTGCTTCTGGCTGCAAGATTAAGTGGCCCTCATCATCAATAGGGGGGAGATCCATGTTGGAAATTTCATTCCTCCCTATGGCCTTCTTGAGGCAAGAGACATGGAAGATATTGGGGATATTGCTCGCCTTAGGAAGCTCCAACTCATATGATACCTTACCGATACACTTGACCACCCTGTATGGCCCATAGAAAAGTGGTTTGAGCTTCTCAGCTCCCTTCCCATTGAGTGTGGATTGTTTGTAAGGCTGAAGACGCAGGTAGACAAGATCTCCCACCTCAAACAGTCTTTCTATCTTACCACGGTATACATACATCTTTTGCTGGTTTTGGGAAGTGGCAACATTTTCTTTGACTGCCCTGAGTATGTCTTGGTTTTCTTGAATCCAATCCTTTTCCTGTGGAGATTTACTTGCCCCAAACATAACATCAGAAAATGAGAGTGCCTCATACCCATATAAGGCTCGGAATGGAGTCATGCCAATAGAATTATGGTGAATAGTGTTGTAACAATACTCTCCCAAGTGGATCCAATGTAGCCAAGCTTTCTGTTTCCCTGCGACATAGTTCCTCAAGTATCCTTTTAGCCACTTGTTCACTATCTCGGTCTGTCCATCAGTTTGGGAATGATAGCTAGTGCTTGGAGTCAAATCAATCCCTACTAACCGAAAAAGTTCCTGCCAAAAGCCACCCATGAAGCGGATGTCCCGATCACTCACTATGGTCCTTGGGAGACCATGAAGTCTAAATACATCTCTGAAGAAGAGCTCAGCTACCTGTGAAGCAGTATAATGTGCATAAATGGAAAATAAATGAGAGTAATTTGTTATTCTATCAGCAACAACAAAGATACATTCCTTACCCTATACTTTCGGTAAGCCGGTGATGAAGTCCATAGAGATACTTTCCCACTTCCCATCAGGAATAGGTAGTGGCTGCAGCAATCCAACAGGGTAAGTGTGTTCTCCCTTATTCTGTTGGAAAGTGGGGCATTCTCTGACATGCCAGAGTACATCCTGCTTGAGACCCTTCCATGAGAATCTCTCTCTAATAGATCTGTAAGTCTTCATGAAGCCTTGATGCCCAGCAAGTGGTGAATAATGTGATGCCAATAAGATCTTCTCCTTGAGCTTAGAATTATTAGCCAAGAATATCTGGTTCTGGTAATAGATAACCTCATCCATCACTCTAAACCTCTCATCCGATACCACCCCATCTAGTATCTCACATGCAAAGTCATATTTGGAATACTCAACTAAGAGTTGAGCCTTCCAATCTGCATCCATGCCCCTCAAGGATAGCGTTGTAGGCCTCCTGGATAGTGCATCAGCTACTATATTTCTCTTCCCCTTGACATATTCTATGTCAAAATCATAGGCTTGGATTTTTATCACCCACTTCTATTGTATTTCCTGGAGTTGTCTCTGTTCAAGGAAGAATCTAAGACTATTATGATCAGTCTTCACATTGAACTTATTCCCCACCAAGTATTGCCGGAAATTGGCTAATGAATGCATGATAGCCAACATTTCTTTATCATAGATGGGGTATAACCTCTCGTGAGGGAGAAGCTTCCTGCTCTCAAAGGCTATAGGATGCCCACCTTACATCGACTGCCCCAATACCTTCACCTGATGCATCAAATTCTAGCACAAAAGGTTGAGAAAAGTCAGGTAAAACCAAAACAGGACAACTACTCATTACCTCTTTGAGCTTATCAAAATCCCTCTGCGTTTCAGATGTCCAATGGGAAGCTCCCTTCTTTGTCAAGTATGTGAGTGGTGCTGCTAGTTGTGAAAATAATTTCACAAACTTCTAGTTATAAGTGCATATGCCCACAAACCCTCTAAGTTCTGTAACATTCTTGGGTTCAGGCCAATCTTTGATAGCCTGGATCTTCTCCTCAAGTACCCTCACTCCATCCACTCCTATGATGTGCCCCAAATAAAACATCTCTGTGAGGCCAAATTCACATTTGGAGAGCTCAGCATAGAATTGCTGCTCCTTGAGGATATGTAATACTGTCTCAATATGCTGCAAGTGCTCCTCCCAAGTGCGGCTGTAGATAAGAATATCATCAAAGAAGACCAATACAAAATTTCTCAAATTACCACAGAATATGTGGTTCATGTAGGATTGGAAAGTTGTTGGAGCATTATTCAATCCAAAGGGCATTACCGGAAACTCAAAATGGCCATAGTGACATCTAAACACTATCTTGGGGATATCTTGCTCCCTCACCTTGATTTGACGATACCCAAACCTCAAATCAATCTTGAAGAAGTATTTGGATCCCCTTAACTCATCCATGAGTTCATCGATACTGGGTATAGGGTTCCTGTTCTTCATAGTATTCTTGTTCAAGGCCCTATAATCAATGCACATCCTCAGTGTTCCATCTTTCTTCTTTACCAAAACCATCGAGGAAGCAAAAGGACTAGTACTAGGCCAGATGTGTCCTAGAGCTAGCAGCTCTTGGATAGATCTCTCAATCCCATCCCTATAAGCCTTAGGATGCCTATAAGGAGTCGTGATTACTGCTTGGACCCCTTGTTCCAAATCAATGGTGTGTTCAAACCCTTGGTCAGGAGGTCTCCCTGGTGGGATATCTCCAAATACTACAGAATACCGATCCAAGAGAGACTGAATATCTGGATGCACTGGTGAATCCTTGCCCTTCACCTCTAATATATGCAGCTAAAATACCCATTCAACATCCCCTTTACGCAGATCTGCCTACATCCTATGTGTTGAAACAATGTGAGGGGGATATGTGTTTATACCCTTGATTCTTGTTGCTGGCCATCCTCCCCTCATGTCCATTCCATCTCCAAGGTTCTCTAGTTAGTGGTAACTCTCCCAAGAGTGATTAACCACTGGAATCCCAATATGACATTGGTGTCTGGAATATCTACCACAAAGAAGTGGTCTGTCAATGTATAGGTCCCCATAGTAATGGTTAGTTCCGGAACATACTTGGCACATTGCAGGGTCATAGCTCCTGGGACCAAAACTGAAAATCCCTCAAACTCCTCCATGGGGATTCCTCTCCTGTGTACCAGCTGTGCATAAATAAAATTATGAGTGGCTCCACTATCTATCAATATAGAAACTCTTTGCCCCATGATGGTGCCTCTTACCCTCAAGGTTAGATACTTTGGGACTCCTCTTAACGCTGCAACAACTCCCCCTCTTGGAGCAAAGTCTTACATGGATTGTACAGTGTTGGCATCCTTCTTTGAGAAGGTCTTGACATGATGTGTCCCTCCTATAACACATTTACCATCCAAATATTGAACATGGATTGTCTCCCTTGGTCTTGAGTGAGTCTCTTGCTACAAAAAGGTTCTTGCCCTGGGTAAGATGTGTTGCAGATCTCTAGCTTTCTCCAGAGCTTCAAGGAGTGTGGTTGGTTTAGTAGATTTGACCAACCCTTGTAATGGTTCAGCCATCCCATTCATAAACATGCATACCTTCCTACTCATACTTAGGTTAAATACCATCACTAAAAGCTGCAAATACTCAGCAATATAATCCTCAAGATCTCCCTCCTACTTGAGCTTGGTTATCTTGGTAAAGTGGGCTGCTGGATCCCTTGGATCAAACCTCTCCACTAGCTTCTTGGTGAAAGCTAGGTATAAGGTGATATGATGGTGCCCAAGTGTGGTCAATCCATGAAACCACCATTCTTGAGCTTTCCCTTCTAGGTGCAGCGCAGCTATCTTGATGGCTTCTATCTCGGAAACCTTGTTGAGCTGGAAGTATGTGTCCAGCTTCTCCACCCAAGCCTTTGCTGTGCACTTAGGTGTCCCATAAAATATGGGTAAAAAGAACCATACCATACTACGTTGTAGGGCTTATCCCTGCATCAAGTTCTCCTCCTTTTGATGAGGATTAATCCTCCTCCCATCCTTGATCCGGCAAAATTCCTGAAAGCTCAAGTGCTCCTTGAACCTTTGAGACTAGAGTTCATACTCTTCAAAATATTCTCCCAAAGTTCCCTCCTTATCTCCTTAAATTAGAAATGAAGGCATGGTGGAGTGTTGTGATGCAACTGAATGCCCAATGCCATTTTCAGTGCTGGTGCTTGCCTCATGGAAAAACCCTAAAGAGTCCTCTTCATATCTCATCTCCTTGAGATCCCTTTCAATGTTCTTTAGGGTTTGAAGTACTATATTTGAGATTTATTCCTTCTCCATGTGGAAGGTGAATCTCCCCCCCACAAGCTGAGTCAAGAGCAGAGCTCTGATACCACTGTAATGTTCCTTTTCAGGAATTTATGCAATATATCCAATGAGGACGTTGTATAAGGAAACCAGTGCAACAATAACGCATTCCAGGGCTTATATCCTCTAATATATGTTGTATGTAGCTTAAATATAGAATCTCATAAAAAAAAAATCATTCTAGCTACTCTAAATAGATCTCCCCAACTCATATATGCATTATAGCACCCAAATCCCACTGCTTCATAAAATAGAAATGCCGGAGACTGCAACAACATTATTTTTATTATAGAATCTAAAAATATATATATATTTTAATACAAATTTAGAGCTTTCATTAAGCATGGAATCAGAAATGAGAGGTTAAACCTCTTTTACAAGCACCTCGGAATTCCTCGGCAAGGGTTTACGGCAAAATAGCAACATAAAAAGTAACTCTGCAGAAAATAACGTTATTCCCAGCAAAACTGTATAAATAAAAACCAAATATGATCTAAAATGGACAAAAAATACAATATTTGGCCCAAGGCCTACCTCAATAGATCTCCCGGAGTGAAATAGACTCCTCCTTCTCTGAAACAAGCACAAATGGAAAGATGCAACCCCAACTACTGCAAAAATAACGCAATCCTTGGAAGTGACTGCGTTGTCTAGGATGGAGAATGGTGTCCCTAAAGATAAATTATGAGAATTTAACTCAGGGCCTCCTCCTTAGATCTCCCAATCAGCTATACCAATGGTGAAGATAGAGTTCCCGCATGAGAATCCCTTTGCACTAAAGAGTGTTGCAACTCTGGCTAAATAGCTGAAGTTTGCAATCAGTCATATGACTGAGATAAGATGAATGAATGAATCCTTTGCTTCTACCTCCTCCTTCTTATCCTTGGTGAGTTTTCCCTTCCTGGGCCCCACTCATTGGTGATGTGACTTCCTTGAGAATTCTCCTCCTTCAAAATTGCGCTGCCCTAGTAGTTTTCCCTCCTCTTGTGACAGCATTGTTGACTTGGTCAACTGTAGCTAGATCATTTCTTTGCCCCTCTTTCACACCAATGGGGCTTTATTTTTTCCTACTACTTCAATCCCTTTTCACACTGGGATATGTTTTATTGTCTTTCCTACTTCTTATTTCAAAATTGGAGCAGTTATAATGTTCCAAGTGGCAGTGGCTAATTGGGAACATTACACTCATACACAGCATGTCACTTCCACAAGTATGGTTGGCCTAATAATACATCACAAACATAAAGAGGGGAAATGTCACATAATACCTCATCGTTGAAGGGATTTATGATTATTGAAGGAAACAATGCTAGCTGACGCAGAGATCCTGTCCTTAGTGAAGCCACCTGATGGTGTATAGTTGTGGGTGTGTTTTCATTGGCAAGCCCAAATACTTCACGACCTATGCTGAAATGAGGTTCTTTTGGCTCCCATTGTCAAAAATGAACTGTAGTGGAGGAACCTTTACCGACATCTGGGAATGGAAGAGGCACTCCTCCTCATCTGGATCTTCTGGTTTCTCCTTCTGGATATTCGTAGTGGCAACAGTGATGTCAGGCTCCACATCAATAATTTTCTTTCCTTTCTTACTCTCCTTGTTGGGTTATGATTCAAATTTGGAGCATGCATCTGATTCAGAAGCCTTCAGCTCGGCCACTAGTAACGGCTTGGCTCGACACTCACTTGTGTTGTGAGTGGAGCTCTTATTGAACTCACACCACTTTCCCATGTCCTTCTTTGGTTTCGAGGTGTTTTTCTTTACTTGTGGCTTTGGCAGGTTATCCTGGGTCACCCCACCTTGCCTTTTTCCTTTGTTTTTTAGTTCGGGGGCACCTTTCCCTTGCTCCTAATTCACAAATCCAAAGTCTCACTTCTTTTGTTTGAACTTCTGGTCAATCTTGGAAGCATACTGATATTCTGCACCAAGCGAGGAGATGTTGACGAACTCAATTTCATCCTGAATGTATATGTGAAAAAAGCTACATTACTTCAACACGAAATGTTTCTCTGAATATTTGATACCAAATTTTGTGTGAAGGGTATGGAACATATTCATCAGCTCATACACATCTTGATACCTTTGCTGTCACAACATCGTCCATTGTATATACTTGTCCTTATAGCTCCCCACGGGATAATATTATTCCTCGATGGCGCCTTGAAAAGAATTCCAAGTGGGTGCAGCTGAAAATAGAGAGGGTTCCCTCTCATCCTTTTTCTCACAGTAGGTTTCCCACCAGTCCTTGACATGGGGGATGGCTTTGAGGAGTGAAAAAGTAATATTTTCCCAGTTGGAAAAGTCATGAACTGAGAAATACTCTTCTAATAGATTCAAACACCTCTATATGAATTCTGCATCTATTTGACCCTAAAATATGGTAATGTCAATGTTTACTTGTACCTTAAAAGGATTTTCACCTCCGGAGTGGTTGTTGTAGTGCAGATGCGTCGTTGGTGTGAAATCGTTGAAGGATCTAGGCAAACGTATCCATCCTTGCGTTCCTTTTTTTCTTGAATTCCTCCTCGAAAAATATTTGTATACGATCTCCTACTCCCTTGTCTTCCTTTTATTCCCACATGGGCGACCGTCGGGGTTTGAAAGCTTAATCTTGCAAAGGTTCAACTAGATCGAGCCCTAACTCCTTATGCCCCGACCTCGTTGGGGGCATGCAAAGAAGGATCAAGAAAGAGAAGACCACTATGGTACCACTGATCTGGAATTATGAAGGTATACAATAAAATACAAAAATACACATAAACACAGATATTTTGAATAAATAAGACATCATTTCATTAATATCGTGTAACTCAAATATGCTTACAGACAAAACGGAAATAAACTAGCTAGGGTGTTGGTAGCTTATCTTTGAGGAGAGATGTGGCAGCTACAGGCCTATGAATAGTGTTAAAATGAGGCTTGAAGGCTTATTTATTATTGAGAACCAATGGAAAACCATAAACATCCAAAAACCTAACCCTATGAGATGAAACACCACACCATGGGCCCCATTGGTGTAAATTGGAACATCAATTTCCTAGGGTCGTAACTTTGGCATACAATCTCTGTTTGACGCACATGATACCTAATTAGAAAGATCCATCCACGAAATACATTGTTTAAAGTGAATATTGAGTCCTCAAATAATATTTTCATTAAACACCCTTTCCCAAAAAACATCGTTTAGGGAAAAACGGCTCTGGAAGTTTAGGACCCAAAAAAATTCCAAAAAGAGTAAATTGTGCTATAATTAAGGAAACTAAAAAAATGAAAGAAGCAATGGTGGGTGTCCAAGTGGAATAGGTGGGTGGCCACCAATATCCACGTGGATTATTCCTTGCCCCTTAGGATGAAATGGTCCCCATTTCATTGAGTTCCTCCATGAGATGAGGAAACTTCTGCTGAAATTGGTCCCTGGTGAGCCACTTGCCCTAGTGGAGTTGCCATGCTTTGACAACTTGATATAGTTGTATCCTCTGTTGGTGGGTGTTCTTGATATGTGTGCCCATGATCTGATCATTTGTGGATTTTTCCATGCAGTCTGGTTTTAACTCTATTGGTGGGAGTTGTTCTACCATGTTAGATGTGTCCAATAGAGGTGGAAAGTAGGGCCAAAGGCAATCCGCATTGAACACTCGGTGCAGAAAAAGGAATGGTGAATGATAAGCCTGAAGGAATTTTCCCCTATAACATCATTGATCATGAATGGTCCATATCATATTGGGAAAAGCTTATAGTGGGGTCCAGCGAGGAAGTCCTTCTGCAAATGTAGCCACACTTTGTCACCTACCTGGAAGTTGTGTGTCACCCGATGTTGATCATGGCGCTACTTGTATTTATAATTGGCTCTATCTATTATGTCATGAACCTGTTGGAAATTGTGTTTAATGCACTCAAATAAGATATTATCTTTGTCATATTTAGACTGGACATGAACCGAATCAGCCTGAGTAGCTACAAATGGTATGGCTACATCAATGGGACATCGTGGCTGGAATACAAAGCTCACCTAAAAAGGGTTATGGCAGGTTGAGCTATGGAGGGCCCAAATATAACTGTGTTGTAAATAGGATAGGCTATCATCCCATGTGAGTGGATTCTTTGAGTTGTACATGCGCAGAATGTGTACGATCATCCTGTTGACTACCTCTATCTAGCCATCAGTTTTGGTATGGAAAGTTGTGGACTTGGTGAGCTTGGTGTCCAACATTGACCAGAGGTTGGACCAAAATATGTTGAGGAACCTACTATCCCAATCTAAGATAATAGACTATGGGATCCCAAAGTGTACCCACACTCGTTCAAAGAAGAGTTTAGCAGCGGATTTTGATGTGATATTCTTCTTGTATGCCACCATAATGGCCATCTTTGAGAATATGTTGACGACAACAAAAACACAGTCCTTGCCTTACTTTTTATAAGGAAGGCCCGGCATGTAATCCATGGAGATGGATTCCCAAGGCCGACTGGGGTAGGCAGCAGAGTATAGAGGCCTTTCTTCTTGATGTTCAGTTTGGAAATGACACAAACAACGAATGACTTGATGTACTTCCTGACATCTTGTCGAATATTTGGTCAATAGAAATAATTCTGTAGTACTGCCACTATTTTTTCAACCCCAAAATTCCTAATGACCTGACTATAGTGTGCTTCCAAAATCATCTTGGCATGCTCACTTGAAGGAACACAAAGTTGTCCTAGGTGACATAACAGTGCATCCTGGAGGTGAAAATTTAAAACTTGGTTACCCTCCATGAGCATCTTGTATGTGTGACCAAATTATGGATCGCTCTTGTACAGAAGTGGCTAATCAGAAGTATTGTTCACACAAGAGTTTAGCATGGTGGTTAGCTCCGCGATCGATGGTTGGGTGAGGCAATCTGAAACACTAATGGCATTTCCCTTCTTGTACTTGATGTTAAAATGAAACTGTTGCAAACACGTGGACCACTTTTTATGGCGATCGTTCTAAAGCTTCCCTTGTGCTCGTAGGAACTAAATTGGTTAGTGGTCTATATGGATGACTATTTCATTTTCCAAAATGTAATGCTTCCATTTTCAGCAAGCCTGAACATTGGAATACATCTCTTTTTCATAAGTGGGATACTTCCAAACAGTGTCAGAAAATGTCTCAATCAACAGGTAGAGTAGAGGCAATGTTTTAAATATACGAACAACTTTTGTTGAGATTTATACCAAAAGAATTTTTCTTTTTCTCCTCCATTGGTGACTAGACTCAAGGGCCAAGTGATATCAGAGAGTCCCAACAGGAACCTGCAGTAGAAATTAGCAAGACCCAGAAAGCTGCAGAGCTTTGTTAGAGTGATTGGGGTTGGCGAATCCCAAATGACTTGGATCTTGGATAGATCCATATGCACCCCTTGCTCATCAATAATGTATCCCAAATACTGAACCTAGGTGATGCCAAAAGTGCACTTCTCCAAATTGGCACACAACTTGTGTTTCCATGGTGTTTGGAAGACCTGTCGGATGTGGTGAAGATGCTCTTCCAAAGTCTAGATGAAGATTAGGATGTCATCCAAGTACACTAAAACAAATTAGTTGGTAAATGGCTGCAAGATGTCGTCCATCAACCACATGAAGGTTGTAGGAGAATTTTTCAACCCGAAAGGCATGACCAGCCATTTATACAGGCCCTCCTTGGTTTTGAAGGAAATCTTCCACACATTAGAGGGTTCGATTGGTACGTGGTGATAACCAAACTTCAAGTCGATCTTGCTGAAATATTTTCCCCCCTTGATTGGGTCCATAAGGTCATCGATATATGGGATCGAGTACCTATTCTAGACAGTGATCTTGTTCAACTCCTGATAGTCAATACAGAGTCTCCAAGTCCCATCCTTCTTCTACACAACCATGGTCGGGCTCCCACAGGGCGATGAACTAGGTCGGATGTGAAATTTCTATAGTAGATCATGAATCTTCCTTTTGATTTCATCCTTGTCTAGAATAGAGTGCCGATATATTGGTCCAATGGGAAGCGATGCACCTAGGGTAAGATCCATGGGGTGTTTGACCTGACAATGTAGAGGAAACCCTGCGAGTGATGTGAACCAGATGTCCCCATACTCCTCCACGACCTTGTCCATTTTTTTTTGTCGTGCAGAGGATCCCTGTTTAGAGTTCATGGCCATAATATTCTTCTTTCCCTAAGGGCGGATCATCAAGAAAAAAAATCTCCCAGTTTTGCAAATGATCTTACTACATTGTTTTGTAGTAACCAAAGAGATGGCGGTCGATGATGATACCTCCGGCATCCTGTGCAAATTATTTCCCAAAGTAATAATAACAATGTGAGGTCAGGAACCATACACAACATGTCGCTTCCATAAGTATGGTTGGCCTAATAATATATCACAAACATCAAGAGGAGAAATTTTACATAATACCTCATCTGTGAAGGGCTTTCTGTTGTATAGAAGGTGACACTACTAGCTGAAGCGTAGATCCCATCCTTGGTGAAGCCACCCGATGGTGTATGATTGTGGGTGATGTGGTAGACAAGCCCAACAATTTTATGACCTCTCCTGAAATGAGGTTCCTTTGGCTCCCACTATTGAAAATGAACTATTGTGGGGAACCCTTTACCCACATCTGGGAATGGAGGAGACACTCCTCCTCCTATGGATCTTCCAATTCCTCCTTCTGGATATTCTTGGTGGAAATGATGGTGTTGGGATTCAAATCAATAATTTTCTTCCCTTTGTCACTCCCATTTTTAGTTTTTGATTCAGATTCGGATCATGCATCCAAGTCAGAATCCTTTAACTAAACCACCAGTGACTATTTGGCCCGACACTCACTTGTCTTGTGAGTTCATCTCTTATGAAAGTCACACCACTTTCCCATGTCATTCTTTGGCTTTGTGGTGTTTTTCTTTGCTTGCGTCCTTGGCGAGTTATCCTGGGCTGCCCCACCTTGGCTTTTTCCTTTGTTCTATGGTTTGTGGGAACCTTTCCCTTGCTTCTGATTCACAAATCCAAAGTCTCGCTTCTTCTGTTTTAACTTGTGCTTAATATTGGAAGCATACCAGCATGTTGCACCAAGAGAGGAGATGTCACATAAAACTGTGGTACTTCAACACCAATTTTTTCTTTGAATCTTTGATACCGAATTTTGTGCGCAGGGTATGGAATAGATTCTTCATCTCATGCACATCTTGATCCCTTTGCTACCGCAACTTATTACATTGTATGTACTTGTCCTCGTAGCTCCCCATAGGATAATATTGTTCCTTGATGGAATCTCGAAAATAATTCCAATTGGGTGTGGCTGAAAACAGAGAGGGTTCCCTCTCGTCCTTTTTCTCACAAAAGGTTTCCCACCAGTCCTTGACATGGGGAAGACTTTGAGGAGTGAAAAAGTAATATTTTCCCAGTTGCAAAAGTCATGAAATGAGAAATACCATTATAATATATTTAACCACCTATCTATGACATCTACATCTATTTGGCCCTCAAATATGGGAATGTCAAAGTTTACTTGTACCTTAAAAGGAGTTGCACCTCTAAAGTGGTTTCTAGATGCAGATGCATTTCCGGTGGGCAGTTGTTGAGGAATTTGGGCAAGTTATCCACAATCGCATTCCTTTATTTCTCGAGGGCCTCCTTGAGAAATATTTTGATAGGATATCCTGCTCCCTCATCTTTTTTTTTGTCCCCCATGGGCGGCCGTCGGGGTTTGTGAGGCTGATCTTACAAAATTTCAACCAGTTCAAGCCCCAACTCCTTATACCCTGACCTTGTTGGGGACATGTAAAGAAGGATCGAGAAAGAGAAGACACTATGATACCACTGATCCATATTTATGCATGAATGCAATAAATAACATAAATACACATAAACGCAGAGATGAAACAGAAATAGGACTTCTTTTCATTAATACCACATAACTGAAATATGCTTACAAACAAAATAGAAATAAACTAGCTAGGGCGCTGATAGCTTATCTCTGAGGAGAGACGTGTCGGCTATAAGCCTATGAAATGTGTTACAATCAGGATCTAAGGCCTATTTATTATTTAGAACCAATGGAAAACCCTAAAAATCCAAAAACCTAAACCCTAGGAGATGAAACACCAAAATATGGGCCCCGTTGGGGTAAATTGGTAGATCAATTTCCAAGGGTCGTAACTTTGGCATACGATCTCCATTTGACACACATGATACCTCATTAGAAAGATCTATCCAAGGAATAAATTGTTGAAAATAAATATATAGCTTTTGAATCATATATTCCTGGAATGAATTTTCCTAAAAAATGTCGTTTAGGCCCTCAAAACGGCTCTAGAAGTTCAGGGCCTGAAAAAACTGCCAAAATTAGTAAATTGTGCTACAATTAAGGAAACTGAAAAACTGAAATAAACAATGGTGGGGGTCCAAGTATAATAGGTGGGTGGCCACCAATACCCACCTGGATCATTCCTCCCCCCTTAGAAAGAAATTGTCCCCATTGTGCTGAGTTCCTCCATGATATGAGGAAACTTGGTCCTTGATGAGCCACTTGCCGTGGTGAAGGAGTTGGTCTGCTTTGAAAGCTTGATATAGCTAGATCCTATGATGGTGGGTGTTCTTGATATGTGTTTCCATGATATGATCAATTTTTTCTTGTTCTACGCAGTCTAGGTTTAACTCTATTGGTGTGAGTTGCTTTGCCATGTCGGATATGTCTACTATAGGTGGAAAGTAGGGCCAAAGGTGGTCCACATTGAACATTGGTTGTAGACCAAGGAATGGTGGAATAATATGCTTGAAGGCATTGTCTCCTCCAACCTCAGTGATGTTGTATGGCCCATATCAGAGTGGGCATAGCTTGCTATGGGGTACAATGAGGCACCCCTTCTGCAAATGTAGCCACAGTTGTTCGCTAACCTGGAAGTTGTGCGGCACCCGATGCTGATCATGTCGCTACTTGTACTTAGAATTGGCTCTATCCAATATGTTATGAAACTATTGGTGGATGTGCTGAATTCACTCAATGAACCTTTTTTCCTTGTCAGCTTTAGACTGGACATGAGCCGAATCAACCTGAGTAGCTACAAATGGCATGGCTACTTCAATGGACACAGTGGTTGGAATCTCAAGCCCACCTGAAAGGGGACGTGTCTAGTTGAGTTGTGGAGGTCCTAGTTTTAGCTATGTTGTACATAGGGGAGGCTATTATCAAATGTGGGTGGATGATTTTTGTTTTACATGCACATGATGTGTACGATCATCATGTTGACGATCATCATGTGTACACGCATAATGTTTACAATCATGCTGAACTTGGTGATCTTGGTGTCCAACATTGACTAGAGGCTAGACCAAAATGTGTTGAGGAACCTCCTCTTCCAATATGAGATAATGGAGTATGGCATCCCAAAATTTACCCACACTCGTTTAAAGAAGAGTTTAGTAGTGGTTTTGTTTTGATATTCTTCTTGCAGGTCACCATAATGGATATCTTCAAGAATATTTCGATGACCAAAAAACAACTGTCATTGTCATGCTTAGTAGAAGGAACGACCGACATGTAATCCATGGAGATGGATTCCCAAGGTAGAATAGGGGTAGGAAGCAAAGTATAGAGGCCTTTCTTCTTGATCATCAGTTTGGAAATGGCACAAGCAGTGTAGGATCTGATGTACTTCTCGACATCCTGTCAAAGGTTTGGCCAATAGAAATAATTCTGCAGTACTGCCACTATTTTCTTGACCTCCAAATTCCCAACAACCCGACTGTAGTGCGCTTCCAAAATCATCTTAGCATGCTCTCTTGAAGGAACACAAAGGTGTCCCAGGTGACATAGCAATGCATCCTGGAGGTAAAAATTTGGAACTTGGGTACCCTCCAATAACATCTTGCATGTGTGGCCGAATTCTGGATCACTATTGTAGAGAAGCGGTGTTATGCAAAATTGTCATCTACGGATAAATCAAATTCCCTATGTGTGGTGTTAGGAACTTAGAACAACAAAGGAAATACTTTTCTATCAATTTATCTAAAATAAGCTGATACACAGAACGATAGAAGAACCTACTCGTGATCCAAGCGCTTCTTCTTTTTCTCTTTCTGTCATTGCTTTTGCCGCGCTCAATCCAACTTCGATCGCCAGATTGATTCCTGCAAACATAAAAAAAGAACAAAAAACAACATGCATATACATATATCTACCTATCTTAATCACTCAAATCTATTAGATGTGAGACATATATATCATTCAAGAATCCATTACATGAGAAATAAATCCATAAAGAGATACATATATGGGAAAATGAACAACAATATTTATTAAAGAGTAGAAGGGGGAGGTTACAACCAATGATCAATTTGATGCCACCAGCTCCAGCTTCATCCCACCCTCATCACATCTAACATCACACCATCATTATATCAGTACTTTCACTCTCTCAAATGAGAATCCAACAACATTTCTTTACCAAAATTCTTCTTTCCCTAGCACTAGGATCTGTGCTCAATTTATAGGGAAATTGATGGTATTTTCTAAATGAATGACTTTCTAAGAATAGGCAAGACATGTTCCCAAGTTCAGATGTGTTATATGGACACTTGGATTCAAATTTTGACACATATGTACTCTTCTAGAAGGCACTAGCCATGTGGGTATTCCTGGAACAATGATAATTCCACTCCCTGGTGATCAACGCACTCTTGAATGTCGGGGAGTGCATTTTCGTGCACCCTTGAATGGAGGATGTTGCATATGAAACGCAGTTAGCCCCTTTAGAGGCAATGTTGGCGATTTCATAAGTGATATAACATATACTTGGAACCTTGGAAATCTCATAATAGAAGCCATGAATTAATTTTTCTTCTCTCAGGGCATATAGCAACTGAAATGTAAGGGGGTGATAAACCCTATTTCATTGGTCATGGGGATGATGTCCAGTTTGACTAGGTCATGGGGATGATGCCCAAATTGACCTATAACAACTACCCCCTAAAGCATGAAGTCAAAATAATAATAATATATTTGAATGAGATGTTTTACGACGTGATGAGCTCGAACTGAAGTGGAGTGGGAACCTCAATCAATCTTACAATATATTACATCATAATATTTTCATCTTGATCACGAATTGTTGAGACAGGCATTCCCATGATCAACACATAAACTATCTAATAACATGTACATAGTGCAAAAAGTCGTCTACAATGGAATATTTCCCAATACAGACATTCTTATAGATATAGGCCCATGTCTGGATGACGATTTGTATGTAAGTTCACCATACAGATGATGTTCACAAAAATCCTGAAATCACAGTCTGGATGGATGAAACTAGATCCAGAGTCTTCTTATCTCATTCACTTGATTTTTTGGGTACAATTTTAGCCACGCAAATATATTATTTGTAGTCAAATATGGTACGACATCCTTTGATTACCAGCCAATGATGTGAGTTGTTAACAAACACGAGAGAACTACCATTGATGTTAATGGATATCAAGGTACTATAGTACATTTTGCAAGGCATGAATAGATGATTTGATGTCAAATGCCAAACAAAATATTTCAGTAAAAGGTCTGGAGGACAAGAACTTGTCGATGTTGTAACAAGCCTCATGGTACTGGAAGATGATTTTTCTAAGTAAATTTCGTGGATGATGAACTGATGTCGACAGGAAACCACTTTATTGCAAAATGGGAGTTACTGATTTCTGAGACAAAATGTGATTTGATATAGCAATTTTCAAGGATGACTGTCATGAAACTGAATATTTATGAGTATTGTAGAAAGATGAGTATTCACTAGATGAATTCTCTTGAACATATCAGCGACACTGAGATGTGTTGGTAGCATTGACCCAAAACCGAAGTGAAGGTATGATTAACAATAGGTATGAATGAAATGTATAGAAGATTACCCAACCCAAAAAATCACGATGGAGTGAAGTGTCATGTTCAAGAGCGACCTGCTACCGTAAAATTTATGTTCACTTTCCCAAATTTTCCCCAGTCATTTTTCGATCAGTACCTCTTTATTTTTTAACAATATTGAGGAGGATAACATATGCTTTATCTATAATTCAACCCTTTGAGAAAATATGCATCGTTATTTAATAATTTAACGAGTCTAGCGATAACTTAAACTCGATTATTTCCATGATCGACAAGCTCATCGCTATTTTATGTTTTAAAGAGCGTAACGACAGTGACATCCTGATCCTTTTTCATATTTAGAGAGTTTGAAAAAGAGGAAAAAAGAAAACTCCATGATTCCTTTTTCATTAATTTGTCACTCAGATCCAAAAAAGTGTAAAATAATATCTGAGAGAATATCTTAGCCATGTCTGACTAAGGTTTTCCTTTTTTGTAAATAATTTATCACAGTCCGGAAAAGGGTTAAACTTATACTAAGTAGATGTCATTTCATTTACTTTTATGAGCTCAAAAGTACAAGTTCTTGGAAATATTTTCACATTATCAAAGTCTAAAAAGAGCTAAAATAATACTCCAAGGGTTCCTTTTTCGTTGTTATCAAAGCTCGAAAAAGAGATAAAAGTGTGCTTCAAGTCCTTTTTCGTTTTTATCAAAGCTTGAAAAATAAGGACAAAAGTATGCTTTGTGGTCAAATCATTCTTGGATAATTGTGCATGACTAATCTGCTATGTCAGCTATAAACCTGTTTAGAACAACATCAAATGGATTAAAAATACTTGTTTCATGATAAAAGAATGAATAAAACCATAGTCACAATAATAAATATGATTTGAAAATAGTCAAATGACTAATTAAAAGAGTTTTATTGTTCATTTTTACCATTTGAAAGTTACGATTTTCATTTTGTAGCTTTGAACCTATTTTTTCCCCTAAAATTTAGCTGTTGATTGCGATCAATTATGTGGATTTTTTTCCTCGCCGTTCGATCCAAGTTGGAGCTATAAATATCCTCTTCCCTTCAATAGTATTTTTGTTTGATTTCATTGCAATTTTTTAGGGATTTGGGCCTGTTAGGATAAATTTATTTTACACATATGAAACACACACTTAAATGTAGAAAAGTACGTTGCAGTGCACTGGAATTGAAGGCCAGGTGCACTTGCAATTCATTTTCCCTTGCCCAAGGGTGTGTTGGTCACAATTCACATTTTTTTTCTTTGCATTGTGCCCAAATTTTGCTTGGTTTTTTGCATGAAATGGGTCCTTATGAGTATTATGGTTGTATTTCAAGGATTCAACGTACCAAAATGATGATTAAATGGAGGAAAAGAGAACATGAGTAAAAAACCATAATTTCCCTAAATGATCTGGGTAATGTAAGAGCCCTCAAAGACTATGGTTTGCTAAAGTACTTCAGACTATCAGGTATGAGGCAACAAATGGAACTATTGGAGTTCCTTGTTCGTTCATAGGATCCAGAGATTGAGGCATTTCATATTGGGGAAAAATTGGTCCCAATTTTAGTGGAGGATATCTATTTTCTCACATGATTGTCCAGGAGAGGCCTACCCATTTCTTTTTCAGGGTCTTCTCTTAGAGAAGAGACGGTGAGAGATTATATTTGCAGTATTTCAATCCAGGGGAAAAACATAGCAAGGATGGGAAAATAAACATTCGTGATGTTTGTGATTTTCCTTTGAGAACCATCTTATTCATAATCACAAATCTTGTTGGTACCGCTACACTACATGTAGCAAAGAGATCTTATATGTTGTATGCACTAGAGTGGTTGGAACCAGCGGTTTTCAACTAGGCTGAAGTTGTACTCTCTCAAATGAAAGAACAAATGAGAAAGGAAAAGGGAGGAAGGAAGAAATTTTTTGACTATGGTTCGATCTTCATTTCTTTTTCCTTAAAGCAGATTCCACTAATGCAACCTCAGCATGTGACGCTAAGCTTATCTAACCCTAGAGGTCCAAGGATGTAGAGATGGGTAGAACTGATGGCTATACATGTTGGTCAATTGACCATCATGTTTTTTACTGCATCCTTCGTATGATTTAGGTGACAGATGATCACCATCGATGATTATGCATATGCAGGCGTCAACTTCCAAGGAGATCCAGATTTAGCTTTACTAGAAGGTGCTCAATGGGGTCGAATTGGTAAGAATTTTTTTACCATGTTTTTTTATTTTTATAAGGTTTATACATTTTTTTGTATTTTTATGTTTTCCCAGTACTAAACTAAAGTTTTGATGTATGCAGATGTAGGTGGAGTTCGACTAGCGAGACAACTAGAGTAAGGAGTGGATGAGATAGCATAGAGGGTTGTTGGGAGAGAAGTCCTTCAGGACGTGGACATGGTTGAGACTCTTTTTGAGCTTCAACATCACATACATGGGTTGACCTTCGAGATTATGGATCGTCAAATTGAAGAGTTACCCATGCAACTGTAGCGCCATACTATTGACATTCCTAACCATTGGATGTGGTTCCTGCATAGGATATCTAGATCAGTAGCATGATATCATGAGCACCACTAGTTTACTTTTGACATGTTGCATATATTTTGAGGTCAAATGACCAATGTGTCTTGGGCACAAATTTTGTAAAAACCTATAGCTATCTATCTATTTGTTTTCAGTTTTTTCCTATGTTTATTGCACAATCCTATTCAATTATGTTATTTGAATTGAAAAAATGTCTTTACATGTGTTTCAAATGTTTTTTTATAACATAATTCACTAAGGAATCACTTAATGTGTTCAATTTTCTGGAAATTTGTTGATATTTAATGAAATCAAAATGTCTTTCCAAAAGTCGAACTCTTAGGAACATACAATGTAGTGTTGGATTTCTAACAGTATAAACACTAGTAAGTTGTTGTACCACAATTTGTGAGTCTAACCTAATGATGATGAAGTTAATATCAAATGAAATGGAATTAGAGAGAAGTTTTATCAACGTGCTACACTCAGCGATATAATTTGTATATCGACTGATACAAATCCCTTGAAAACTCACTAACTCTTCGTTTGGAGCGAAAATGGCCCACGCTGCAAAGGATAGATTCGGTGTACTACGACTAGCACCATCAACATACCCAATGAATGGTTCCAAATATTTAGACAGCTACGATAAAATGTAAAGTGGATTACTAACTTCAAGAAAACTCTAGAAAAACAAATTAAGACAGTAAAATCAAATCAACATCATATATACAATATAATACAATATTTTACTACACTCATGTTTAAGCATAGTAACATTTGAGGTACAACCCATTTCGGGGTTGCGCTAATGGAATTTCATCAAAATCTGCCAACATGTAGGCACCCTTAGCAAGAACATTTTTGAAAATATAGGGGCCATGCCATAATGGCTCAAATTTCCTTGTACATATTACATCAGCTTCCTGATCATAAAGAAGGACCAGGTCACCCTCTAAGAATATGTGAGGCTAGACATTCTTGTCGTATTGTGCCTTTATACATCTCTTATGCACTTCGTTAGCCAATGTGACTTCAGGACGTGTTTCATCAAGATGGATGAGGTTAAAAAGACACGCTTATTCAACAGAGGTGTCAAGTAACATGTCGATTATGAGTTTTAATGATGATATATCACATTAGATTGACAATATAGCTTCCATACCATACACCAATTGAAAGGGGGTAAATCTGGTTGCACTTCTCATCGAGGTTTGATACACCGACAAAGCCGATTACAATATTAAATGCCAATTTCATTTATGAACTCCTATCATTCGTTGAAGCATTCATTTAAGAATATTGTTAATAGCCTCAAATTTTCCATTTGATTGTGGATAATAAGGAGTATAACTATCACGAGACATTCCTAATTTGGATGTTAACTCATTCATCATATGATTGCAAAAATGGGAACCATGATCTGTAAATATAGCCTGTGGAACACCAAACCATGAAATGACATGATTAAAGAAAAAAATACAGTTTTTTTATCTTGTGTTATTAAATGTAGGCATCTCTTCAACCCACTTGGTAAAGTAGTCTACTGCGACAATAATATAACTGCGCGCCCCAGACGAAAGAGGGTTACAGGTCATGAAGTCAATGCCTCATTTTTCAAATGGTCCCATAAAGACAACAAGATGTGTTGGTGCTGGTGGTTTACAGATTTTACAATTAGATATCTGGTACACGTGTCAAATTCTGACTGCGAGGATGTAGTCGCGAAATATGGTATGCCAAAAGTAACCAGCACGAATTATTTTATGTGTGGTAGCGTATCTAGACAAGTGTCCACCACAAGCCCCAAAATGAAAATCATTTAAAACATTTTCGGCCTCCTCATGAGTGAGGAGCCTTCATAAAATTGTATCGACACCATGACAATAAAGTGTATCACCGACGATCAGATAACCTTTGGCTTGGTATCGAATACATCGTTGGTGAGATCGAGAGGTATCAGACTGAAAATTCTGGGTCTAGAGATAAATGATAAAATCCCCATACCAAGGATCAAACGATCGAATTAGAAATAGATACTCATTAGGAATACATAGCCCCGATGTAGTAGCAGTACTATCAAAGGGAAGGTCACAAAAGAGCTCTGCCAAAACCAAAGAATTCTTTGAATTGGATTTGATGAATTCCAAATCAAACTCATGCAAAATGAAAATCCACTTTGAATACTTGCCCTAGCAATTGACGTGATAAGATGTGGTCATGGGGTTGCAATCCGAAATGAAAATGGTCTTCTGGAATAGGATATAGTGGCAAATTATTTGGACAACTTGAACAACTGCCAAGGCAAGCTTTTCTACGTATGAATACTTCACTTCCGTATCATTGAGATTACGACTCAAATAAATAGATCGGATGTTCTATCCCATTTTCTACTTGGACCAATACCATAGTAGTGGTTTTATCATCTGCGACGATATATAAGAAATAATCACTTTGATAATTTGGGGAATACATGAATGACACTCAGACAAATGTATCTTTGATAGCATCAAAATAAGTTTGCGCAACCTTATCCCAATGGAAGGAAATCCCAATTTTCAATAGTAGAGTAAATCCTTTAGCCATTTCAGTGTAATTGGGTATGAACCTCCTTAGGAAGTTAGCCTTTCCCTGAAGTTTCTATAACTGAAGCAAATTTGATGGTGCAAGAAAATCAAAAATGGCCTGAACCTTCAGTGGGTCTATTCAAATTCCTTCTTTTGTGACAACGAATCCTAGAAAATGACTAGAACCAACACAAAAAAAACATTTATGTGTATTGAGACATATTTTGTAGTGTCGGCAGTGTAAAAAGATAGCTCTCAAATGCATCGGGTGATCAGTCTGTTTTCGTGAATTCACGGGTAAATCGTCTAGATAGGGTTGAAGAATGTGTTTGATGTCATTGAAATCATAATCCATTGCTCTCTGAAAATTTTCCCCAACGTTCTTTAAACCAAACGGGAGTTTCTGATAAGAAAATGTTCCCTAGGGAAAAATGAATGATGTCTTATATTGGTCCTCTGGGCGGATATTGATTTGATTGTAGCCAGAAAATCCATCAACGAACGAAAATATTTCGCATCTAGCACAATCTTCAATAATCTAGATGATTAACGAAGTAGGATAGTTTTCTTTTGCACAAGCACGATTGACATCCTGATAATCGACATACACTCTAATGGTCCCTTGTTTTTCATAACAGGAACTATTTTGGAAACCCACTTAGTTAGTGGAACAGGGTAAATGAAACCCACTCGCAAAAAAAAATCAACTTCTTCTTTAATGGTAGCGGCCTTCATCAGATGAATAAGACGAAGGCATTGACATACCAGTTTGACATCAAGGTACATATTAATAGTGTGTTCAATGATACTAGTACCTATGCCTAGAATTTCCTTGTAAGACCAAGCAAATACATAACGAAATTCAAGAAAGAGAGAGTGATATGTTTCGAGTTGCGATGGAGAATAAGACACGCCGACATGAATGTTTTGTACAACTTCGGGTTTGGTCAAAATATCAATAGAAATGGTTTCTTCAATATTTGATAAATTTCTCTTGGATTCGATTTCATTAATGGGAAAATAATTCAAAAATAATGTTTTTATCAATGGGTGATATAGTTCAATAAGATTATATTCTTTGTAATCCTGAAGATGGGAGTGATGATGATAATATTCCCATGGTTCTCCTTCTGGCATCATGGATTCCATAATTTTCTCATTTGTCAAGAAATTTGAGGAAACAAGATCAGATGAAGTACCAAGATCTAATCAACGATCAACCCAAATGACTGGCGAAGATGATTTCAAATTTGCTGCCCAATCCATATAGATTGATTGCTATGCTAGCTCAATTGGGTTGGGAAACACAAATTCATCCAATGTAACAACTTCAGAATCACCTGTAATATTCCTTAATCCAAATGGAGTGGAAGATATCATGTAGTAGGTCTCTATATTTACAATTTCAGCCGACGTCGCAGGTGGCGGTAATGCAAAGGTTCCCATGAGGGTGGAATTCGTTAAGAGTCCTACGCCAATGTTTTGAAGTGTGAGTTGGGGTGAATGAACTAACGGAACGCTTCTAGTTACCCAGGAACTGGAGGCAAATAAGGAGAGTTGATTGATGACTATGCTGACACCTTTATGTGGAAAGGTGATCATTCTAAAATATGTAGAGACGATTGTAGTCATAGCATATACCCATGGCCTTCCGAGTAAAATTTTGTAATCAAGGGGTCCATCAACGACCTTAAATTTAACATTCATTGTTTTTACCCCTATTTCAACATGCAGGTTATTGATGATACCGCAATGCATAGATGTGTGTTCATAAAAATATTTCAACGTCGTAGGCAATTGAGATAGGCACAGTGAACCAAGTAACTTCCAGCATTTTAGAGACATAATGCACGTAGATGCTCCATCATTAGCAATAGTGCGATGAATGAGGTGATTGATAACATTTACTTGGATGGAGAATGCCAATACTGCTGGTAATTGCGGTTCATAACCTTTATGATTAAAGAATACGATATTGGAATCTGTCAGATCGATTCCACCGATTGCTGACAACAAAGCTTGCTTCTGGGAGGGACAATTTTGAAGCACCTCAAGTGATGATATAGCTGAAGGGGGTTGAGAAAAATCTTCAACTATATTATAATTTTGAGCATCTCAGGCTCAAGGATTAAATTTCAATTTATGAATGACTCCCTTTGGCGGCTTTATTGTCAATTCAGGAATAGCAGTGGGTGGTATTGATTCTGTAGACAGATTCATTGTTGAGGTAGTACATTGATCAATAGCCTGACTGTCGTAATATTTATTAGGTGTTGACACCAAAACATCATTCGATGGCTTCGTGATAGATATCATAATAACTTGGGAACTAGAAGTTGGATCCGTAGCAACCAAATTTGTGTTCAGATTTAGAAATGGATCTGTCAAAACTGTGGATGCATGCGAGGTCTTAACCAATTTTGAGACTTCAACGCAGTGAGGATAGTCTTGAACAAAGTTTTCCTCATTTCAGATTATGGAAGGATATCAAGGTTTTTGATTTCCAGTCGATTGATCAGATGATCTTTCTTGTGGGGTAGAAGTTTTATTTTTCTTTGATTTCCCCTTTTTCTTACTTCCGGGTTGATTTTCACTTTTTCCCTTGTCATATTACATGACATGGATTTCAAAATAAGGCTCAGGATTAGATGCATTAGATTGATGTGTGCTTGCAGTACCGATCATATTGTCTCCAGAATGAGATTCCTTAGATGGAGGAAGAACAGTAAAATTAGATCGTGGCGTATTGGGTATTTTCTCATAGAGTGTGCCATACTGAGTATAAATAAAGTCTAAATACTGGGAATGAGCAAGATCCTACTCTTCGATGATGACACCACCCTTAGCCACATCCTCAGCTATAGATGGTAACAAGGACTTAATGAACCACTCAGCAAGGAGCTGATAAGGAAAAAATGTCTTAACCATTCGACAACGACGACGCATGAATATGATCAGAAATGTGAGTAGCATTAGTCTGTTTAAATTTAGTTAAGAGTTACATTCTAGTTTCATTTCTTATGGGTAACTGGAAGTGGGTCAAAAAAATAATAGATAGGGAAGTGAAATTATCAAATGACTCTCTTGGTAACTCAATGTACCATTTCGTGGCCGCACCAGTGAGTGTATGTTGGAAAAGATGCAGTCGAACAAAATCATCATTTAGGGAGTTAGATGAACACCACAAATGATAAGTAATAATATCCATGGATGAGTCTTCCCCAGGGTTTCCATTGAACTTAGGAATATCTAAGGGTAGTTTATGAGGTATCATTGGCCACCAAGTAGCATAGTTGATTGGATTATTAGTGCTGGTAACCCAGAGCAGAGTTATTTTGAAAAGGAAACGCTTGAGAATTATGTTAACCAAAACCTAGGTACGCTACTTGTTGAAATGAAGGTTGTGGAATTTGTGGCTGCCAAGGGGTATGTCCACCAATGTTATCACCCAAACTAGGATAGCTTGGATTCGATTGTGGATAAGTAAAACCTGGTTGTGATTACGACATCCCATAATATGGTAATCCAACTTGTGAATAAATAATTTCGGATATAGGTGGTTGTTGTAAACCATTTGAAGGAGTTGGAGTCTGAGGGCCCAAGAATCAGGGAAAATTTTAAGGATGAAAATTTATCTTAAAGTTTAGAAACCTTGGTGAATCTTGTTAGTCCCTAATATGTAAATTGTAAATTTCTTGATGACATTTTTGTAACAATATTTAGGTTTCTAATTATTTTATATGATTATATATAATTTTTTAGCGATTTTTAGGGTAAAATAATTTTATACCTTAAAATTTGGGTGAATCAATTTTAAATAAAAAAGGGAAATTGGTGAATCTTTTTTTGGAAAAATCATGGAAAATTAGCACAACTGTGAATATTAGCCCCTAAAATTTTCCCTACCAATAACTAAGGGTATTGGGTTGAAGGACCTGCCTGAGATGGTTGAGGTACAACCATTTGAGTCTGTAGCAGGGGTAAGGATGTATTAACAAGTGGAGTTGATGTGGGTGCAACAGGTTGAACTGGTTCATACAAGTGTACAATCATTTGTGGGTGGATGGGTAGAGTGGGTTGCCCCTGACAAACATTCATTTTGACATTAGGATGACCAAATAATGACAGATTATTTTTAATATGGGTGACCATATGTTTCCCCCCAGCATGTGGAGTATAATAAGATGGAAAATTTTATTCTCCAAATGTAGGGAGTCCAGTGGAAATTGTATTGGATGGAATATACCCAGATGGACCAGCTTGATATTTCCCTGATGATGTATATAAAGGATCAAGCCGTTCAGTACTCATTATAGATCTATCAGTTAGAATACCAGATGATGAAATTGGTGAAGTCCATGGGTTTGAGGATGCACCATAGAAGGTTCTGGAGATAAAGATTGGTAACCAAGTGGAACGAAAGGGCCACCATATAGATGTGACTCTGGTGAAGTTGTGAACATTGACGAGGTAGCAAGAGTAGGTTTTGTTGCAACTCGAATAGATGCTCTAGCCGAAGATGTTTGCTCAGGCATGGTTATTCGACCAAATTTATACCCTACTAGATATATGGGAACTCGAATAGATATACGATAAACAAAAGTAGAGGAAGGTGATTGAGCAAAATACTCATACAGGTAAAGCTCCACCCCAAAATGAGTTGGAGTTAAAGGTGATTCATCTTATGGTATTTATTCAATCGAAATTAAACCAAGTGGAAGGATTTCTCCCTCATCCCCAAAGTATATTTCAGGTGGTTGGCAGTGCGATATGGGAGACTTAATGGCTACAATAGATTGTAAGGCAACTGATACAGGAACAACTTTTGGTCGTTCGACTTCGAGATTTAGATGTACTGGAAAAAAAGTGATAGGATCTGGATCAACTTCCAGTTGAAAAACGTTGAGTTCGGGAGGTATGGTCTCACTGATTAGATGTATTGTGACCACAGGTAGCTGTGAGGACTCCGTCTCGACAATATTAAAAGAACTAGGATTTTTACAAACAACTTGAGTCAAATCTGGTATATGTGAGGATGAAGTTGCATCAGAGGTACTAATAGTACTAGTTTTGGTAGAGCGATGCCGCCTTCACTGACTAGAAATGGATTCCACTGGTAAATGTGGTTTCAATTCTATTCGACGTGAACGACGGTGAAAGGGATGTTCTTCTTCCATGATGACTGATTTATTTTATGACCAAAAACAAATAAACAAAATAAAAGGGTAATTCTAGGAAAAATGTTTACCAACTAATTGTGAACTATAAAATACCTCCTGGTGAACCAAGAAGTACGGGCAGGAAATCTCCCCAAATGTTGTGTTTGGTGCATCACAAGTTACAAGGTGGCTGAATCGGTTCAGTATGGATGGATAGCAACCTAAATTTTTCCTCTAAAATATACCTGAAGGTACGTGGAGGCCCAAGTCTATATTAGCGATGTCTAATGTGAAACAACACAGTGAGAGCAGCCCCTTATACTTTTCTTACTAGAACATCACCCTATATACCTGAAGGTATGTGGAGGAGCTCTGATATAATTACATACGTGGAGTGAGGTATCACACTAGGAATGTATCGTAGACAATTTAGTGACAACTACTATGTTTAGCGATGCCAGAACACATCTCTAGCCCAGACCTTGTAAATGTTATCGTTACGGTTCCAATTCTTTCTTAGGTAAATTGTTGTAAATTTTATGTTGATCTTGTTTATAAATTTTTTCTTTGAGGTTCACCACATGATGTCATGGAAATTCCTAAAAATGCAATCTAAAATGATAAGAAAACTTTACAATTTTACCTTTTCAATGAAAATCCTAGCTACTAAGAGAAAGAGAAATCAGTTGTAGAGAGAACAACATAGAGCACAAAATAAAATGCTGCTTTCCTAACTCGTTCCTATGCAACACACACAATTCACTATATGCACATGCGGGTTTTTTTTCCAGCTCCCTTAATGTGAATGAAAGAAATGGAACTATATGCATCAAATAAAATAAAACAAGTGTTTTCTTCTTTGAGAAACGAGGAATTTAACAACAATTTATCTTTTAGGAAAAATGAAGAATGGAACTAAAATTTTTCCTACAGGAAATGAAGAATGAAATGACAATTTTATTTACAAAAACAAATCGATCTAATGCAGAAATAAAATACTTTAAATTTGATTTTCCAATGATAAAGAAAAACGCTAAAGATACATTGAAAAAATTTACTTTTCAAAGAAGGAAGAATCATGTAAGTTCACTGGTCTCTAAGAGGTATCAAACAATAGAGAATAAAAAAAAAAATGGTTGAGAATGATAGCAATGACAAATTTGAATGGAATTTGGTTAGCTAAGGGGGCAACACAGTTTCTAAGGGGATATAGTGCATCGCAGTGCACCCTTAAGTGGGAGACAGTGCACTTTGTCTTTACCAACAGTGCGTTGGGCACAACAGTGATTGAAAATGAAAGCTACAGAACACACTTCTAATGCAATTCTTTCGTTCAAAAGTCTAATAACTGAAATTATATTCTATTCATGAGGATTACTAGAGGCAAAAAAACTAGGAATGATAGGAAACTCCCCAGTGGAGATGCCAACTTGTTATGCAGAATTGTGATTTATGGATAAATCAAATTCCCTAAGTGTGGTGCTAGGCACTTAGAACAACATAAGAAAGACTTTGATATCACTTTCTCTAAAATAAGTAGATACACAGAATGATAGAAGAACCTACTTGTGATCTAAGCTCTTCTTATTCTTCTCCTTCTGTTAGTTTTTCTATCACACTCAATCCAACTTCGATCGCCGGATTGATTCCTGCAAACATAAACAAATATCTACCTATCTTATTCACTCAAATCGATTATATTTGAAACATATATATCATTCAAGAATCCATTGCATGAGAAATATAAACATAAAGAGATACATATATGGGAGAATGAACAAAAATATTTATTAAAGAGTAAAAGGGGAAGGTTACAACCAATGATCAATTTGATGCCACCAGCTCTAGCTTCATCCCAGCCTCATGACATCGAACATCACACCAACAACATATCAGTAATTTCACTCTCTCAAATGAGAATCCAACATCATTTTTTCACCAAAATTCTTCCTTCCCTAGCACTTGTTAAAATTATTCCTTCCACATCATGTTAAAATATTCCCCCCCATGAAGTTGGTCTAGAAGGTCATCAATTTGTGGGATCAGGTACCTATTCTGGACAGTGATCTTGTTCAGCGACTGATAGTCAATACATAATCTCTAAGTCCCATCCTTCTTCTGCACCAACATGATCGGGCTCCCACAAGGTGATGAAATTGACCAGATGTGACCTTTCTGCAACAGAACTTGAATCTTCCTCTTGATTTCATTGTTCTCCAGAACAGAGCGCCAATATATTGGTCCATTGGGAAGCGATGCACCTGGGGTCAGATCAATGGGGTGCTTGACTTGATAGTACAAAGGCACCCATGTAGGTGAGGTGAATATGTCCCCGTAATCCTCCACGACCTTGTCTATTTGTTGTTGTCATGCAATGGAGCCCTGTTTGGAGGTCATGGCCATAGTCTTCTCCTTTCCATGAGGGAAAATCATCAGGAAAAAAAATTTCCATGTTTTTCAAATGAGCTTACTGCATTTTTTTGTAGTAACCAAAGAGATGGTGATAGGCAATTCTACCTCCGATATCTTGTACAACTTATTTCCCAAAGTAATAATAACAATGTGAGGCTAGTACTCATACACAACATGTAATTTCCACAAGTATGGCTGGCCTAATAATACATCACAAACATCAAGAGGGGCAATGTCACATAATAACTCGACCATGAAGGGCTTTATGTTTTATTGAAGGTGACACGGCTGGCTGATGTAGAGATCCCGTCCTTGGTGAAGCCACCTAATGGTGTACGGCAGTTGGTAAGCCCAAGCGCTTCATGACCTCTGCTGAAATGCGGTTCTTTTGGCTCCTATTGTTGAAAATGAACTACAACGGGGAACCCTTTACCCACATCTGGGAATGGAAGAGGTGCTCCTCGTCCTCTAGATCTTCTGGTTCCTCCTTCTGGATATTCGTGGTGGAAATGGTGGCGTTGGGCTCCATATCAATAATTTTCTTCCCTTTGTCACTCCCCTTGTCAGGTTTTGATTCAAAGTCAAAGCATGCATCTGATTCAAAATCCTTCAGCTCGGCCACCATTGAATTCTTGGCTCGACACTCACTTGCGTTATGAGTGGAGCTCTTATGGAACTCATACCCCTTTCCATGTCCTTCTTTGGCTTTGTGGCCTTTTTATTTTCTTACAGCTTTGGTGGGTTATATTGGGTAGCCCTGCCTTGGCTTTGTCCTTCGTTCTGTGGTTTGGGGTCACCTTTCCCTTACCTCTGATTCACATATCCAAAGTCTCGCTTCTTCTGTTTTAAATTCTTCTCAATCTTGGAAGCATACTGGTGAGGAGATGTCAACGAACTCCATTTCATCCTGAATATATTTGTGCATAAAACTATAGTACTTCAACACCAAAATTTTCTTTGAATGTTTGATACCTAATTTTGTGCACACGGTATGGAATATATTCGTCAGCTCATGCACATCTTGATCCCTTTATTGTCGCAATGTAGTCCATTGTATGTACTTATCCTCATAGCTCCCCATGGGATAATATTGTTCCTTGATGGAATCTTGAAAAGAATTCCAAGTGGGTGCGACCGAAAATCGAGAGGGTTACCTCTCATCCTTTTTCTCACAGTAGGTTTCCCATGAGACCTTAACATGGGGTGTGACTTTGAGGAGTGAAAAAGTAATATTTTACCAGTTGGAATATTCATGAGCCGAGAAATACCATTCTAATAGATTCAACCACCTATCTATGATGTCTGAATCTATTTGGACCTCAAATATGGGCATGTCAAATTTTACATGTACCTTAAAAGGACTTGCACCTCTAGAGTGGTTGTCGGATGCAGATGCGCTGCCGGTGGGAAGTCATTGAATAATCTGGGCAAAGTTATCCGTCATCGCATTCCTTTGTTTCTTGATGGACTCCTTGAGCAATATTTTGATAGGATATCCTACTCCCTCATATTTATTTTCATCCCCCATGGGCAATCGTCGGGAATTGCGAGGTTGATCTTGCAAAGGTTCAATTAGATTGAGCCCTAACTCCTTATACCCCGACCTCGTTGGGAACATTCAAAGAAGGATTGAGAAAGAGCAGACCGCTCTAATGCCATTGATAAAAACTTATATAGGAAGGAAATAAAATACATAAATACACATAAATGCAGAGATGCAGCAGAAATAAGACTTCATTTCACTAATATCACATAACTGAAATATGCTTACAGACAAAATGGACATAAACTAGCTAAGGAATTGTTAGCTTATCTCCGAGGATAGATGTGGTGGATATAGGCATATGAACTGTGTTAGAATGAGGCTTGAAGGTGTATTTAATATTTACAACCGATGGAAAACCCCAAACATCAAAAAACCTAACCCTAGGAGATGAAACACAAAACTATGGGCCATGTTGGGGGAAATTGGTACATCAATTTCTCAGGGTCGTAACTTTGGCATACAATATCTATTTGACACACATGATACCTCATTAAAAATATTTATCTGAGGACTAATCTAATAAAAAAAAAAATTATAATCTTTCACTTACTTTCACCTGGAATGAATTTTCCCAAAAAACGTCGTTTAGGGCCTCAAAACCACTACAGAAGTTTAGGATTTGAAAAGCTGCCAAAAATAGTAAAATGTGCTACAATTAAGGATACTATAAAACTAAAAGAAACAATGGTGGGGGTCCAAGTGGAATTAGTGGGTGGCCACCAATATCAACATGGATCATAAGGTCAATTCCATGCTTCCAACTCATGATCAATGTCTTAGTCAAAGTGTGTCAGGAAGAAAGGAGTAGCAAAATTTAGATGTTATTTTCAAAGAAATGAATAATAATCTATAAATTTAGGGAATTTATTTTTTTTAGAACACCCTAAATTAGGTGACTCGTGAATGGTTTCTGAAAAAAGTGCATAGATTGGGAGATACACATGTTTCTTTCAAGGGTATCTTTATGGTTGTGGCCATTGTCAAGATGCTTTCCAAACAAAGTAATTAATGATCAAAAGAACTAAATCCAACCTATTCTCAGAAAATTTCATGTTAAATGAATCGTATGTAATCACATATTTAGTTTTTCTTCAACCAAGATCCATGAATAATGCATAAAATGAAATATTTTACTATTTGCCCATAATTTGACAGTCTATGATTGGTGGAATTGGTTACAATTTCCACCCTTTATCTTTTGTATAAATGTATGGATTGGGGGAAGGTTGAGAGGTGTGTTTGGTGGTTTCTATTGGGAATATAGTTTTAGATCTGAAATAGAGTAGATTTCAGAGAGGAGGCTACAAAAAAATTGTAGTTCAAAGTATAACCATTTCGAAAATCAAATATGACAAACACAGAAGTCTGAAATTATTGTTGAATTAATGCAAATGTTGATTGTTGGTGCTGAGATCATTGTTAGTGTACATAAAATTTGATTTTATAGCTTCATAGTCTATTTGGCACTGAATTGTAGGGCCCACCAACTAGACTCACACTTATGCATTCCTTTTCTTTCTGTAATATAATATAACTTAATTTCTTTTCTTTCATTTTGATAGATAGATTATAGTTTTCTTGAATGCACCATTTATATATTATTATTTTTTCTGAATAAGACTAATTCTATTAAGAGAGCATAGAGTATAGTATGAAGTTATAATCAAGAGAAGCTAGATAGCGAGGGAGACAGAAATGATAAACTATCAACTTCGGTCCTAAAGAGTAACTAGGAATAGAGTAACATGGATCAAAAAAGAAACAACAAAACAATGGGATTGACACAAGAATTTATCCAAAACATGTCAAATCATCCATTCAACATTTTTTACCTTTTTTTTGCTAACTTTGACCCAGCCATTGTGGTGTGGTTGGGTTGTAACTACTTGTAGAAAGTTTTTGGTTGTATGGATGGTCTCCTTCTCAGAGTCGAAGGAGGAGGTCTCATGAGAATGCTTTTGTCTATTTGGTGGATCAACGAGTCCATCAGGGCTAGCTGCAGACGTGTCCTCCATCTACTTTGCTTCCTCCCCTTCTGATTCAACCTCTTCATCATCCAAGCTAAAGGACTTAATGTCATCCATGGGGGGTGGAACACATGGTTTCCATATTTTTTATTTTGTTTTGTGATTGCTTTTCTTGCTTTTGGCTAGGAATGTGGCACATTAATTCTGAAGGTGCCTTGTCTGATGGAAGTGGTGGCATCAGAAAGTTGTGTTCTCATAGTCTAGGGTTTGTGTCCACATGAAATCCCCAACTTTGAGGTTGATTTTATCGGGCAATCCTTTACTTATGTCTATTTCCACACAAATTCTGCCATAGCTGTATATACCAATCTCCTCCCTAAAGGGATCCATTGCTAAAAAGTGATCCAAGGTATTTCCAATCCCTTGTAAGATCGAAGAGTGCCATAGATTCACAAAGAGGTTCGTTAGTCTAACCCAAATGGACAGCTTGGTGATGACTGCCATAGAGGGGTCAAAATCTAGGAACCAAGGTGTTGAGCCTCAAAAGTATGCTTTCCTTCACCTCATTTTACCTCATTTTCCCTTGTCCATTTCCATCTTAAACCCAATTGATCAATAAATATAGTTAAAATTACTTCTAGAATGATTTACATGACTGACTTGTTGAATTTTGTGATTTTTGCCATTGTTAAGCATTTTGACCGGAACTAGCTGCAGAATGCAGACATTCCGTAGCTAACCGGCGATTCTGAAGCTACCTTCATGTTTGAGTATGTTCCAGGTGGCCTCTTGAGAAAAACCGCATATGGGCATGATCCACGTCCTGTCTACATGGTTCGTTGCTCATCATGGAGGAAGAAATGGATTCCGGGTACGGTTATGCACGTGGGAACACATTTATGAAGGAAGACTCCTACTAGGACTGTCTCAGTCCAGATGTCTTTTCTTCTTCACGCAGCCACTTCAAAGAGTTCTAACGTGATTTGGATAAGGAAAGACATTGTTCCTAAATTGTTGTAATTATTGTTACGTGCATTTGCTTTATAAACTCTTGGGAGACCGAGAGCTATGTTGGAGAGATTTTATGTTAGATTGCTGCTAGATTTTGTTGGAACTCTGTGATACATTCCTGAAAACGCAGAGTGTTATGTTCAAACTATTGCATCGTTAATGGAGCAGACACAGTTATTTTGAAGGCGTGATTTAATTTGGAGTTGAATGTCGTCAAGTGGTAGAGGGCCCCTGCCTCTTGCACGGATTTATTTTGCGTAAATTAGATAAGTTTTTCTAGCTGCCTTTACACTTTGCATTTGAATTAATAGTTGTTTTTGTTAGCTACTGTAGTCGTACTCATTCTAACTCTTCCACCAGAAGATACTCTTCCAAAAGACCATAATGATGAATGTTGAATGACTATGGTATTGTAGGATTAGGAGTTGAATTTATAGTTGTTTTAACTAGCTACTGTAGTTATATTCATTCCAGCTCTTCCACAAGAAGACATTCTTCCAATAGATTATAATGATGAATGATGAATAGCTATGGTACTGTAGGATTTAGTTATAGTTTTTACTATTCACTATCACAGTTACACTTGTTCTCATCACTCTTCCACAAGAAGAAACTCTTCCAAGACATCCTTAAGAAGTTCAAGACATGACCGTGATAATGAATGATTTAATTGTGTGTTTGTACTAAGTATCATCTCTGATCTTGCTCTTAAACGCTTGCCCAAGACATCATAATGACGAGTAGGGTATGGATGTGATAACTTAGTTTTTCATTTGCTTTCAGTTCATTTGCTTTCAATTGCATACAATTACACAGTCATAATTGTTCTACCCCTTCCAAAAGAAGGAACTCTTCCAAAATATCACTAACGATGAACAAACAGATTGTGTAACTTCATAGAATAATGCATGTTAGTATAGTTAGAATACTCCGGAGTTTCATTGCATTTAATTCATGATCAGTTACTTCATTTCAAGTTTGATGATGACTTATAGTTCAAGCATTGTTCTAGTTTAGTAGCATCTTAGGTTCATTCTTAGATTAACTCATTGCACTTGCATCTCATATTCAAAATTGTCATCCATTGCACAATAAATTACTTTAGTTGTTAGGATTAACAAGACAGCCTTCATTATTCACAAACATCTTCTTGTTCTAAAAACTACAACTGATCCATAGCCATAGGAACAGAAGACAACATCACTATAAGGTCTGAAATCTCTCTGCAATTTCCTCATCATTTTATAAACAGAGCTCTTCCTCAAAAGAACTACTTTGAAAAAGAAACCAATAACTCTTTGAGTAAAGGTTCTGTGATATTCAATTGAATTGCAGAATAGAACTAGGAATTAGTCATAGAATAGAAGAGCTTAGGATAGAGTATTGTATCATTGTAAGATAGTTCACTGTCTATGTAGATAATTTGCATATTTAGTGATCATTTCTCAAGATTAGTTTGTGTCATTTGTTTAAAAAGTCATTATCAAGCTTTTGCTTTTATTTAGTCATAGTTCAGATTCTGCTTCAGTGTTTCCAATTGCATTTGCCATTCCACACATTAGATTTAACTCTGTTTTGACCACCAACTTCTTTTCATTAAGTTTTCTAGGCAGTTTCATTGTAAACATAAAACATCAAAAGACCAAAAACATCATAAATCAACATAAAAGACCAAAAACATCACAACATACTACACACAACGCACTAGGAAACAAGCACCTAGGTACATATGGTACACTTCACTTCAGCAGTTTACAAATCCTGGTTGACAATTAAATGAGCTCAATTTGGGAGACTAGATTGAGACCCATTTGGCGCCGTTAATTGATGAAAACTAGGTAACCTTTGTTCTTGCATCCAAAAGCATTATCGTAGGAGAGATTCAGGAAGGTTATAGCGACGGAGGTAGAGTTTAGTTTTAATTTCCATGTTTCATCTAGATCCAGAGCTAGTACACCTTCAACTCAAACCCATCTTCCATCCTTTACTGATCCTGGACTTCTAGAAGATCTAAGGTCACCTATTCCATTAGAGAAACCTTCCACTTCATCCACTGAACCTGCCATAGAAGAAGATCTAAAAACTCATGTTAGGGACACAAACCTTTCTACTTCCACAGGAGAGTCAACCATGGCAGAAGAAGGAGGAGGAGGAGTTGTTAATGGAGAACACACATTATTTGGAGGAGGTAGAGGTAGAGGAAGAGGAGAAGGAGGAAGAGGAGAAGGAGGTAGAGGTGCAGAAGGAGGAAGAGGTAGAATAGGAAGCTCTTTTGGGTTCCCTATACTTGATGAAGAAACCAATACAACCATGAAAAACATTTCACCCTCTATCCTTCCAAACTTCTATGGACTTAAAACTGAAGATCCTGAAACTTTCTTATTCGAATTTGAAGTGCTATGTAGAACTTATGACTACTTACAAGATGCTCAAAAACTGAAATTATTTCCTTCAACTTTGAAGGGAGCAGCATTGAAGTGGTTTATGAGTCTAATCAGTAGTTCTATTAGAACATGGGAAGACATGAAACAAGCATTTCTAGAAAGATACTTGGATTATTGTATGCCGGTTAATCATAAGGAAGAAGTGTTCAAGATGTTACAAAAAGAAGATGAAAACTTAGAAGATTTGTTGGAAAGATTTAAATACAACATAAAAGGGCACAAATGGAAAACCTAGATCAAGACACTTTAAAAGCTCTTTTGTTGAAAACCATTAGGGATGAATGGTTGGATATCCTTAACATGATGGGAAAAGGGGATATATCACAACTCACATTACCTGAAATATCTGAGTTATGTATCAACCTTTCGAGAGGGAAATCCAAAATTGTCAAAGGTCCAAGAGATCCTGCTCTTGCAAGGGCAAGTAAATCTGCTTCTGGGACAGTAAGTAGATCAGAAATAGGACACATGCTTGATGATTTTAAATCTGACATCTTAGGGAGTCTTAGTGAACAAATAGACACCCTCAAGATACAAAACAAACAAAAGGCTGAATCTGATGCCTTGGCAATCTTTTGTCCCAAATGTAGGAAGAAACATGCCTTGAGAGAGTGTCCTCTAGATGTAAAAGTTGTAGAAACCTGTGCTATTTGTTCTGAGAAACATGAGACCAAGAGTTGTCCTTCTCTTCCTGGTCTCAAGGCTGTTTTTCAAGAAGAAACTCCTACAGACTCCACAAAATCTCTTAACTTTGTATCTAGAAGACCTTGGCAGGGACCTCAGACACAAGGATTTCATGATCAAATGTATAATCAACCTCCACCTTGGAATTCTTGGCAGCAACCTTGGCCCCAATTTAAAAATCAATCTCAAGCTTGGGCACAAGGATCACAAGGTCCCTTTGGAAGATACTCTCCATATTATCAGTATCCACCATCCTATCCACCATATCCACATTTTTATCCTCAAAATCCTCAACAAAAGTTTCCTCAAAATCTTCAACAAAATTTTCAACAAAATCCTCAACAACATCATCCGAACCAATCTCATCAAAATCAACCACTTCCACTACCATTCCCTCAAAAATCCAATCAATTTCCAGCTCAGCCCATACCAAACCCCAATAATAAGAACCCTCAGAATACATACATGATAGAATGACAACAATTTCCAACTTATTTAATTACTCCTCTAGACCTTAGTGATGTTCAACTTAGGTCTGGAAGGATACTTGAGAAGAGGAAAACTTCTGTGATCGTACAAGAACAAGATAATTATGAGGAAGACTCCCTACGGGTTAATAAAATTCTTGAGGAAGATACATCCTTTCAAGACCAAAACATTGAAAAACTGAAACAAAAAGATCCAATAAATCCAACTCCAGTATTAGAGCAACCATCCACATCTACTTCTATACCTCCCTTTCCGGAAAAACTAAAAATTGATAAAGGTGTAGAAAAACAAATAATGGTGCCTAATTATGATTTTTTGGATGAATTGAGAAATGTTTGCATTAAAATTCCATTATTGCAGGCCATCAAGGAAATCCCAATTTTAGCCAAAACAATAAAGGAGTTGAGTATGAAAACAACAAGAAAGAGAATAAGAGAAACCAATAAAATTCAACTGGTAGGACAAATAGCAGACATTATGATGGGTAAGATTACTATTCCAAAGTACCTTGACCCAGGAAATCCAGTTGTCAAAATTCACATCAATGGAATTGAAATTCAAAACACACTCATTGACTTAGGAGCAGCGATAAATATCATGAGTAGACAAATCATGGACAAACTGAAACTTCCTAATCTTCTCTTTACACCCACACTATTACAATTAGCAGATAGATCTGTGATCAGACCAGATGGGGTAATAGAAGACATTCAAGTGTCCCTAGACTCTTGGGAGTACCCTGTGGATTTCATGATCCTAACACCCAAGAATAATCTAGGAGGCCATCCTGTTATACTAGGAAGACCTTGGTTGGCTACAGCTGATGCTTTTATTAGTTGTAGGTCCAGTGATATGTATATTTCTGATGGTAGTTCAACAAAGAAATTCACTTTATATCCTCCAGCTAGGAAAATTACAGATCTAGATGACACTCAATGGATAGAGGATGAAGAATATTTACAACCATTCTTCACAATTTCAGAAATTAGTGAAGATAATCAAATTCTGAATACTCTAGAAAACTTTGAATCCTCTCCAGAACATAAACATGAATCATTTCAAGAGGCATCCAATATTGAGTTCTTGTCATCTAGGCAGATGTCTCTTCATTCTATGGACAAATTTGGCAGCTCTACAAGTGAAATTTTTCCAGGCAAAACCTTGAACATAAACAAAAACCTAGAAAAATCTCAACAAGAAGAGTTAGTCAAATTATTACAAAGACATTCTTCTGCATATGCATGGGAATACATTGACATGAAAGGGATAAGTCCTAAGACTTGTACTCATCACATCTATATAGAGGCAAATTGCAAACCAATCAGACAGCCTCAGAGACGGATGAATCCAAATCTTAGGGAAATTGTCAAGGAAGAATTACAAAAAATGTTAAATGTTAATTTCATCTATCCTATTTCAGATAGTCAGTGGGTTTCTCCTTTGGTGATTGTGCCTAAGAAAAATGGAAAATGGAGGGTGTGTGTTGACTACCGAGAACTGAATAAAGCTACTCTTAAAGACCATTTCCCCTTACCTTTCATAGATCAAGTATTAGATACATTAGCAGGTAAAAAGTACTTTTCATTCCTAGATGGGTTTAGTGGTTACAATCAAATCCAAGTAGCACTTGAAGGCCAAGATAAAACCACATTTACTTGTCCTTGGGGTACCTATGCCTACCGAGTATTGCCATTTGGATTGTGCAATGCACCTGCAACATTCCAAAGGGCAGTATTAGGAATTTTTTCTGATCTGATACATGACTGTGTAGAGGTGTACATGGATGATTTTACAGTTTATGGGGATGCATTTGAAGAGGCTTTAGAAAACTTGGAAAAGGTCTTAAAAAGATGTCAAGAAGCAAACCTTTCTCTTAGTCATGAAAAATGTTTTATGATGTTCACTGAAGGTATTGTTTTAGGGCACCACATTTCAGGGAATGGGATTAGAGTTGATGAGGCGAAAGTTGAAGTCATTTCTAACCTATCCATTCCAAGTTGTCAAAGGGATGTAAGAAGTTTTCTAGGATTTACGGGGTACTATCGGAGATTTATAGAAAACTTCACCAAAATAGCATCTCCTCTCTTCAAATTACTCACCAAAGATTGTGAATTTAAGTGGACTTCGGATTGCCAGTTAGCTTTTGAAACCCTGAAAACCAAAATTTCTGAAGCACCTATATTAAGGGGACCTAACTGGAAGTTACCTTTTCATATCTCGACAGATGCTTCCGATACAGCTCTAGGAGCAGTATTGGGACAGAAAGATTTAATTCCTTATGCCATCTATTATATCAGTAAAAATTTGACTCCTGCAGAGTTAAACTATACTGTAACTGAAAAAGAGTTTTTAGCTGTTGTTCATGCCATTAACAAATTTAGACACTATATAACAGGCTATGAAACTTTTATTCACACTGATCATTTTGCCATTAGATACTTAATGAATAAATCAATTACTAATGGTAGAGTTATAAGATGGTTATTATTATTGCAAGAATTCAACATTACTATTCTAGATAGGCCTGGAAAACAAAACACTGTGGCTGACTTCCTGTCTAGAATTCAAAATATCAAAGATGACACTCCGGTTGAAGATCAATTTCCTGACGAATATCTTTTGCAATCTCTACTCAAACTCCATGGTTTGCTGATATTGCCAATTATTTAGTTTCAGGAAAATTTCCTTCAATTATGAATGCAAGGGATAAAAGAAAAATCATTAATGATAGTGCAAGATATTCATGGGTCGCTAATGAGTTGTACAAGACAGGTCCAGATTTGATTATTAGAAGGTGTGTTCATGAAGATGAGATGCCTGAAATTCTCAAGGCATGTCATGATGAACCTTGTGGCGGACACTTTGCAGATAAGAGGACAGCCTATAAGATCCTTAACTTAGGATATTCTTGGCCATATTTGTTTAAAGATGCAAGGGAGTATGTCAAAAGGTGTGACAGTTGCCAAAGGGTAGGGAAACCTTCTCCTTCAGGTGAGATGCCATTACAACCTCAGGTACACATTGAACCTTTTGAAAAATGGGCTTTGGATTTTGTAGGACCTATTAGTCCTCCATCAAGACAAAAGAAATACATATTAGTTTCCACTGATTATGTTACTAAGTGGGTAGAAGCTAAACCATTACTTGTTGCTAATGAATCATCTGTAGTTACTTTTCTTTTTGAGGATATCTTCACTCGTTTTGGTGTCCCAAGGGAAATTGTTACAGATCAAGGAGCTCAATTTACATCAAGGCTAGTGGAGCAAATGATGGAGAAGTAAAAAATCAGACATAGAACATCTACTCCTTATCATCCACAAGCAAATGGTCAAGTGGAATCCACTAATAAAGTCATTGAAGGAATCCTAACAAAGAGTGTTCATCTACATAGAAGAGATTGGGTAGATAGGCTTCCTGAAGCCTTGTGGGCCTATAGAACTACATGGAGAAACACAACAGGCCATACTCCTTATGAGATTGTTTATGGGAAGCAAGTTTTGTTTCCTATAGAGTTCCAAATTCAAACATTCAAGATGGCAGTTCAGTTAGGACTTGATCTAACGGAGGCACAAAAGCATAGACTGGAGCAAATTAATGAATTGGATGAGATCAGACAAGATGCAGTTCAGAAAACAAGTCTAGTCCAACAGCAAAGGGCTAGATGGCATGATAAGTACATCAAAGAGAAGAAATTCAAAGAGGGTGACTGGGCTCTCTTGTTTGATTCAAAATTCAAGGATTTTCAAGGGAAATTTCAGACACATTGGCTTGGGCCATATGAAATTTTTCGAATTTTTGATAATGGGGCAGTAAAAATCAGAACTATAGATGAAGAAGAGATCACTTTTCTTGTGAATGGTCATATACTGAAGCTATACCACAAGCCACTCTCAAGAGAAGAGTTTGTCAAGAAGTTCCAAGAAGACAATGATGTGAAGTTAATGAAGAAGAGTCTCTCTTCTTCATCAACTTGATTAAATTTTCTGAAGCATTTCTCTTCTAAAAAAAATAAAAAAATAAAAATAAAATAAATAAAAAAAATAAAGGTATAAACATGAAAACCAATCATTGATTGGCATGTTTATACAGAAAAGATAGGGTGAAAATCAGAGTCTCTCTGACACTCTAACTTTTCCCATTTTTGTTTTTATAAGCAGCTGTTATAAAAATCATAAGTTCAATTCCATAGTGCTTATGATTCATTTCATCTCACTCCATTCACTTATTCATCCATACTCCATCTCATCCATCATTCATATTTCACTCTATTTCACACTTCATTCATCTCATTCCATCTTCCATTCATCTCATTTTCATGTCAAAACACAAAATTTGATATCTTGCTGTAAGTGAATAAAATATGTCATGAATTGCAGTACAGCCCTTATGTTCCTTCATTCCATTTCATGAACTGAATCCATTTCATTCCATTATCCACTACATACATATCATAATCCATCATCCATTTTCATTCATACCACATAACATTTCACCCATACTCCAAAAACATTCCATTTTCATGATTAAAGTGTTCTACAGGAACATTCTGCAGCTCAGTGGACATTCTGCAGCTGATCAGCCTTTCTGCAGCCCGTTAGTCTTTCCGCAGCTACAAATCCTAAAGGCATCAACTAGCAGACATCAGAATTACAACAAAGTGACCCAGTGAATTCATGAATCAAAAACATCAAGAAAATTATGAAAGATTCCTCCAAAGATGAGCAGAGAAGACAAAAGCTACAAAAATCAAATAAAGGGCAGAGGTAATAAGTTTAAAATTACAATGGAATTTCATAAAATTTTAGCATAGTTTAGTTATGGATCATTCGAAAATGTTGTTTTAATTGTTTTTATTGATCAAACACCAACAAACCCTCTACAGACTTTAGATTAAAATCTTCCATTTCAAATTTCATATCCGATAGCATTTAAGCGGTGAAATGGCCAAAGCATTTGAATTTTCCACGTCTCTTAACCAAGAAATTTAATGATGATGATTCCCTCTGCCGTCGTAAAATCCTCCGCCGTCTCCTCAATCATTAATACAATCCCTCCACCTCACTCCACTACTCCATTCCGTGACCACTACCATAACTTCATTCCGTAGCCGACATTCCATTCCGAAGACAGAGATATTATTATCACCAGGAGCAGAGCTAAAGGATATCAGTTTGAATAACATTTGAGCATTGTAAACGTAGAGCAGAGCAGAAGGGTAAATTTGGAAGTATAACAGTGTGAGGACTTGAAGTCACTTGATCCCGTGGGCAGATAAAATATCACTGTGGACGGAGTTTGAAGCATTTTCACTATCAACACAGAATTGTAGCAATGTGGAGTTTGAAGTCTTTTGTTACCAAAAGACAGAGGTGTTAAGTTTGAAACCTTTTGTTACCAAAAGACCGAGGTTTTAAAATTAAAACCATTTGCTACCAGAGATAGAGGTGTTAAGTTTAAAGTCTTTTGTTACCAGAGACAAAGGTGTTGTAGTGTTAAGTTTGAAGTCTGTTGTTACCAGAGACAGAGATGTTGCAGTGTTGAGTTTGAAGTCTTTTGCTACTAAGAGCCAGAGGTATTGCACAAAAAGAAATTTGAAGCCATCTGCCACTGTCTATCAGAGACATATCAGCTCGGAATTTGAAACTGCTTTCATTATCAAACAGAGGCATATCAGCCAGAGGTTTTTAAGCTGTTGCCACTATAAATCAGAGGTATGTCATTCCAAAATTGAAGCCATTTTCATTTAGAGCTTGAAGCCATTTCAATTCGAAAGTGAAAGTTATTGTTTTGTGGGTAGAAGAGTGTTAATTTGATATTGAAAAAATCATGGGTTTCATCGTAAGGACTGAGCCTGTGGGTTCAAAATATTTAGAAGGTTACCCACAATGCAAAGAAATGTTACAACAAATAGGATGGCTTCAATTTTTGGAAAAATTTAATGGCTTCCATAAGGAAGTCACTAAAACATTTGCAAGATCATTTCAAGGAACCGAATTTGAAGTAGGGGATGTCAAGTTTACTGTCACTGAAGTTTTTATTGCAGAGGCTACAGGATTGCTCAGAACTGGAGAGAGATGGTTTAAAAATAGGGAATTCCACAATGACTCCTGGAAACAAATTTTAAAATCACCAAATATGGATGTTAGTGTATTCAAGAAAGGAATTCCCAGTTCTGCATTGAAAAACAAATGGAGAAACATACTACTTCTTTTACAAAAATTTGTTACATGTGAGGGTAGATATGGGACATTTTATGTCTACCACATTAGACTAATGATGCATTTTCTGGGAGAAGATTTAAACCTACCATATTTCTTGCATCAAAGTCTGAAGAAGATGGCTTCCTGTGTTCAGAGAAGAATTCAATTTTTAGAGACAACCCTGTATCATCATGGTTTGGTCAAAATTTTGATTGAGCATCATCTAGCTAAAAAAAATGATACATGGGATGATTTCTTAATAAGAAATAATTTTGAAGAAGCAAAAGAACCATCACCTGAACCACAGCCTACAAAGAGAAGTAGGAAATGGAGGCCTTCAAAAGTTGAAATTGACAAACCAGCCCAAGAGAGCAGTGAGGAAATCATTTTGGAGAAGTTGACTCGAATCAAGAGGCAACTTAAGGAAGAAAAGATAATCAAGGAATCTGCCACAGAGAAAGGAGAGGGATCCTCTCAGCTTAGGAGAATCCACAGATTAAAGGGAAAACTGAAGAAAACACCAATCAAACAAACGGGGGTAATCAACATAGAAGATGAAGAAACACCCATTGAAGAGGATGATGAAGAGGATTTTTATGAAGGAACCCCTGAAATTGATCCTGCTCAACAGGAAATTTATGACTATGTGGAAACTTTAGAGAGGACAGCTTCAGAAAGCAGAGAGAGAAACCCCAGTCCTCCACTGTCTGAAATAGATATATTAAGAAGGGATAGGTATGAGTTGGAATTACTGAATAGACACATCAAAAATGAGAATGAGATTCTCAAAGATCAAATCAAGCTCAAAATTGATATGAACTCAACCTTATCCCTGCATATAGACAAAGTGGAGAGGACCAATGAGAAGTTGAAGACAAGGAACAAAAAGCTAATCAGGGCACTCACCAACCTCGGGTTCAAACTTGTTATCAGGAAACCCAGAAGACCTCTAGCTTCCAGACAAAGGAGAAGAAGGGGATTAGATGTCCTTGCAGAAGCCTCTGAATTCATAGGATAATTTGCATGAGGACATGCAAAGAGACAGCAGTGGGGGTATGTTGAGCCTCAAAATTATGCTTTCCTTCACCTCATTTTACCTCATTTTCCCTTGTCCATTTCTATCTTAAACCCAATTGATCAATAAATATAGTTAAAATTACTTCTAGAATGATTTACATGACTGACTTGTTGAATTTTGTGATTTTTTCCATTGTTAAACATTTTGACCGGAACTAGCTGCAGAATGCAGACATTCCGTAGCTAACCGGCGATTCTGCAGCTGCCTTCATGTTTGAGTATGTTCCAGGTGGCCTCTTGGGAAAAACCGCATATGGGCATGATCCACGTCATGTCTACATGGTTCGTTGCTCATCATGGAGGAAGAAATGAATTCTGGGTATGGTTTTGAACGTGGGGAACACATTTATGAAGGAAGACTCCTATTAGGACTGTCTCAGTCCAGATGTCTTTTCTTCTTCACGCAGCCACTTCAAAGAGTTCTAATGTGATTCGGATAAGAAAAGACATTGTTCCTAAATTGTTGTAATTATTGTTACGTGCATTTGCTTTATAAACTCTTGGGAGACCGAGATATATGTTAGAGATTTTATGTTAGATTGCTGCTAGATTTTTTTGGAACTCTGTGATACATTCCTGAAAACGCAGAGTGTTATGTTCAAACTATTGCATCGTTAATGGAGTAGACACAGTTATTTTGAAGGCGTGATTTAATTTGGAGTTGAATGCCGTCAAGTGGTAGAGGGCCCCTGCCTCTTGCACGGATTTATTTTGCGTTAATTAGATAAGTTTTTCTAGCTGCCTTTACACTTTGCATTTGAATTAATAGTTGTTTTTGTTAGCTACTGTATTCGTTATCATTCTAACTCTTCCACCATAAGATACTCTTCCAAAAGACCATAATGATGAATGTTGAATGACTATAGTATTGTAGAAATAGGAGTTGAATTTGTAGTTGTTTTAACTAGCTACTGTAGTTATATTCATTCCAGCTCTTTCACAAGAAGACACTCTTCCAACAGATTATAATGATGAATGATGAATAGCTATAGTAATGTAGGAATTAGTTGTAGTTTTGCTATTCACTATCATAGTTACACTTGTTCTAATCACTCTTCCACAAGAAGAAACTCTTCCAAGACATCCTTAAGAAGTTCAAGACATGACTATGATAATAAATGATTTAATTGTGTGTTTTTACTAAGTATCATCTATGATCTCGCTCTTAAACGCTTGCCCAAGACATCATAATGACGAGTAGGGTATGGATGTGATAACTTAGTTTTTCATTTGCTTTCAGTTCATTTGCTTTCAATTGCATACAATTACACAGTCAGAATTGTTCTACCCCTTCCAAAAGAAGGAACTCTTCCAAAATATCACTAACGATGAACAAACAGATTGTGTAACTTCATAGAATAATGCATGTTAGTATATTTAGAATACTCCGGAGTTTCATTGCATTTAATTCATGATCAGTTACTTCATTTCAAGTTTGATGATGACTTATAGTTCAAGCATTGTTCTAGTTTAGTACCATCTTAGGTTCATTCTTAGATTAACTCATTGCACTTGCATCTCATATTCAAATTGTCATCCATTGCACAATAGATTACTCTAGTTGTTAGGATTAACAAGACAACCTTCATTATTCACAAACATCTTCTTGTTCTAAAAACTACAACTGATCCATAGCCATAGGAACAGAAGACAACATCACTATAAGGTCTGAAATCTCTCTGCAATCTCCTCATCATTTTATAAAGAGAGCTCTTCCTCAAAAGAACTATTTTGAAAAAGAAACCAATAACTCTTTGAGTAAAGGTTCTGTGATATTCAATTGAATTGCATAATAGAACTAGGAATTAGTCATAGACTAGAAGAGCTTAGGATAGAGTATTGCATCATTGTAAGCTAGTTCACTGTCTATGTAAAGAATTTTCATATTTAGTGATCATTTCTCAAGATTAGTTTGTGTCATTTGTTTAAAAAGTCATTATCAAGCTTTTTCTTTTATTTAGTCATAGTTCAGATTCTGCTTCAGTGTTTCCAATTGCATTTTCCATTCCACACATTAGATTTAACTCTTTTTTGACCACCAACTTCTTTTCATTAAGTTTTCTAGGCAGTTTCATTGTAAACATAAAACATCAAAAGACCAAAAACATCATAAATCAACATAAAAGACCAAAAACATCACAACACACTACACACAACACACTAGGAAACAAGCACCTAGGTACATATAGTACACTTCACTTCAGCAGTTTACAAATCCTGGTTGACAATTAAATGAGCTCAATTTAGGAGACTAGATTGAGACCCAACACAAGGGGTGAGGAATAGTCTTGCTGTTCCCTAGAACCATGGGCCCTCAACTAAGGCTTTTTGATAGTCTTTGCTGAAAGCAAACACAACTATGAAGAAACCCTTTGAGCATAATATTAACTTGTTGTTATCGGTCCAGGTGGAGTGAATCCATTGGTATAGATCTATTGTGTGAGGTGATAGTCCATTAAATCGGAAAATAATGGTAGATTCTGCATACTTTTGAAGTTGATCATCCAAAGATGGACGGGAGATTTGTACGAAGGGAACCTCCTCCATCTTGTTAACCAAAAAAGGCTTGGGAGCCTCAGGGGGCTGAGCAGTTTTCTTGGGTGGTTGTGCATGGACCGTGTCTTTATAAGAAAAATCAAGAGTAGAGGATGGCTACCCAACTACTCCCCCTCATAGATGAAAGGTTAAGACTACTAAAGAATCTCTTTAAATATTATAAGAAGAGAGGGGAAGAGATTCGTTGAGTTGTTTACCTCCATATAGAAGTCTCTAAAGAGCAGTGGGTATCCCTAGCCTATGTTCAAGGTCCTATGAGAGGTTATGCACCAAATCCGTTGAACTCACCCAATGAAGCATAGTTTTGCCAGTAACAAGCCTAATTTGGATCTAAAAGGAAGGGGAAGATAAATATGAGAAATCATTTCTGCTAGAGTGTGGCAAAGTAGGGAGCCAGCTTGATGCCAGGATACCGAGATTCGCATGGCCATGCTGGGGCTTGATGGTGGCTGAGCGATTAGATCCGCATGAAAAGGCCCTTTCAAAGTTATGAATGCCTTACTTTCTGGTGAAAGCGTTACATTGAAACTGTGTTTGTCTCTCTGGCAGTAGCTCCTTTATTCTCCCAACGCGCAGATGCGAGGGGCTGAATTGTTGAAAATATTAAAGTCACCTGCCAGCCTTGGGCAGGAAGAAAAGAGTATAAAGGCAGCAGCAGGAGAAGTTTTTGAGTGCACAGCACTGTATATTAAAGAAGGATGGAAGAACAATAAGGATGAATTAAATTTTGGATGGGTCGCAGCCACAAAATGGCAGAGGAGAATTAATTGGTGATGGGCATAGTCGTTTTACAGTGGAAGGACTAATATTTTCGTAGTTCAGATCTACGGAGGAACAGAGTTAATTAAAACAGTCATTTCAGGCATTTAAAGTCCTCAAAAACCAAAATGGAGAAAATAACTTAAAACAGACGAAGTCCTTATTTTTTGAAATGGCGGGATAGGTGGTCCCCACCACTTAAGTTCCAATCAGAATCGCAAAAGTTTGTGAGTAGTGTCTTGTTGATGTGAAGATTTTCGATGCGATGCAATCACAATCGCAATCACAAATCGCAACATATAAGTTTCAACGTTCAAGTGTCTTGTTGATATGGCGGAGTTCCGCAAGCGAAACGGTTGTATATAATATACAACCAAAGTTTATGTTAAAATCACCCTCCACCATAGCCGAGGCCCGTGGGTCAACAAGACCATGCAGCATTATATTATATGATCGCGTGGTTCAATCGCAAGTCATGAATCGCGACCACTTTTGAATATGGCCCAATTGCGATTTGAAGTGGCGGACCCGATGGTCCTCTTATGGTGAAATTTATTGTTGTATCGCATCCGGATTCCAATTGCAATCGGAAGATCGGGGGTCGTGCATTTCGTTGAAGTTCTAGACCCGACACCATTTATATGGCGGATTTAATACATGGTCCATCGCATCCGGTTGATTGATCGCAATCAGAGTTTTTTTTTTTTTGTCGCGCATTTTGTTTAAAGCACGGACCCGACGATCTTATTACACCGTAGTTTAATGCACCATCACATCCGTTATGTAATCGCAATCGCATGTTCCGTCGAATGTTTGCGATGCGATCTAATTGCAATCGCAACATCACATATCGCTTAATCGCAAGTTTGTTTTTCAAAGCCGATCCGCCGATCGCCGATTGCTGACTGCGACGTGGTCCCCACTCGTACGTCATGCATTTGTTGTTTTTAAGTTCCGAAAAGGTTTTTATTTTTAATTCGGTTTTATTACTTAGTTTAAGTTTTACACATGTTTGGTAATGTTTTTTTTAATGTGTGCGACACATATAAAAGAAAAGGCCCTCGAGCCTGTAGCATTGTATTATTCTGTTTTTTTTTTTTGGCTTTGCACAACAGTGTGGGACAAGAAATACACAGCAGTGTTGTTTCCACAGTGATACAGAGAATTGGTTGGCATTGCATTTGTAGCAGTCCTTCTTTTGGAATCCCTCTCAGTGAGGAAGTTTGTAATTTTTTTTGAATGAAATAGAAATTTTCAAAGTGTTAAACTATGTCCTATGAGTGAAATTTCTTTTAATTTCTCTGTGTTTTAGAGGAGAGTTCTATTCTCTCCATTCTCAGAAATTCCAACATGGTATCAGAGCTAGTTCAGGCTCTTTGAAGGTTTCAAAGAAGTTGAAGAAGAAGAATACTTGTTGCAGTGTTTTCTCCAGCAGTGTGAAAGCTCAATAGAGGTCAAATTTCAGGTATTTCTCAAAGATAACAGAGCTGTTGTTTTTGTTTAAAAGGAGTTTTTACTTTCAAAAAAGGAAAGACAGTTTGTTTAAGTTCAGAGTTCAGTTTAAAAGCAATGGCTGGACCAAGCACTGGTATGAACATTGGAAATGTTCAGCTTCCACAATTTAATGGAAAGAACTATGATTATTGGGCCATTACCATGAGAGCCCTGTTTGTCTCACAAAACTTATGGGAGTTTGTAGAAGATGGTTTTGTTGAACCAGCTGATGAGCAGGCTTTTAATGCCTTAACTCAAGCAGAGAAGGATTTACTAAAGAGCAATAGGAAGAAAGATGCTAAAGCCCTCTACTATTTATATCAAGCAATAAATGAGAGTGTGTTTCCAAGGATAGCAGCAGTTAAGAGATCCAAGGAGGCATGGGAAACTCTGAAAGTAGCCTATCAAGGTATGGAGAAAGTTAAGACAACAAAACTTCAGTTGCTGAGAAGAGATTTTGAAACTCTTTGCATGAAAGAGTCAGATAATGTAGACACATTCTTTACACATGTGATTGGGATTGTAAATCAAATAAGATCCCATGGAGAAACTCTTGAAGAAAAAAGGATTGTGGAGAAACTTTTGAGGAGCTTACCCTCAAAGTTTGATGTAATTGTTACCACCATAGAAGAGACCAAATATCTCTCAAAGTTCACAGTGGATGAACTTCATGCCTCACTGATAACTCATGAACAGAGATTGAGCAGAGATGAACATTCATCTCTTGAGCACGCCTTAAGACCCAGATGCCTTCAGGAAGAGGAAGAGGCAGAAGCCATAATAGAGGTGGAAGGAACAACTCTTCACATTCACATGGAAGGAGCAACAGTCAAAATCAGAGCCACAACCAAAGCAACAGCCAGCAAGGTGGAAATCAACACCAACATGCTCATGGACAAAGGTACGACAAATCCAATGTCCAATGTCATTATTGCAAGAAATATGGGCACTATGCCAATGAATGTAGAAAGAAGAAAACAGGATAGAGAAGATGATGTTTGGTTCTTAGATTTAGGATGTAGTAATCATATGACTGGAAATAGAGAAATGTTTTCCAATCTAGATGAAGATATTAAATCAGAAGTAACCACATGGACTGATACTAAAATCTCTATCAAAGGAAAAGGCAGAGTTAGTATTCGAGCAAGAAATGGTGAGAAAAAATTTGTTCCGGATGTGTATTATGTTCCAGGTCTGAAATGTAATCTTTTGAGCGTTAGGAAACTCATAAACAAAGGTTACAATGTAATATTCAAATATGATGTGTGCACCATAGAATATATACCTCCAAGTAAGAAAATCATTGCTGAAATTCAAATGACCAGCAATAGAATGTTTCCTCTCAAGCTCAACATTGACTTGAAGGGAAAAGGGAAAAGCATAGTAGCTGTAACACAAGAAGCCTTTTAGAAGGAAGAGAAAGATGAAAATTGGTTATGGCATCTAAGATTCGGACACCTAAATTTCAGAGGATTAAATTTGCTGCACAGAAAATAAATGGTAAGAGTTTTACCATTGATTGAGAAGCCTAACAGCCTATGTGAAGGCTGCATCTTGGGAAAGCAACACAGAGAAAATTTTCCATCAGGGAAAAGCATAAGGGCAAAAGCACCCTTAGAGATAATTCACTCATATTTGTGTAGGCTGATGCAAACAGCATCAGTTTCATGCAGAAATTACATGCTGACCTTCATAGATGATTTCACAAGAAAAGTATGGGTTTATTTTCTGAAATATAAGAGTGAAGTCTTTCAGAAATTTTTCCATTTTAAAGCTCTTGTAGAGAAACAGAGTGGGAAGTATATTAAAGTTCTCAGAACTGATAGAGGAGGAGAATATATATCAAAGGAATTTTTGCGTTTTTGCAGAGAGAATGGCATACACAAGAAGTTTCCCACAAGGTACACACCACAACAGAATGGAGTTGCTGAAAGGAAGAATCGAACCATAATAGAAATGGTGAGAGGTATGCTGAAGGAAAAGCACTTTCTGAATGAGTATTGGGCAGAAGCAACAAACTGTGTTGTGTATATTTTAAATAGATGCCCTACAAAATCTGTGATGAACAAAGTTCTAGAAGAAGCGTGGAGTGGCAGAAAATAGGGAGTCTCCCACATGAGAGTTTTTGGATGTGTGGCATATGCACACATTCCAGACAAGTTGAGGAAGAAGTTGGATAGTAAGGGGGAGAAGTGCATTTTCCTTGGATATTGTGAAGATTCCGAAGGATACAGATTGTATAACCCATCCACAAAGAAGTTTATAATAAGTAGAGATGTGCAATATATTGAAGAGGAAGCATTAATAAAACAGTTAATGTTAAAAGTTGTTTATCTCATGATGAAGATGAGGGAGATGTGATTGAAATTAAAAACTCATCCATTGCACAACCTCCACCAACACAAGGACACCAAGGGATGCCTCAAGCGGCAGTGAGAACACCCTTGAGAAGAAGCGGGATTGCATCTCCAAGAACACTACGTGGAGCAGAATTAAGTGCTTCATCAAGCATGACTACACCAAGTGAAAGTGGAACAAAGTTCAGAAGTATTAATGAGATCTATGAGCAGGGAATAGCAAATGAAGGTATGAATTCCCTATTTTCTTTGTATTGTCAAGTTGATGATTCTATTCATTTTGAAGATGCTATTAAAGATAGAAAATGGATAAAAGCTATGGATGATGAAATTAATGCCATAGAGAAGAACAAAACATGGGAGTTGGTTTATCTCCTAGAAGGTAAAGAAGTCATTGGAGTTAAATGGGTCTATAAGACCAAAAGCAATGCTGAAGGAAAAATAGAAAGACACAAGGCCAGACTTGTTGTCAAGGGATATAAGCAGAAGCAAGGGATTGATTATGAAGAAACTTTTGCACCAGTTACAAGAATGGAGACAGTGAGAGAAGTGTTGTCCATAGCAGCACAAAAAAAATGGAAAGTATACCATATGGATGTAAAATCTTCATTTTTAAATGGAGTTTTAATGGAAGAGGTATATGTGGAACAACCTCATGGACATGAGAAGAAAGGTCAAGAGCATAAAGTCTGCAAATTGAAGAAAGCTCTTTATGGGTTGAAGCAAGTTCCAAGAGCATGGTACAGTAGGATAGACTCCTATCTACTGGAAAATGGATTTGAAAAGTGTGAGGGAGAACCCACCCTCTACATCAAAGAAAAGGATGGTAAGATGCTGATTGTTGTTTTATATGTTGATGATTTAATATTTACAGGTAATAATGACTACCTTATTGAAAATTGTAAAACAGTCATGAAATATGAATTTGAAATGAATGGCATGGGTTTGTTGAAATACTTCTTAGGAATAGAAGTAGAACAAAGTGAAAAAGGGATTTTTATTTCTCAAGCAAAGTATGTAAATCAGGTTTTAGAAAGATTTAATATGCAAGAGTGCAAAGCTGAAATTACTCCCACAGTAATGGGATTGAAGTTGAGTAAAGATGACAGCAGCAAGGATTTTGATCCAAGTTTGTATAGAAGCATAGTTGGTAGCCTCATGTATTTGACTACAACTAGGCCAGATATTATGCGTGCAGTTAGTTTAATTTCCAGATTTATGGAGAAGCCAAAAGAAGCACATTGGCAAGAAGCAAAGAGAATTTTGAGGTATGTGAAAGGAACTAAAAGATTTGGTATTTTATATATTGCTTCAGAAAATTCAGAATTAGTTAGATACACTAACAGCGATTGGGCTGGAAGTGTAGATGATCGGAAGAGCACTTCCGGTTATGTTTTTCATATGGGTTCAGGAGCCATTTCATGGGCTTCCAAGAAACAGCCTATTGTAGCATTATCTACAGCAGAGGCAGAATATGTGGCAACTACAGCAGTAGTGTGTCAAGCAATTTGGATGAGAAGAATGTTGAGAAGTTTATGTGAAGAACAGGTAAAATGGATAGTGATTTATTGTGACAATAGCTCAGCTATTGCATTGTCAAAGAATTCAGTATTTCATAAGAGAACAAAACACATAGATACAAAATTTCATTATATCATAGAATTGGTGAACAATGGAGAAATTGTTTTATAGCATTGTAAAACAGAGGATCAATATCCAGATATTTTAACAAAGCCATTGGGGCAGAAGACCTTTGAGTTTTTAAGAAAATGCTTGGGTATGATCGATAACCCAGCAGCTAACTTTAAGGGGGAGTGTTGAAAATATTAAAGTCACCTGCCAGCCTTGGGCAGGAAGAAAAGAGTACAAAGGCAGCAGCAGGAGACGTTTTTGAGTGCACAACACTATATATTAAAGAAGGATGGAAGAACAGTAAGGATGAATTAAATTTTTGATGGGCCGCAGCCACAAAATGGCAGAGGAGAATTAACTGGTGATGGGCATAGCCATTTTACAGTGGAGGGACTAAGATTTTCGTAGTTCAGATCTACAGAGGAACAGAGTTAATTAAAACAATCATTTTGGGCTTTTAAAGCCCTCAACAACCAAAATGGAGAAAATAACTTAAAACAGCTGAAGTCCTTATTTTTTGAAATGGCAGGAGAGGTGGTCCCCACCACTTAAGTTCCAATTGGAATCGCAAAATTTTGTGAGTAGTGTCTTGTTGATGTGAAGATTTGCGATGCGATGCAATCACAATCGCAAATCGCAACATATAAGTTTCAACGTTCAAGTGTCTTGTTGATATGGCGGAGTTCCGCAAGTGGAACGGTTGTATATAATATACAACCAAATTTTATGTTAAAATCGCCCTCCACCACAGCCGAGGCCCGTGGGTCCACAAGACCACGCGGCATTATATTATATGATCGTGCAGTTCAATCGCAAGTCATGAATCGCGACCACTTTTGAATATGGTCCGATTGCGATTTGAAGTGGCGGACTCGATGGTCCTCTTATGGTGCAGTTTATTGTTGTATCGCGTCAGGATTCCAATCGCAATAGGAAGATTTGGGGTCATGCATTTCATTGAAGTTCTGGACCCGATGCCATTTATATGGTAGATTTAATACATGGTCCATCGCATCCGGTTGATTTATCACAATCGGAGTTTTTGTTTGGTCGCGCATTTTGTTTAAAGCATGGACCCAACGGTCTTATTACACCGGAGTTTAATGCACCATCGCATGCACCATCACATCCGTTATGTAATCGCAATCGCATGTTTCGTCGGATGTTTGCGATGCAATCCAATCGCAATCGCAACATCACATATTGCTTAATCGCAAGTTTGTTTTTCAAAGTCGATCCGTCGATCGCCGATTGCCGACTGTGATGTGGTCCCCACTTGTACGTCGCGCATTTTCTATTTTTAAGTTCTGAAAAGGTTTTTATTTGTAATTCGGTTTTATTACTTTGTTTAAGTTTTACACATGTTTTGTAATGTTTTTTTTTAATGTGCGCGACACATATAAAAGAAAAGGCCCGCGAGCCTATAGCATTGTATTATTCTATTTTTTTGTTTGGCTTTGCACAGCAGTGCGGGAGAAGAAATACACAGCAATGTCGTTTCCACAGTGAGACAGAGAATTGGTTGGCACTGTGTTTGTAGCAGTCCTGCTTTTGGAATCCCTCTCAGTGAGGAAGTTTGTAATTTTTTTTGAATGAAATAGAAATTTTCAAAGTGTTAAACTCTGTCCTGTGAGTGAAATTTCTTTTAATTTCTCTGTGTTTTAGAGGAGAGTTCTATTCTCTCCATTCTTGTTATGGAATTCTCAGAAATTCCAACATGAATGGCTACATGTCGGTTGTAGTGGGGTGGTCTGCATATTTTATTATGTCGTCACCTTCTTCCTTGTGGATAGATACTCTTTTGAGTTGGAGAACAGCTCCACGAGCCCGGATTTGACTTTGGATCCTGTGTTCAACAGTATTTCACAGCCACCAATTCTGCGTTCGATGACACCATTTCTATACATGGTGGAACAGATCCTTTGTTCTGTGATCAATGGGGTCTGGGTCTGAGGGTATTTTTGTAGCAACGAACCACTTGATGGTGGCGGCAACCATTCTTGGAATCCTAGTAACTCCATGATGGTCAATCCTCACTCACTTTGCTTGAATATTAGTATTGTTTATGAATTGCATCCCAATTCGGGGTAATTTTTGCAACACCGTTGCAGTGGCCACCATATATATATTATTGAATGTTTTGTTGCTTACAACTTTTCCTTAGTTGTAGGAGTGGGATTGATAATTTAAGTGCAATTTACACGGTGTATCCCTCTTGGTTGCATAACCAGCTGGTTCAATCAGTGTGAAAAACCTTTTTCTAGTCAAACATGGGCTCTTTAGGAAACCCCAATGATCACTATATCTCATTTATTTTCCCTTTCATTTCTTGTGTTTAAATGTTTGTTTGGTAGAAGTGGGACTTAAATTTTAGGGGACTTGTTTGTAAAATTTGTTTCTTTTAAGTTTTATTCATGGAAAGGAAGAAGCTAACTCATGATGAAAAAATAACTGCTGGCAACATGTCTTAGTAGTGTGAGGGAATCTAGGCACATGATAAACTTTCATTTGAAATTGTTTCCTTTTAGCATAATTTATTTATTTATTTAAAAAAATTTATTTTCAAGGTGTTGTAAGAACCTCCCTTGCTAATTTATGTGCTAGACAGGTATTATTACCATCAAGACGTATTTAGGATTGATCAAGAGTATGAATAATTTTCCTCCATGAGATCTCTCAAATTCTAGCAACAACTAGAAATATCTCTACATCTTAGGAAGAACAAATATCGGCATCATTCAAATACATACCTACAATTTAAAAAGCAATAAAATGCAAAATGATCCATGATTCACCTCCAAAATAATATCCATAGGCCTTATCTAATCACCCTTTCTAATTTTCCAAGGAGACCAAAGAATCATGGAATAAATTTAATGGACATAAACCATTATGACCATATATCAAGAAGTTATTGACATTCCTATCATCAAATCCTTGATGCACCTAGGAGACTAATCACACAATACAAAAATATATACATGGCATGGAAGAGGAGGACATGTAGAGTGGATCAAATGAGCGAGAGAGCCATAAACATAATGAATATATTGAATGTTGATTGAATATGACCATCAAATCAAAGCACTAGTATGTTCTTCAACAACCCTTCTCATCATATCACTCGAAGTAGCTAGTCTCTCATGCTCTGGCATATATTAAAGCATACTTTTCATACTTGAGTATGAGTACATTTGTTATCTTGTTGCACACATGGATTCACTAGAAATATGCATACACTTGAGAAGATGTTTCCATTTTACAGTAAAGTAGGATAGTGTAGGAGAATAAGTAGATGAAATAATAAAGATAAAAATGAGTCTAACTATGAAAGCTAGGAAATTGACATAGTTAGACAAGGAATTTGTTGGAAACTAGGTTACTCACTGGAAAAGTTCTTAATAATATTTGCATCATTTTGTTTATCCTCTCAAAATCCTTCAATTTTTAATGCTCAAGTTGGCTATTGTGGGATGTAATAATGCCTTCTTGCTAATGATTCTTGACCCATCAACCTCAACGCTTTATCTAGATTTGGGACTAGAGACTCCTTTTAGTACCTCGAGGCTTGCACACATTAATGACAGGTTCTCTCATTGAAAATAGTGGGAATAGATCAATGTACCCTAATTTTCAGATCTCGAAGGTGACTCAAATTCAAAACATTCATTTGTACCTAGAAATATGTACTAGGGTACCTTAAGAATCATTGACATTAATGGTAAACTACATAGAATTTTATAATGACATACATTAATAGCTAATAATCCAGTGATCTCTTTCAATTCTCAACTCTAGCACATCCATTCGCATGGATAGAGTTGTACCATGGGTTTAGTTTTGATGAATATTTTGTGAAGCATTCAATAATAATTACAACTTTTAAAAATTTGTAAATACAAGGGGAAATTTTATCATTGGATAGTTAGGGAAACACCAAATCTAGTCATCATCTACCATGTTCATGCACTTACAGGTTTCCTGTGACCACTATGCAATCTCATAACAATATATATTTTCCATACAAATCATCATCATATACTCAATAATCATTGGAATCATCCTTTTAACACACCAATCATCATACATGAACATTACTTTGTTTTGAATAAGTTCGTTAGTACAAAAGTCTCAGATTTAGTTATTTTCATGCTTAAAAGCTTAAAGCATACAGGTAAAAATCGAGGTAAAAAAACAACTTGAATATTTTTAATTTTTTGAAAATTTAGGGAATGAAGATAATAAATATTGTAATCTTATCCTACAATTTAATTTTGTCTCCATTTTTCCAATTATTTCATCCCTCACTTTGTGTCATTGATTTTATAAACCACTTCCTTAATCCATTTTGTTTATACATCTTATTCTGCTAAAGACCTAACCCAGTTACCAGACCAAAAATTTGGACTTCTTGGTCTAAATTAAGAAAATTATTTACAAGGAACACCAACTCAACTTTATAGTGTTGATGTGTTTGTAGTAATTGTTTACTTTTACCCCCATTCTAAGACCAATACCATCCTACACTACCTTCATATTTCTCCAGGCTTGTCCCTACCATTTGGTTGTTCCTATTTTCTTTGGAAGCCTCATTGAACTAAAATGTTTCATTTCAAGTAACCTTTCATAAAAATAATATATATAATCCAAGGTTTTATCTTTCTAACTTCAAACCTTCTTTGTCTATTTTTCGCTATCGAGTTATCTTTGAAATCACTTTTCAGGCCAAACAATAGAGTGGTTAAGCCCAAGACTAAGTTTCATGGAATATTTTCTTGTAATAATTGAAAACCTTGTCATATAATTGAATATCACAAGAATACAAATTACTTAAAGGATGCTCACTCTTCTATATATTACAAAAAATATCCATCACAAAAGGAAAAAATGTAAATATATCAAGATCAAATTCGCTGATGCTTGCCTAGATCGCCTGATACATGGGATGGGATCTTATATGCTTCAATGTTTATCAATGGAAAAGTATTGAAGGCATGAATATTAGTAGTGAAATTTAATTTTCATGAAGGTTCTTTATTGGTCAATTTATAAGCTTGCTTTTCTAACATAAAAATCAATTTTAGTTGGAGTATTTATGAAAGAGGGTTTGATTTCCACATCATATATATATATATATATATATATAATACTTTTGTAAGTGAGCCCCAAATCTTCAAGAAGAAATGATGCCAATAGATCTCATGCTAAGGCTCTTATCATTGTCAAAGTTATGGTCATTGTTATTTTGATCTACTTTGGATAAAATATTGACATCCACAACTTTAACTAGAATCAATATCCATGCATGATGGCAGAAGATTTGACACCACAACCAACAAAAGGACATACCCATCTGGAAAAAAATATTTGTTACCTTCTCTTTAGAACAATGGAAATCTTGGTGATATACTCTTGAAGGGTAAGGAGTATGTGTTGAGATAAATATTCACTCTCAATATTTTGAATCATTTGGTCAAAATTATGAATGAATACTACAGGGAGGTCACTCCCAAAACACTTGCGGATGTAAAATAAAATACTCATATCTCTTATAAAGGGATGTTTTAGCTTCTGAAGCTTGCACATATTCCATTATATGGTCTTCATGCATGGTGGATTAGGCTATTTATCCTTTTAAATTTTCATATTTTTGATGTTGATGTTGGAAAGAAGCATGAGGAATTGTATTAGAGTTGAAGGTGAATCTCAAAATGGAGGAAAATAGTAAAATCACTCTTACACTAAAATCCAAACTTTCTCTAGGATTAGCAATTCCAAGTCCTTGATCACCAAATCGATGTTGAAATATGGACAAGACTTGGAGCTAAATATATTGTAATATTGCAACCATTTTTTTTAAAGGAGTACTATGTATTGAATCTCAGCAGATCTCCAGATCAAATGCACACTCTGCTTCATGGCTCACCACATAGCTTGTCAAGCACATGTTGATCTATAAGAAAGCATAATACATGTTTTAGGATGACTAAATGAGTCCCTTTAAGGTTGGTTGAAAGAAATACCATCATCATGGGAATCAAGCCAAACATTCTGCAAGTATTTGATTTTGGTTTGGATGTATGGCCAACATTATAAGGATCACTAGGCATTCAAAGCATGATTATGTCTAAAAAAGGAAAATTATGTGATAAAGGAGATGGCTATGAGATACAATGATGTCATTAGGAGTCAATATATTCTAGGTTATTCTCACAGTCTTGAGTTGGGAACCTCAAAATAATTCTGATTAAATGAATCTCCATAATGTATGCAATAATGTTATGGTTGCATTCAGTATTTTGGGAGCTCTTTTGATAATTAATGGGAGAATGCATAAAGTGATTCCAATTTGGTAAAAGAGATATTTAGACATGGGGATTACCAACAATTTTCAAAATTTTAACGAGTATTTTTTTTTCAATATAGTTAATAATTTCCTTCTCATCATCATTGTTTTACGAAAGTTACAATTTCTATAATGGATTGGGAATTTTTGTAATCTTAAAATTCAAGAGACACTTTGATGGTTGGTTTTTATTATTTTTTTTCACTTGATGAAAGGTTTAGTATAAATTTTTTATACTGATAAGGCATGTGGACGTTTCACATGCATCCTCTATTTTTCATCCCCACGTTAGATCCCTTTTTGGATCAATCCTTTTTGCCATAAGCCCTATCATTTTTACTTAAGGTCATGCAAAAGTGAAAGCATGGAATAAATGTTGAGTTGCCATTTTTTCGTCTTTTTCACCATTCAAAATACCCATTTTTGATCATTTTACCTTATCCTATCATATATTCACTTCCCGTCTTACTATGATTATGTATAAACAAACCATGATAAGCTTACAAATGTTAAAGTAGTTAATTATCATTATTTCCCTTCATGAATTAGAGAGGATTACAGTTGGTTTTATTATTAACAGTTTTTTCCTAGTCCTATCCTTGTAACTCCTATGCAATCTTCTAGCGAACTGTCAGGTCCCTATAATACTAGTGTAGCCCCCTATTTTTATTCTTGCGCCAATGGAGCCCCCATATTATGATTTCTATGCCACATAGAATCCAACTATTGTTATTGTTGTGTCCTTACATTATTATTGTTATGTAGGTGTCACGCATTATTTTCTCACCATGACATTTGACCACTCATATGGGTCTATCACCACCTATATCATGTTCCCTTAGAATTCAAAAACCGGAATGTTCTTGAATCAAGTCTTGAAATTGAAGAAAAGTGCTGTAAAACCCTTAAAAGTCTACCTGTGTGGTTTTTCTAGCCTTTCCCTGCACATGTGCTGCTGTTTGGTAAATAAACTACGGAAACCCCCATGCTTTTTACCATTATTACCTGCGCACCCCCGCAAAAAGCAGATAAAAGAAAAAGTAAATTCTAGAAGCCTAGCTGGCTTAATATTCTCCCAACTGGAAGCTTATAGAGTCGCAATTAGTTCCAGCTTTATCCCTCCAGTCATGGAGCTTATCCCTTGTTCCATGGATCTCAAATCCCTTCATGAGAGGAATCCATCCCCCTATTCATGGAACTGAAACTACCTCCATTTCCCTATAAATTGAACTCAAGTTTCAGGTTGAAGGGTAGATTGTAAATGAATTGCTGAAGAGAATTCATAAGAGTGCATACTTTCTATGCTAGTGAGCTGTTGTTGGCATGAGAATGATCACACCCTTGTGTCTATAACTCCATACTTGTATTCAGAGAGGAAGTCTTATCAAACTGAAGGAGAAACGATTGTTCAGGACCCCGAGAGAAATATGTACAACATTAAGGCATCAAGTTGTAATATTACTCTTTTTATTCAAGATAATACATATGGATCTCTTTTTCTCATTAATTTTTTCTTATGCTTATTGAAATAACATCAATACTTATATTCCTTGATCACTAAGTTGGATTATCTTTTCTTGATTATTATATGTTGCAGATGCTTTGATCCTTTTGTCTTATCTTTGATTGTAGGTTCTACTTATTGGAGAAACCACTTTGGAGCAACGAGATAAAATACTACATCGAACGTTTGGATTTCAAGGTAGGGGCATGTCCTCTCTAATTTCTTATAATAATTATAAAATGCAATTAATCTAGATAAAAATGTTTCCAAATGGATGTTTGTTTCTAGCTACTCGTTGAGCACTACAGAGATCGCTCTTGTCCACAACAGGGATTAATCCACGTAACAAAATGGCAACCATACTGGGGATCTAGAGCTTAGTTTTATTTATTTATTTTCAGTTTTCATTTTAGAGTTTTCTGATTTTGACTTCTATGAGTCGGGTTGGGTAGATGAATTTTAAAAATCCCTAAAAAGAAAGTTTATTATTTATTTTTTTCAAGTTTTTTCCTTTCCTGCGCGATTTTTAGCAGAAAACAGTGTGGAATCATGCGCATATTTTAGTTCAATTTAGTGCGCATGTGCTCTATCTTCAACAATAAACTATGCACCCTGGGAAAATTTTTGAAAAAATTATATCTCTCTTTTTTTAGAGCTAGATAACTTGATTCTTTATATTTTCCCTGATATATCTTAGCTGTCAAATCTTGTGTGAGAATTTATTTTCAACAAATTTTGCGTTTGTGTGATTAATCATCCTATTTTCATTTTATAAGTGATAGTTTTCCCTAATTTATTGTTGGTCCATACAAAAGATACCTTCATTTACCTGAGCTTACTAGTATGATGACATTGTCTTTTTGAGCCATTAGGATCATTGCAAACCATAATTTTATGAAAATTGATTCCTTTTTCATTTGCAAATTTGAAAGAGATTTTAGCTTAGATGAAGCCTAATATAACACCAAATCATTTTTGGATTTTCTAATTTCTGCTGAGATAAGTAGAAATTTTTCTTAGTCTAATCACAAACTAGGAGAAAACATCCTCAAGCATTCTAGATAGACTTCAAAATTAGATTTTTCTTTGATTTTTAAATTTACGTTTTTAGAGTTTTTTAGAAATTGTTTTCTTTTGGAAATGGTTTGTTTATTAAATTGTAGTTTTTTTAATTTTATTGTTCGAGGAATTTTATTTCAAAAGAGTAATTGATCATTCTTAGAAATTGAGTTCTTTATGAAATCATATTCTTTTTAAGGATTTTGTTTATGAATGAATGAATTGGTGCTTTGAAAATCGATAAATCTCTCAATCCTTCCCTTAAATAAGATTCATTGAAAAGAAAGAGTTTCACTTCTCATTTAGATGCATTAGAGTATTTTTGAGTCGGGTCACAAACATCATTAAATTTTCAACTCCATACCTTTTGTCTTAAGCAACAACCAAATTAATACAACACGTTAATAAAATCAATCTAGATATTTTACATTTTCTAAGGCTCATTTCACCAACATATCTTAGGCTAGTGTTTTGGAATAGGTTGTAATGAACATTCCAAAACAATTTAAGCTAATAAGTAGAATCTTGCGGTTGGAAAATCCAATTATAGCATTTGTGCTCTGGGAAGCTCTTCTTAAAAGAGTCAAGCATGAGATCATGTCAAAACTAGTGAGGTAATCATACCTATCTCATTGGGAAAGATAGAAAATGTACACGTAATACAAACGGTAAACCTCGTATTAACCATTGTTGAGGAGCCTGGGGTCACTTGTTGGTAAACCTTGGATTTACCATATCAAGGAGCCTTCAAGGGGATTGAGCTTGATACTCTACTATTGCATGTATATTAGATCATAGAATGTTCCCCAGGTACATTTTTTTCTGTTGTGACCATAGAGACCATAATATTCACGATTTTTCCCAAGGGGATGGTGGAGGGAAGGTCCCACTATACCTGGAACAAACGTCGGCTAGGCTCACTTGGACTTTTCGGAGAGTACTCTTCACTTTGAGATGGCATAAGTGGAGGGACTTGCACCAGACTGTTTTATTAAGCAGGTTGTCGGGGTAACTTTTCCAACCGCAAAGTTTTCCACATTAGAATTCTACGACGTCGGACTTCATCATAAAGTTTTTAGTGTGGAAACATATTTTTTATGTGTGGATTGTCTCTTAGATTTTGTAAGCATGTGTTCAATTTGATTGTTTCCTTAGCGACTTTAGGTTTATTTTGTTGAAATTTTTTTTTTCGTGTGTTAATCATTAATCGTTACTCAATTACTAAGACACTCCCATAGAATGCAGGGGAAACCCCCTCAGTACACACCAAGTCAATTAGAAAAGATTAAATCTGAAAGAGGTCAACCATCAGGAATCGGATATACTGAACAAGGGGATACATTAATAATTATACCTCCTGATTACGAAGTAAACCAACCTCAAACTGAAGAAAAACTAGAAATTTTGGAAGTATCCATAGTTGAATCTATAACTGGTGAATTTTAAGATAGTCAACTTATTAGACCCGAGATATCTATACCTGAAACTGAATCTACTTCATCTGAGTCAACTTCCGAGTTCATATCCTGAACCCCTAGTCGTCCTCATTCACCTCGAGTGAAGTTTCGCATCACTAAGAAGCTTCCTCCTGGTCTCATTAGTATCGAAGAGATTAATAACACAAAAGAAGAGGTTGTACTTCCTTCACATCAAGAATATTTAGATCTAAGGCAGAGTGAATCGATTTACCATTATATCCCTTTTAAACTAGATCCTTGGTATTCTCAGTTAACGAACTTTCTACATAATTCCGGTCTCAATTATTCGCCACCTATTATTCCTTTTTACTCCATAGCCAGAGGTAGATATATGCCTTCATCAAACATGTCTGGTGAGTCATCCATGTTTTCTTCATCGCTAGAAACTTTTTGTATGGTGGTCCATCAGTTCCTTCAGGATACCAATCACTTTTTGGTACTTTCTTAGGAGCATCTCCCTCTCCCGAAAAAATTATACAATAAACTGGTCTCAATGAATTTGATGCATAAAATTTGACAATGGAACAAGTCTACATGATGTTTGGAAATATTCCTATCCCTGACCCTCAAGGTAGCAATTTACTGCCTGGGGGGCAACCTCAAGGGTAGTATTTACCTTAAGAATAGTATCCTCCTCAAGGGAAATAATTTGTACCAAGGCCACAGCCTCTTCAAGGGTAGTACCCTACGTGAGGGAAACATCCTTTTCAAGGACAACATCCTCCTTTGGGGCTGCGTTTTTATCAAGAACAACAATTAATTCAAGGAGGTCAACCTTTTAGTGGAAATTATCCAAAAAATTATCAAACTTACTTTCCAATCCCTCAACCTTGTTATGGCCAACCTTACGCACCACAAATTTTGATGGGAGCTACTTATATTGGAGTCAACATGGTGTGGAATCCATCATTGAATCAACAGAATTTGCAACCTACTGTACAAGTACCTTATAATCAGCGTGGTCAGCCAACTGGTTATACCCAAATCCAGCAACCTGTCCAACCTACGGTTCAAGTTATACCTCAGGTATATGTACCTAGTAGTATTCAACAACCTAGTCCAAGTATGCCTACAAATCCTATCCAAACTACTACATCAACTTCTGTTCAACAACCTAGTACACCTATCCCTGGAGTTTCCCAAATCCCTATTGCTGTAGGCCCTCAAGTAACAACATCAACTATATCACAACCAATCCCTCAAGTCTGTGTTCATCAACCTAGACCTACAACTCAGTCTATTGTTCAAACCTATGCAGGAAAACATGGTACAAATAAAATTGTAACAAGCCAACCTTATACAAGTCAGTTTGTTTATCAACCGTATCAAGGGCAATATCGATATGGACCCGTACGAACAAATCCAGTATACCAAAATCAACCATACCCTGGTTATACATATCAAGTACCAGCTCAACCTCAATTTGGTATGACTAACCCTATTTATCTAGGAGGGATTTCAATTCCAACTGCATAGGCTATTCCAGGCTACCCTATATATCCTCCTTCCGATACTCGTATCGTTCCTCAAGGTTATCATTTTACTCAACAGGACCCTAACCGTTGGTTACCATTCATTGCAACTTTGGACTTGCTAGATTTGTCATGCCTCATGAACGATCCGATTTATTATCTTCTATTTTAGCTGCCAATGCCGAATAATTTTCCCGGTGATAATCCTAAGTTTGAAGGAAAATCAAGACAAGACCCCTCAAATCATATCATGACTTACCACCTTTGGTGTGTATCCAACTCTTTAATTGATGATTCCTTTTGATTGAGATTATTTCAAATAACATTGATAGGCTTAGCTGCAAAGTGGTATATTGAACTACCACGTGGCTCATTCAACAATTTCAACACATTAGCAAAAAATTTCTTAACACACTTTCAGTTTCCAGCCCATTACAACAATGGCACAGAACTCCTAACTTCATTAAAACAAAGTATGTCCACATTCATTTCAGATCACATAAATGAATGGAGACATAGACAACGTTTAGTGAAATTTTTCATTCCGGATCAAATCTTGGCAGAATGGTTTATCAAATCATTACTTCCAAATATTACTGAAGATGTAGCTAAAGGAGGTGTTGTTAGAGAAGAACAGGTCATAGCTCAAGCACAGTACTTAGACCTTGTATATACACAGTCTGGTACTTTATACGAAAAAACTCCTGACTTGCTATGTCCAGGTTAAATAACTACAACTCCTTCTAGTTCTCATTCTGTAGACAGTGTAATTGGCACAGTTAGCACTAACAAGAGTAAGAAGAATTCATCCAAATCTACTTCTCCCATTATAACTTTACCAAATTCACTAAAAGGAGATTCTTCCCTTGAAAATTCTACCAAGATTCATGTTTTAGACTCATCCACAGCTAAATCTAAAACTATTAATAAGAAGAAAGGAAAGAATAAAAACAAACAAACTACATCTCCCAAAGAAAAATCAGAAAAGAACGAACCAATAGATGAAAAACGGAAACCTCGTTATACTTTCCTTATCTGTGACGAGGATCACTATACCAAAGAGTGTCTACATCGGTCCGAGGTTTATATGTTTGTCAAAGGTTCACCCACACTCGCTGTCTTGAAGGATAATTTTCCCACTCAAGATAGTAAAATGATAAGATCTTCTTCAAATTCATCGAAAGATATTTTAATGATGTCTCAAGTCATGGTTGCAACATGATCTCAAGACTATGGAACTAGAAATATTGTAAATGGTAAAGAGATAGGAAATTCTAGTCAAACACCAGCCATGCCTCCTTTAGTTTTTGAACCACTTCAAATAGAGAAACCTAATCCTGATTTAGTGATTAAACTGCTTGCTAAAGGTGTACTTCGAAATTCAGATTTCAATCCACATGCGAGAGCTGCTCAGAATTACAACATTGTTGAATATTTGGTGATATCTCCTTCAACAATATTGGCCTTAGAAGTGCTACAATCATGTCCAACACAAAGTAAATTACTATTATCATCTATCAAAGCTATTGATCCTCAGGATTTGAACATCATGGTATTTGACCTCAAAAATTTCACACCGAGACTCCCTCATCAGATGGCTTTTCAGATTCGAGTATTATTCAAATCCAGACAAGTTTTTTGTACTGTAATTGATGATGGGGCATCTACGTGTATAATGTCATTAAATTATTGGAAAAATCTTGGTTCTCCAACAGTCAAACAATCACCAGCTATCCTTAAAGCCTTTGATGGAAGAGGATTTCATCCATACGGAATACTCTAGGATCTACCTATAGAAGTAGAAGGAAAAACTGTTAATCTAGAGGTGGAAGTTGTTGATGCTCCTCTTGATTACAACCTTCTTTTGGGTTGTATTTTGTCCTATGCCATGAATTTTGTGATTTCATCAGTCTTTCGGGTATTCATGTTTCCTCATAAAGGAAATATTTTGAAAATAGATCAGTTGTCATACTTTTCATTTGCTTCTACAGAAAACATCCAACATGTCGGAAAAATGACTATCCCATACAAAGATGTTGGTGTAGGACTAGTGAAGGATTCCACTCTCATGGGAACTTTCTCCATACCTCCACCCAACGTATTGCAAACAATTTCCAACATCAATATGATCTCATCAAGCACTATACCATTTGATGACACTTGGGTAGTTCCTTCAAAATCAAAATGGAATTCTTTCAATGGCGAGATGCCTTTTAGTCCTTTTGAAAAGGCATATGTATCAGTACAATGATATTCTAACACACTTTTAACTAATCCTGATCAAAATAATGTGATCAAAGAAGAATAATATTCTCTATCAAGCTTAGCCTTGACATCATTTTCAGATCCCTTTCAACATGTACTTAACACTAATGAAAATTTTCAAGAAATTTTTTCATCAGATGAATTACCCTGGGATGATCTACATCATAGATCTTCATTTTTACCTGATCTTGATAAGTTTGAAAACAATTTTTCATCTATTTTTACGATTGATTATGTCAAGGAACCAAAAAATCTGATATCCTTTTAAACATTCAGATTCTGAGACTAATTTGGGAAATATTTGTACAACAGATCCTAACGACATACTAGTTAAACCTGGAATTATTGAAAACATTCATATAGGTGATTCTTATACAATGGAAGAAATTAACACTTACAAAGCCCTGTTTCAAGAATTCCAAGACATTTTTTCCTTGTCTTACAAAGAGATGCCAGGCATCGATCCTAATATTGTAATTCATGAAATTAAGACATACCCGAATGCCAAGCCTATTAAACAAAGATTACATCCAATACATCCGCAGAAAGTTGTGACTATCAAAGCTAAAATTGAAAAGCTATTACGAGCAAGATTTATTTATCCAATTCCATTGACAGTTTGGGTATCTAACATAGTTCTCGTTACAAAGAAACAAGGGACTATAAGAGTATGTGTTGATTATAGGGACATTAATAAAGCATGTCCAAAAGAAAATTATCCTACACCCTATATCGACCAAATTATTGATGATTGTGCCAGAAATGAGATATTCTCATTTATGGATGGATTTTATGGCTATAATCAAATCAACATTTTCCCTGTTGATCAACCAAACACAATGTTTATATGTCCCAAGGGGACTTTTTATTATTGCAAATTACCTTTCGGATTAAAAAATGTTGGTGCAACTTTTCAAAGAGATATGCCTTATTCTTTTCATGATATCAAACATATTGTACAACCTTATCTAGATGATTTACCTGCTCATTATTTATGTAGAGATGATCATCCTACACACTTACGAGCTATTTTCATGAGATGTAGGCATTACAAAATTCATTTGAATCCGCACAAATGTGTTTTTTGTGTAAAATTAGGATGATTATTTGGATTCATCATTTCAAATGATGTCATTCATGTCGACCCAACAAAGGTTGAGGATCATCAATTTACCTCCACCTTCCACTCTTCGCCAGCTCCAAAGTTTGCAAGGGAAATAAAATGTTTTACGTAGGTTTTTCCCGAACTATGCTGAGTTAACAAAAGGTTTTACCCGGTTGTTGAAACAAAGTGCTCCTTTTATTTGGGATGAGATTGCTGATAAATATTTTGATGCACTAAAACACGCGTTGACCCATGCATTGTTATTGCATCCGCCCAATTACCACTAGGATTACTTTTTATACTTAGCCGCCTCTAATTCCACCATTGGAATGGTCTTGGTTCAGGAGGATGAATCTCACAATGAACATGTGATCTATTATCTAAGTTAGAATCACAATCCGAAGGAAATCAAATATTTGCATGTGGAGAAATTCGCCTTGGCAGCAGTTCAAGTTGTCCAATGATTCCATCACTACACATTGCTATGTAAAACAACTGTGATATCTAATTGCAACCCGATGATGTATATCCTGACAAAAAAATTACTCAGGGGAAAATAATCCAAATGGATTTTCATCCTACAAGAGTTTGATTTGGAATTCAAGAAATCTAAATCAAATAAATCACTAGTGTTTGTTGAGCTTATGTGTGAATTTCCCATTTCCGATGAATCTCTTTTTCTCACCAATACTTTAGACCCATGGTATGGAGATATCATTATATATCTTCAAACCCAAACCTTTCGCCCCGAGCTTTCACGTTCATATCGACAGAGAATCAAATAACAATCACAATAATACAATATTGTTAGCAACACTCTTTATCGTCGTGGTGCGGATTCTATTTTCCAACGTTGTATAAATAACGCAGAGGCTAAAAAGGTTTTAAATGATTGCCACTCTAGAGCATATGGTCGTCATATGCTTGGGTTTCCCACAACCCAAAATATATTTTGCGTTGGTTATTTTGGTCATCCTTATTCAAATATTGTATCATTGCGGTCTGAAAATGCTACAACTGCCAATTTTTTTATCGAAAGATGCGTCCACCTCTAACTCCTCTTCACCCAATCATTGTTGTCAGTCCTTTTGGGAAATGGGGCATTGATTTCATTACATGTAACCCTCACTTGGTTGGGGGGCATGGGTAAATTATTCTTGTTGTAGATTACTTTATCAAATGGGCTGAGGCAATGCCTACATTCGTGGCTGACGACAAAACTACAACTATTTTTCGTATTCAATCATGTGATTGCTCGTTTCGGTGTGCCTCAAGCTATTATCATAGACCATGGGAGTCATTTTCGAAATATTATGATCGCCAAAATTTTCGATCAACTTGGCTTACTCCATGATAATTATACTCTGTATTACCCACAGGCTAATGGTCAAGTTGAAGCCATCAAAAAGGTTTTAACCACCATGATTAAATGAATTATCAGAACTCATAAATCAAATTAGCATACCATGATTTTTTTGGCACTATTGTCATACACAACCTCTACAAAAACTGCTATAGGTTTCACTCCTTTTCAACTTGTCTATGGTATAGAAGTTGTGATACCCATTGAATGCGAAATTTCGTCATTCAAATTAGCCATTGAGTTGTTACCAGCTACCACTGAAGAGGAGAAACGCTTTCTATACTAAGCACAATTAGATGAGACTCGGTGCACTACTACACTGGCTGTCGAAGCTCATAAGAAACGTGTGAAAGCTCAGTATGATCAAAGTGTTGACCCTCATGTTTATATAGAAGGTGACCTAGTTTTAGTATACGATCAAGCTAACGATAAGCTATGCACTGGAAAATTTGAACCGATGTGGCATGGTCCCTATATTGTCAAGCGTGTGCTTATAAAAGGACCCTATGAATTAATTGATTATGATAGGGTCTCTTTAGATAAGCCCAGGAAATGATCTTTATCTTAAGAGATATTATGCTTGAATTTTGTGTGAAGATCTCTCTTGTACAATAGTTACTATTTAGAGTAGCATGCCTTAGATCATATAAGTGTGTTTAGATTAGTTTTTCTATTACTACTATCGTTGCTTATATTTATTACTCTTGATATTGCAGATGTCAACATCCCTTCAAACATACATTGGTTTTGTTTATGGTGCATGTCGTAGTACACGGAATATCTCTTCCGCGGCTTGGGTTATCTATTCACCCACCGATGAGTTAGTTTCTATTCATGGGATATGCCTTGGTCAAAAAACAAAAAATATTGCAGAATATAGTGTAGTCATTGAGTTACTATATGATTGCATTTCATTTGGTATTCGATGGTTGATCATTAGGTTGGATTCACAACTCATTGTATTACATTTAAACAGAGTTTATGAAATTATAAATCCAGTGCTATTAAGATTAATTTTGAAGGTTCTCTTGGAACGACAATTTGATTATAACGAATATCAACATATTTCAAGAAATTTAAACACATTAGCCGATGCATTAGCTGATAATCGTGTTCTAAATATAAATTTTCAACATTAACAAATTAAACCAAAACAACATTCAATTCATGTTGAACAAGATACTCAGAGAACGAAAGTAGTAATATCATTAGGATAGATTAGTTTATTTTCAAAAAATATTACATTGTCTATGATCATAGGTTCAAACACCTTATGATCTAATAGATATTGATACAAAAAAAAATATGTCGATCTAAAATGACCATCAACTATCTATGATGATGATCATGGTAATAGACTATAGCACATGTCACCTTGCTCAGAAATATCTTGAATGGACCTGGAACACCTATCATGTGTCTCTGAATCTTGACAGGGATATCATCTATTCCCGTATTAGGAATATATATGGTCAACCTCTCAAGGTTGTGCTCCATGTCTACTAGGATCTCTGTTGCCTGGTCCTGTGGAGGTGCTACAGGATGTGCTTCTCACCTATCAAAGCAACAAAGTGTATCTGGTCGTTGTGGACCGCGATCTGCATTTAAATATTTTTGTCGATATTGGATGATAAAAATAAAATAAAAATTAGATTAAAAAAAAATCAAATAATTTACTAACATGTTTCGTCCCACTGTACCCTTGGAGGCAAAGATTTTTTAGGATCACCCCTGTAATCCATTCCTACATAAGGAAAGTCTTCGATTGTGAAGACTTGGTTCTTAAGCCACATGAAATATGTCAGAGTAAACTGAACTACTGAGCCACCCTTGCCACCATGGCGAGCCATTAATGCTACCCATCGCACCATCTAAGGTTCCTGAGGAGCCCCACTATCTACTGGAATCAACCGAGGAGCGAGAATGGCGCCATATCTGAAGTTTTCAACTTTGCATTCTTTGCTCTAGTCAATTGACCTTTCATATTGGCCAATACTCCTTTGCACCAGTTGAATATGGTTCATCCAAGACACTTGACTGTTGTTTGCATTTTTTATTTAGTAGCCACATGAGGAGTTGAACTCCCGCAAAATTTAGCCACTATAAATGCTATCACTTTGAGATCCAATCGCAAGATAGTTTTAATATCTATGGGACCATCCTTCAAATCTGAATCATTGCTACAATATTGTTCTTTGTAGCTAGCAGTAGGAAGGCCTCCCTATCTGGCCCAAAATAAGGATATGCTTCTTCCTCTCCAGGACAATCTGGTAAGGAAATAAATGTGCTCTAGCTCAATCTCGAGCTGGTGGTCACCAATTATGAAGCATTGGTTTTGAACATCCCACATCTTTACAAGCCAAACCATTAACTCCACTTGTGCCTTAATCCCTTGGACAGCCAAGAATTTGTATAAACCACAATTCTTCAATGCACGCATGATTGTATTTTAATCCTTGGCTTCATTATCTATGAGCTCTTGTTTGCATTCTCTCCACTCCAACATGGTGAAACAACGTACAAATAAAAAAATTTAACAGTTATAAACATTTGGAGAAAAATTGAACCACTTCTAAAGATAAATTTGAATTTTTAAAATGTTCATGACCCCTCCACAAGTTCTGTGCACAGACAGTGTGGACGTCCGCATGCACTCCATGCAGAACCCATGATTATCACATGGATTTCCCGCGGACCCCCTAGGGTGTATTTTAAAACACAAAATTCCCTTAAAAAATGAAATAAAAGCTCAAAATGAAAAATGAAATGGATAAAAATGAAGCTAAGGATGATGTGGATTACTTGGTTTTGACGATTTGAGAAATGGACGGTCAGTTCTCCCGATATCTGCTCTGGAATGTTTTAGCCAAAAGCTCTCTATGCACTCCTCTAAACTCAAAAGGTGAAAATGATTTGTTTTAATCCCTTTATATAGTTTTTAAATGAATAAAATATTTTTATTGTATTTATTTATTTTTCACTTTAAAAGGTAATTTTTAAATATTTCTAATTTTTGGAAACAATTATGTGTAATCTTTTCAGTTTTTGTACATGATAGAAGATTTTTTGGTGAAAAGAATTATTTTGACATTGAGTATACTTTTATCACTTTTTCGGGCTCTGTGAAAATTACAAAAAAAGCGAAACCCTTGAGTTCTCTTTTAAGCCCTTTTCAGAATCTAGAAATATGAAAATATCGTTGAGTACTTGACCATTCGAACTCGTTAAAGTAAATGAACAGTCGTCCCTTCAGTATAATTTTACCCCTTTTCCAGAATGAAATGGACTAATTACGAAAAAAGGTATACGTTAACTAATCACGGTCAATAGAGTTCTATCTTGCATTATTTTATCCTTTTTCCGGCCTAAGAGACTAAATTTACGAAAAAGAACAACCATGGAGTTTACTTATGTTTTTCTTCTGACTCCCTAAAACTGAAAAATGCCAAGTTTCTCCTATACTAGACTCGTTAAAATTTAACAATAAAGAACTTGTCTATTACAAACAGGACTGAACCACTCCTTCTTAGGGTTTGATTTTAATACTAAAATGGACTCATATGAAGGATTAGCTTACGCAAACAAGAAAATGTTATCCTCCTCAATATTGAAAAAAATAAAGAGACTTGCCAGTAATGGTGGCGGGAAAGGAGAGAAAAATAATCCATTTGTCACCCTTGTTTAGAAAGCAGCATGCCACCCTTGAACATGACACTTTGTCACACTTGCACCTAGGTTGGGAAACCCTTTTTCTAAAATTTAATCGAAACATTTTAAAAGTCTTCATTCGCTTTCTGGGTATTAGCTTTAGGTCAAATGCTGCCAAGCCATCTATAGTGTCACTATGTGTTCAAGAGAGAGTTCAAATAAACCATTCATTGCAAACATTTTTCTCCATTCACATTAACCATCCCTGAGTTAGTCCTTACAAATATTTCTTCAAAACTTGATCTAATGGTTTCATGTCATGGGATTTCCTATGATGGATCAATTTTCTATCGACGTGAGCTCATCATCTAGAAATTTTATCTAGAATCCTATCAGTGCCTTGGGATGTGCATGCCCTAATGGCAGGTTTCTCGCCTTCGACAACAGGTTCCATCATTGACCTTCGATCGAACGATTCTATGAGTGTTAGACTGCAAATCATTCATTCACACTTCATAGATTGTACTGGAGTACTTTAAGGGCCATTGTCATTATTGGTGGTTTCTCTTGCACTTGTTAACAGTTCACATCATTGACTAGAAATCAAGTGTTTTCTACTATGTTTGACTTCGACACAATCAATCGCATGGATAGATTCGTACTAGTTTGGGAAGTGGAAATCAAGACCCTGGATCTAGTTTCTACGATCTATGCTGCAAGGAGTTCTATTATTCATGATACAATAGACTACTCATGACAGATGGTTGCGCCCATACTGTGTCTACTTTTGATGTAATATTGAAACCACGTTTGTACCAGAACATTTAGTTAGTTTTGATCTAACTATGGGAATGCCTACCTCAGGGATGATATATATATATGTGTGTGTGTGTGTGTGTGTGTGTGTGTGTGTTTACATTGAAGGTTTTTACAAGTTCCAATCCAATCCTCAGAATGATAAAGAACTTCACTCTTCAGAATAACCTCAGACTTAACACTTTAGGGAGCAATCTATTACATGTAATTTTGTCACCATGACATTTGACCATTCATATGGGTCTATCACCACCTATATCATGTTCCCTTAGAATTCAAAAAACTTAATGTTCTTGAATAATGTCTTGGAATTGAAGAAAAGCTTTGTAAAACCCTTAAAATTCTACCTGCACGGTTTTTATAGCCTTTCCATGTCCATGTGTTGTTGTTTGGTCAATAAACTACGGCAACCCTCGCACTTTTTTCCACTATTACTTTCGCACCCCCGCGAAAAGAAGATAAAAGAAAAAATAAATTCTAGAAGCCTAGCTGGTCGAATATTCTCCCAACTAGAAGCTTCTAGAGTCGTGATCAGTTCAAGCTTTATCCCTCCACTCATTGAGCTTATCCTTTGTTCCATGGAGCTCAAATCCCTTCATGAGAGGAATTGATCCCCCTCTTCATGGAACTGAAACTACCTGCATTTCCCTATAATTTGAGCTCAAGTTTCAGGTGGAAGGGTAGATTGTAAATGAATTGCTGAAGAGAATTCATAAGAGTGCATACTTTCTACACTAGTGAGTTGTTGTTGGCATGAAAATTATCACACCCTTATGTATATAACTCCATGCTGGTATTTAGAGAGGAAGGCTTATCAAACTGAAGGAGAAACGATTTTTTAGCACCCCGAGAGAAATTTGTATGACATCAAGGCATCAGGTTGTAAGATTACTCTTTTTATTCAAGATAATACATATGGATATCTTTTTCTCGTTGATTTTTTCTTATGCTTATTGAAATAACATCAATACTTAGATTCCTTGATCACTAAGTTAGATTAGATTTTCTTGATTATTATATGTTGCAGATGCTTTGATCCTTTTGTCTTGTCTTTGATGGTTCTACTTATTGGAGAAACCACTTTGGAGTGACAAGATAAAAGACTACATCGAACGCTTGGATTTCAACATAGGAGCATGTCCTCTCTACTTTCTTATAATAATTCTAAAATGCAATTAATCTAGAGAAAAAGGTTTCCAAATGGATGTTTGTTTCTAGCTACTCATTGATTACTAAGGAGATCACTCGTGTCCGCAAGAGGGATTAATCCACGTAACAGTAGGCCCTAATTATATTGTGACCCCTTAGACTCTTATATATAGAAATGAGGTCTAGTCATTGAAATAATTCAAGAATTGTTCATTTATGTGATTTAAAGAAGTTTTACCCCTCTAAGAGGCTAATTTTGAAGTCGTTGATCTATCTATTTTGTGGTTACATAAAATTTGGTATCATAGATTTGGATTCTAGTGTTTCTTTGCTTCAAAGAGGTCATCTTGGTATTTTCTCTATAAATTATTTATACAAAGCTTTAGGAGCAGAATTCAAAACACGTGGAGAAAAAATCTTAGCGAACTTAGGGTAGGGATTTTAGATCTTGGTTCACCATGTTTTCTAAGATATGGGTTGAAGAAGTTAGGGTTTCTGCATGCTCCAGAATTAAGTTTTAAACAAGAGACATGCATAAAATTGTCATAACTTTCTCTTGAAGATTATGATTTGAATTTCATAAAATGTGACAGAAAGTGCATGGACTTTAGTTTCTCTTATATCAATTTCAGGTTTGAAATATGAAACAGTGACACGTGTCATTATGTATAAGTTAGATCTACTGAACCAATCCATAATCAGGTCGTTGTGGGATATTTGGCATAAATTTACCTTGAAGAATCCAATTTTGGTCTGAATTATGGCATTAAAAATAAGACTCAGATGGATACCACAGGATGAAATTTTAGACCTTGAAGTTCTGAAATTAGAAATATACAACAGTTTCAATATTGAGCTCTTAAAAAAAAAGAAAAAGGTGTGTATTTTTTAAAAATAATTCATAAAATTTTCTTGAAAAATCAGTTTTAAGTGATTGAATTGGCAGAGCAATGCATCGATATCGTTGTTTTATTCCAAAATGCCTCAAAGAAAAAAATGGGCACACCTATTAAGCAACTAGAAATCTCTACTATGACGCATGAAGAAGAGGAAGAAATGCAACATGATATATCAAAATTATGAGACCAAGTGCAACAAATTTCACTCTCGCAAAGGGTAACCAAAAATGAAATAGAAGCTAAGATGGATGGATTGAAGAATTGTTTAAAAGAATACATGGAAGGTTTGAAGTATGCCATAAATGTTAAGATGGAAGGTTTGAAGAATGTTTAAAAATATAAATGAAAAGGGACTTGGAATATTTGAAGGAAGGTTTGACAAAGTTGTTACAAGAAATGCTTCCTAGTGGTGATAATGTACTCCATGATAATAATGAGGAGGATAAAAATAATATGAATATTAATTTTAGAGAAATTTCCAATATTTGATTAAAGACTAGACACATTCCAAAGATTGATATCAGAAAGTTTGATGGAAAGGACATGGCAACATGGATACTACAAATGGAAAAATTCTTTAATCTACATAATCTGTCGAACACACAAAAGGTACACATTTCTTATTTATATTCATAACAAAATCAATTTGTGTTGTATTGATGGATTTTTTCTCATAAATCAATTGTCACTTAGATAATTTTTGTGCAATAATTGGTATCACATTATGAGTATACAAAGAGAAATACCTTATTTAGCCAATTGATAAATCTGAAACAAAATGGTTCAATTGTGAAGCACATTAAGGACTACCAAATATTTAATATAATTTTAAATGATATTCTAGAGGAGCATAGGATTTATCTCTTCATAGGAACTTTAAAGGATAACATCCAACATGAGGTTCGACTTTGGAAACCTGATTCATTAGAGAAGGCATTCAATCTGACAAGAAATGTTGAAAGAAAAATTATGGCAACAAGGAAGTCTACGACTCATAACTATAAAAAGGGAAGTGTTGTTGCTTCTAACCTTCCAAAACCTACAAGGTTGACACCACGAAAATTGGAGGAAAAAAGAGCAAAACTACTTTATTATAGTTGTGATAGAAAATAACCTAAAGGTCATAAGTGTGTTGAGAAGAAATTATTTTACATATATTGTGAAGAGGAGGAAGAAAAGGAACAAGAAACATTAAAAGAAGAGGATAAACACCAGCAACCAACCCCATAGAATGAATAAATGAATCCAACCATATCGCGTTATCCAATGGTGGGAATTACCACCCCTCAAACTCTCAAAATATATAGATATATCAAGAAGAAAAAAGTAATTATGTTGATTGATTCAGGTAGTACCCATAATTTTTTTTTTTTTTAGGCTTAGTAGGTCCTTATTATTATTTATTTATATAAAAAATTGAGCATAGTATATACAAAAATTAGACCTCAACCTGCCCGTAAGAAACTAGGTCTGTTGGCCATCTGAGTGCATTGTATGCTATCCAAAATATGTACTTCCTTAGATTCCTACCAAGAGTCTTCAGGTAACTAATATCATAGTTTATTAATACTAGCATTTACACAATGCATGAAGAAATATAACTGCTAAAAAACTAAATCTGGCTGCTCTAGTCATCATCTGACTCTATTGGGGCAGGATATTTAACACTTTAACATGGAATTTCCACTTGTTGCATGGCCTTAATTTCCTTTTCCACTCTTCCAAGATGAGCATACTGATGCAATTAACACAGGTTGATTTCCTATATACTTCTATTCATCTCTGCTAGGGTGGATACTGCCTTGGGATCCCCTCCTATTTCTTGAACTGAAGTAATGGCCTTAACCAATAGGAATTCTACTAACCAGTAGGTTCTGATTGAGTGATGAAACAGTGAGATTCTCCCTCTAGTATTCTTGAGGGACATTTTTTTATATGGTTGTAGCCATAAAAATACCCAGTCTCCTACATCAAAACTTCTCTCGCTGCGATGTTGATATGCCTATTGTTTTATTCGATTTTGTGCCAAATTTAGGTTGTCCTTTAAGAGTTGGAGAACTTATTGTTGATGCTCGATGTGATCTTCCACTGCTTGAACCTTCGAATTTTCTCTTAAAGATGATGTGATGGATGGTGGATGATATCCATAAAGTGCCTTAAATGGGGTCATTTTTGCTGCAGTATGGAAGGAAGTGTTATACCACCATTCAACGAGAGGTAACCACTTGACCCATTGTGTTTGTTTAGCAGATAAAAAAAAACGAAAATATCCTTCTAAGTAATTATTTACTATCTCAGTTTGACCATCGGATTAAGGATGATAAGATGAGCTATGAAATAATTGAGTACCCAGACAAGAAAATAACTCTGTCCAAAAATTCCCAGTAAAAATGGGATCTTTGTCACTCACAATAAGCCTTCGGTTTCCATGTAGCTTTTGAATTGTGTCCATAAATGTAGTAGCAATTGTACTTTCTTTAAATGGATGAGATATTGCACAAAAGTGTGCATACTTGGTAAGTCTATCAACTACCACCATGATGACACGCTTTCCTTCGGACTTAGGTAAACCTGTGATAAAATCCATTGAAATCTCCTTCCAACGTTGAATTAGAATGGATAAAGGTTGTAGAAGACCCGGGGTCTTAATTGTATCAAATTTATTCCGCTGGAAAACCAAACATTCAGCCACAAACTTTTGAATATCAGATTTAAGGTCATCCCAAAAAAATTTCTTTCCTCACCCTATGGTAAGTTTTTAAAAATACTGAGTGTCCTCCTAAAGGAGAAGTGTGCAATTCCAAAAGAATATTTTTTTTTAGTTGGGAATTCTTACAAAGATATAAGCGATCTTTGTACCATAAGGAATCATTTTTCCAACTAATAGTATCATATGTACTAGGATCTTGTTGCAACTTTTGAATAAGTGTCCACACTTCTTCATCCTTCTTCCATTCATCTCTTGATTTGGTTATCCAATCTGGTTGGATAATAGAAATGGCACAAAGCAATGCTTCCACCTCTTCATTCTTTCTTGAGAGTGTATCTACAACAACATTTAGCTTCCCTTTTTTGTAGATTATTTCAAATTCATAACCCAACATCTTTGTGACCCATTTTTGCTACTGTTCTAAAGATAGTCTTTGTTCCAAAAAAATTTTAATACTATCATGATCAGTTTTTACCTTGAAGTGTCTTCCCATTAGGTAAGTTCTCCATTTCTTTAGTGCATGCAGTATTGCTAACATTTCCTTCTCATAAATAGATTTCTATAAATACTTTCCTTTGATTGGATGACTTTAAAAAGAAATGAGTCTCCCTTCTTTCATTAAAACAACACCAATTCCATTTCTTGAGGCATCACATTCCACAATAAAGGTTTTTGTGAAGTTTAATAGTTAAGATCTAAGTTAGGCACATTGCCTCTTTAAGATGTTCAAAGGCCTTAGTTGCTTCAGAGTCCATGAAAATCTTTCTTCAATAATGTTGTTAGAGGTGTCGTTATTCTCCCATCATTCTTAACAAACTTGTGATAATGCCCCGTTAACCCCAAGTAATCCTCGCAATGGCTTTATGGTTACAAATTTTCCATTCCTTAATGGCTTTAATTTTTTTGCGGTCTACCTTAACACCCTCCTGAGATACAATATTACCTATATATTCCACCTCTTTTACTCCAAAGAAACATTTGGAGGTTTTCGCTATAATTGTTTCTCCTCCAATAGTTCGAGCAACGTGTCAACTTATTGAACATGATCCTTCCAAGACCCGTTGTAGATTAGTATATCATCAAAAAATAATAGCACAAATTTTCTAAGGGTGGGTTTGAAAATGGAATTGATCAACCCTTGAAATGTAGAAGGTGCATTGGTAAGGCCAAAAGGCATGACCAAAAATTCATAATGACCCTCATGAGTTCGAAATATTGTTTTCAGAATATCTTCAGTCTTCATTCTAATTTGATGATATCCTGAACGAAGATCCAACTTGGTAAAATAAATTTCTCCATGTAATTCATCCAATAATTCATTAATCACAGTAATGGGAAATTTATCTTTAATAGTGAGCTTATTGAGCTCCCTATAATCTGGACACAATGCCATGATCCATCCTTCTTGTGCACCAATACTACTAGAGTAGAGAAAGAACTTTGACTATGTTGAATTATATGTGCCTCTAACATTTCACAATCATATCGTTCAATTTCACTCTTTTTGGTATAAGATATCTCAGAAGGCCTGATGTTTGAGGAACACTTGGAATAAATGAATAGCATGATCATGGATCTGCTACACAGCACTTTTCACCGTCCCTACCATTCCCCATCCCGCACAATGGGATGACTCATTCTCGTGACTCCGTGACACACGCCTGGAAAATATCAATGAATGCATCCTTCCTAATACAGAGCTATTTGCCCTGCAGACATCTCCTTGCAAAAGTCATAAAAAACAACCCTTTTAGCATTGGCGCGGGCAAGCAGTTCAGTACTCGCGCCAATGGGGAAATTAATGCAAAGAGGTCGCGCCACCTGGCGCTCTGTCATAGAGCCGTAGTTGCGCCACCCAATTTGGGAGTTGTTTTTTAAATATGGATGGCGGGAGTTGAGTTCTAACAAATTCACAAACCATCACCTATCTTGAGTTGGGAGGTTGGCTGCGGGAGTTCTATGGAGGAAGTGGTTTTGCCACCTCCCATGGAACCTTCCTTGTTGATAGGGCCAATCCCATAATAATAGGGATCCCAACTCCTCCTTCCCCATCTATAAAAGCTTGCTCAGATCAATGGCAAGCTAGTCTTGAAGTGCCTAAGCTCTGAATCTTCATATTCCCAAGAGCCTTTGTGTTGTAAAGCACCCTCTCTTTCCCTTAAGGCTGACTCAAGTAAGGAGACCATTGTCACGAGACTCTGGAGAGGTTTCTCCTCGCTGTAGCTTATGGAGACGTGACTTAATTTGAGCACCTGCCTCATGAGACCTGACACGTAACTGCTGTAATCTTCTTCATTGGGTTATTTAATAGATGACTATGATTATGGTTCCACTCCTGTTTCTATCATGTTAATGCGAGTAATATCTTTTCTGACCGATGTTTAGTTACGTATGCTGGTTTCTACGCTTGTATCTGTTCGTTTCTTCCATGTGCAGGTGTTCATCCGCGGAGATCGTGGAAGGATTGTGATCTGCCGAGGTTGAGGAACGGGGACGCTTCTTCTTCAGATCTTAGCGTTGGAATCCAGGTAGGCTTCTATCTCTAGCCTTTTCATCCGTAATTAGGAACCTGCGTCATAACATTGTTTGATTGTTGCTAGACCCCTGCTGGGCTAGTAGGGATCGCCTCTGTCCGAAGAGGGGATTTACCTCCTCAACAAATTGGCGACTCCGCTGGGGAACCAGCTTGTTGTTTGATTTGTAAACTATAGACGGAGCCTGAAGTACAGCCAGATAGCCTTCGAAACGCCCACCAACTTACAATAGCGAGTAGGATCAACGAGACTTAGTCAATCTCCGTTTGGTTTGATGTATCAAACAGCCTGAGTCTTTTGTCTTGCTCTGCCGTTTCTTTGTATCTGCTTTTCCCTTTTTTGATGAACCTTCCGGGTTGGGTTCTTCGTGTTTTGGCTTGGTTCAGCCCCAGATCGTATCGAACCTCTCCGTTTTTCCGACTTTCATCTTTTCATGCTGGTTTGATTGGCGCTGGCTTACTTCCATGTCGCGCTCATTTGGCGCAGTTGCCGCCCATTACTCGCAACTGTCTGCGCTTGACATAAACGTACGATCCCTTTCCCGTAGGTAGGGTTATCCTTGTTCGGAAGTTTCTTTTGGTCAGTATTTTGCTTCTGGGTTTGTTTTACATTCAGCTTGAAGTGGGAAGTCTGGTTTTGGTTGGGAGAAATTCTTTGTTTTTTCATTTTCAGGAATTGGCGCATGTTTTCAGTTAGCAACCCGCACCACTTGGCCATTGGCGCTAGTTGTCCATGTACAAGTCGCGCCACTTGGCGCTAGTTGTCCATGTACAAGTCGGTCCAATTTCAGGATGTGTGAAATTTGAAGATTTTTTTCCCTAAATCCTTCACTAGTGTGTCTTTCCCTTCCGGTCTTTCCCTTGTATGAGCATAGATTACATTGCTCATTGTTTGGGATGTCTTCTTGCTATGATTGTTTGATGTAAAAGGGAATGAATGCCTTGTTTTGATCTCTTGCTTTGGAAGTCCTTTTTGTGTTTGACCGCATATGTCTTGTCAACTTTTGAGGGATTTTGTCACAAAGTATTTTGAAACAACGATTGCATTCTTAGTGTTTGTTTGCATCCCTTTTGCTTTCATCTTTCATTAAGAAGATTTGCGTTCTTTTAGTTTTCGTCTCATAGTTTGCTTTTCGTTTAAATGCATTAGATCACATTGCATCGAAAAGTGTTTTTGAGATTCATCATTGGACTTAGATCACATTGTTTAGTGATTGAAAACTAAAATTCGCTTTGAGTGCATTCTCTTTTGTTAAAAGTATGCATTAAGTAGATTCTCATTTTATCAAAAAATGCATTGAGTGCATTCTTATTATTTGAAAAGAAAAAGGAAATTGTGCATAGATTACAATTGCATAGTTTTCGGAAAAAAGGATTTTGCATAGATTACATTGCATTATTCGCTTCGTTGAATGTTTGAAATTACTTTCGGATAGTGAAAGTCATCTAGTTTGGAAAGGTTTCGTTTTCAGTTTTGTTGTTTGTTGCATCATTGTTTGAAGCTCTTCCCTTAACTAGATAGCATTCATCGAATTGAAAGTTTTCTTTTCTCATGTAGCTTTGCATTTAGGCGTCTTTTGAGACACTACATACGCTAAGGCCTGGAAATTGAAACTTAATTGAAGATCAACTGTAAAATTTATTCAATTAACCTAAGGCAGCATTGGAACTTAACGAAACATATTTATAAGGTCTAGGCTAGAGACGTGTTCCGGCGTCGTTAAACCTAGCAGCTTCCGTTCGCCTGTTGGCTTTAGAAAGTGCTAATACGGACTTGCGCTCCCCGTACCATCGCGTATATAAAGGGAGACCCCTATAGGTTTTCAATCCTTTATCCACAGGAAGCCGAGTCTGCCGCCCTATACCCGTGATACACCGAACACAGCATTCGGGGAGACTACCTGCACGTACGGAAAGTCCTTGGTCGATTTCTGTTTCATTATTTGAAACCAAGGTGTATATTGTAGTTCACGGATATTTGGTACACCCTTTGTGCCTAGTTTTTTCCTGAGCAGTCATTTGGTCTTTTCTGACTCCCTAAACTTGAAAAGACCGTCAAGCGCTTGTCCTTTCACGCTTGTGTCAACTCTGAAAGAGATAGAGTCATCTTTTTATCGTTTCTCGACTCTTAAAACATGAAACGGTAGAATTTCTTACTTTCCAATGTGATAAAAATTAATCGCCCACGATTACACGCCTATTTAGACATTGCCTGTTGACCGTTTGATCGTGTGTCTTAACTCGTTTTCAGCCCGTGTGTGGTTTTGAGTTTTGATGGCAACTTTTTCAGAGTTTACCAACCAAGGAATCCCCTCTGAAGGGAATCCTGGTCAATTTCCTCCTTTTGGGAATGTTGGTGCTCCGTACATGGCAACGTTGTCCCTTCCTGGGTTAACTGTTGGGTTGCCTGTTTGGTTGTTCTCAACCTCTGTAGTCCCGAATAACTCCGCTACTGTTCAATCAGTTCCTCCGCCGGAACAACATCATGTTGATTCCAAGGTGGACCTCTCCCCTTCTTCGCCTGTTTCTGCATCCTCCTCTTCTACTTCTCCTGGTGAAAGCTTGGATTCGAGTAACCAGGTGGCTAAGAAGAAGAAGAAGAAGAAGACAAAGAAGAAGAAGTCTGATAAGCGAGAGGCTAAATGTGCAGCTACTGTCTTTGAATTATCTCCTCTTGATAGGCCCTCCAACCCTCCACGGAAAGTCAAGTTCCCTTGCCTGTTGTGCACAGGATACCATCTTCTTCGAGACTGCCCTGGCATCCCCAAGGTGCTCGAAGCATGGTCCGATGGCCGTCCGCCGTTGTCTTTGACTTCCGAGAGGTATGTTGGGGGCACATCTTCAACTGGTACTGATAAGGCTCCTAAGAAGCAGGGTAAGATTACCAATCCCTGTAAGTTGTGTGAAGGGCACCATGCCATTCACCTTTGTCCTTATATGGATGAAGCCAAGCAATTTTTGGACAACTCAGCTGTTTCTACACCACGCCTCCCGGCTGGTTATAAACAGCTTTCTTCAAGTCCTCCACCAGCTGACTCCACGATTGGTCAAGAGTCATCCTTGGTCGATCCCACTCCCCCAGAAATTCAAATTCACGAATCCGTCCTTGACCAACCATTGGTCGTAGGATCGGTTGAACTGGCCCCGTCCACGGTGCACCAGGTCTTTTCTGTCGAGAGTGGATCTCATAACCCTCATGTGCTTCTGGTTTCTTCAGATTCTTCGGACTTGGAGAAAGATTCTCCTGTCCCTGTACTTCAGGAAGCTCCTCCTCCGCCTCCCATGATGGAGGCTCCGGAGGATACCCCTCCCACCTTCGAGATGGAGGTTATGGAGGATGCTTCTTCTACCGTAACATCAGGGGAAGACCTTCGCTTGTCGATGGTAACCCCTCCGAGTAGTTTGGTCGCTTCCTTTGACTGGAATCGATTTGCAGGATTTCGCCTTCCGTCTTATGTGCCTTTCGAGATCACAGTACAGGATCTTGGTCTGGTCGTACCCAGCACCATTATAGACGAAGGCGCCTCTGTTAGTATTTTGTCTTCAACTACCTGGCAAGCTTTCGGTTCGCCGCCGCTTGCGCCTGTTACGCAGAATCTGCTCACTTTTAACAGAAGGACGAGTCAACCATTGGGGATCCTTCCAAGGTTACCTATTACTTTGGGAGGCAAAACCGTCCATATGGACGTGATGGTCGTTCCAGGCCCCTTGGATTTCAATCTGCTTTTGGGGCGCGATTACACCTATGCCATGGGAGCACTCGTCTCCTCCCTCTTTCGGGTGGCCTGTTTTCCGCATGAAGGAAGGATCGTGACCATTGATCAGCTGTCATTCTTTGGTCCTAATGTGGCAACTGGTCCGCCATCACCCCCTCCTGGTTTTTATCCACCCGTTGTATCTGCTCCACCGCAGGTCAACTATGTGGCTACTTACCCCGTGCCTGTGCTCAGTGATGATGCCGTTGTGCATAATGTGCTGGGGGCATTGGGCCCTGACTTCCAGGATGTTTCCCTTCCATCAGGAGTAGAACTCTTGGAAGCACCGCCTTCTTGTTCATTTTGATGTAATTCGGTCGGAGCATGGTTCCTTTTCTGTGTCAAGCTCCTTAAAAAATGAAACCGGGTTGTCGGAGCAAAGTTCCTTGTCTTGTGTCAAGCTCCTTAAAAAATGAAACAAGGTTGTCGGAGCAGAGTTCCTTGTCTTGTGTCAAGCTCCTTAAACCATGAAACAAGGTGTCCTGAGGATAGTTCTTTTAATGTGTCAACCTCGTTAAAATAATGAAACACGTTCTTGTTCAATTCGAGTCTTTGATAAGATCTCGTAAAATCCCAGTCGAGTCTTTCTCTTGATCTCGTAACTTGAACCTTCACTCCATCTGCCTTTCATATGGACTGAAGCTTGGGGGGCATGTACCTCGAATTAAGTCACCATGCTGGGGGCATGCTTACTTTTTCAAGCATAGTTTGTTTCCGTTTCAAGCTTGTGTAAAAATGAAACCGGTTTCAAGCATAGTTTATCTTTGTTTCAAGCTTGTGTAAAAATGAAACCAACTTCAAGCAAAGTTTTTTGATTTCAAGATTGTGTAAAAATGAAACCATTCCCATTTTACCTCTCGTGATTGCCATTTTATCAGCCTGTTTTTGCCAGATGAGCCTTGGTTTTCTCACTCCATCGTCATTATCTGCTTGGCCGATCATATGCCTTCACTTGGTTGTTTTACCTGTTCCTGAGGAACCGCTGCGATGAGTGGTCTTGTTAGCCAGCCTCTTGACCTTTAGTTGTTTTGAGCAGTTCCACCATTACCGGAACCAGTTGCTACCCTTTATACCACTCGTTCCTCCAGGAGGAGTCATCTTTCAGCTCTTTTCTGACTCTCTAAACATGAAAAGATTGCCGAGGCCCTTGTCGTTTCGATCTCGTTAAATTGGACACGAATCGACATCCACCCAGTATAAGTTTAACCCTTTTTCGGGCTGGGATGGATTGATTACGAAAAAGGAATACCCTAGCCTATCGCGACTAGGAGGTTTTCACGGATATTGTTTTCTACCTTTTCGGATCTGGGGAACTATTTACGAAAAGGGACTTGTGGAGTTTTCTTTTCCGCTGTCTTTTCAAACTCTCTAAACATGAAAAGACACCGAGTTCTTCCTTTGTCAGACTCGTTAAACCCTGATGACATCGGATCTAGTCGAAATGACGTTCTCCGAGTTTCTCCTTCCTAGGACTCGTTAAATGCACTAGGATGGATTCGCCCGAAGGGTGGACTTATATCGCAAGCATATGCTATCCCCTTCAAGCTTGTTATTAAAAAAATAATTGGGGTACTCGCCAGAAATGGTGGGGGGAAAATGGAACCATCGTCGTTGTCGTCGGCGGTATGTCGCTCTTGAACATGGCACTTGTCTGCATTCGTGTCGGGTTGGGGACATCTCATCTCGTTGCTTCACTTTGCTTCCATGGGTTTGGGTAATCTCTGTTGACCTCTCATCTGTTCTCTGCCTCGTCGCCATGACCTTTGATCCGTTGATGTCAAATACTGCCAAGTCCATTGTCGTGCCATTCATATGTTCAAGAGAAGTTGGCCTCTGCAAATATCAACCTTCCTCTGTTTCTCATATGGTCCTAATTCACAACAAAACATTATGTTCCTCTGTCTCGTGTCGATGATGTGGGAATCATTATGGCCCACCTTCGATCAAGGTCACTTCCTGTCGACATCAACTCATTATCCGGGAAGTTGGTCTAGAGACTCCTTATGGTACCTTGGAGCCTGCATGCCTCAATGGCAGGTTCGTCGCATTCGACGAGAGGTTTTCATCATTGGCCTCCGATCGAGTGATTCTGCGGGTGTTCGACGTCAACTCATTTATTCGCACGCCGTAGATTGTACCTGTAGTACCTTGAGGACCATTGTCATTATTGGTGGTTTCTCTCGCGTCTGTTAACAGCCTTCATCATTGGCTGGTAATCAGACGATGTTCTTGCATGTTCGACTTCGGCTCACATATTCACATGCTTGAACTTGTACTCTGTTGGGTCGAGATGGAGCGCAAGACCCTGGATTGTGTCTGTTGTAATCCAGGCTGCGATTGTGGATTATTATCATTATGTACATGACTCACTGATTGGATGGCTGCGACCATACCTGAGTCTATTTATTTGATCTTAGTTGGATGGCTGCGCCCATACCCTGGATCCGGATTATAGCATACTCTGTTTCGGATGGCTGCGTCCATACCACTTATATATCATGTACTTGAGATATCAGTTGTATCTTTCTGCGCAGGTTTTCCGACGGCGGGCTTTCAGTTGGACATGTTCTCGTAAAGCATTTCACCCCTCTCCCTCTCGGGCCTCATACTTTAGGGGGCATCTGTTACACAGTAATTTGTCACTGTCCTTACCATTCCCCATCCCGCACAATGGAGGACCCATTCTGTGACCTGTGAACATTGTCATGCCTTGAAATCATCATCAATGCATCCCTCTGAACATGAGCTTTATTTGCCCTTGAGACATCTCCTTGCAAAAGTCATCAAAAACAGCCCTTTTAGCATTGGCGCGGGCGAGCAGTTCAGTACTCGCGCCAATGGGGAAATTAATGCAAAGAGGTCGCGCCACCTGGCGCTCTGTCATAGAGCCGTAGTCGTGCCACCCAATTTGGGAGTTGTTTTTTAAATATAGATGGCGGGAGTTGAGTTCTAACAAATTCACAAACCATCACCTATCTTGAGTTGGGAGGTTGGCTGCGGGAGTTCTATGGAGGGAAGTAGTTTTGCCACCTCCCATGGAACCTTCCTTGTTGATAGGGCCAATCCCATAATAATAGGGATCCCAACTCCTCCTTCCCCATCTATAAAAGCTTGCTCGAATCAATGGCAAGCTAGTCTTGAAGTGCCTAAGCTCTGAATCTCCATATTCCCAAGAGCCTTTGTGTTGTAAAGCACCCTCTCTTTCCCTTAAGGCTGACTCAAGTAAGGAGACCATTGTCACGAGACTCTGGAGAGGTTTTCCCTTTCCTTGGCGAGCTTTGCGAGACGTGGACTACTGGAGACCCGTCCGAAGGAGACCGCGACGTCAGAACTTGGTTGTAATCTTTCTTCGTTGGTTATTTAATAGATGATTATGATTATGGTTCCACTCCGTTTTCCATCATGTTAATGCGAGTAATGTCCTTTCTGACTGATGTTTAGTTACGTATGCTGGTTTCTATGCTTGTATATGTTCGTTTCTTCCATGTGCAGGTGTTCATCCGCGGAGATCGTGGAGGGATTGTGATCTGCCAAGCTTGAGGAACGGGGACGCTTCTTCTTCAGATCCTAGCGTTGGAATCGAGGTAGGCTTCTATCTCCAGCCTTTTCATTCGTAACTAGGAACCTGCGTCATGACATTGTTTGTTTGTTGCTAGACCCTGATGATGAGCTAGTAGGGATCGCCTCTGTCCATGAGAGGTTACCTCCTCAAAAACAATCCAAGCGATCGAAAAAGAAACCAAAACCACGGATACGACTTAGAAAGCTAAAAACCAAGCAAACCCTAGCCTTTCGGCATTGGTGCGGCGCGGCGGAAACTAGCACCATGACAACATTGGCTCGGGTAGTAAAGCTGGCAACTAGTGCCAATTGGCGTGACGTCGAGGCTATCGAGTGCGGCAGGTCAAGTTTACTAAGGAAAAATAAAAAATAAGAAATCCAAGAAGTAGACCAGTGATGGTGGAGCTTAAACCAAAAGCAAAACTCACGAAAAGAGCCAGCCAAAAGAGTTGATCAAGAAAGAAAAGTCAAGAATCAACCGAAAGACAAGACAATACTCCAAGTGTTCAGTGCATAAACTAAACCGGAGATTGACTGAAGCAGCATTGATCTACTTCGCTAATGCAGAGAAAGAGCATTTCGAAGGCCATTTGGCTAACTTCAGGCTCCGTCTGTAGTTTATAAAGCAAACAACAAGCTAACTCCCCAGTGGAGTCGCCAATTTTTTGAGGAGGTAAATCCCCTTTGTGGACAGAGGCGATCCCTACTATCCTAGATCAGGTCTAGCAACAATCAAACATGCTACAACGCAAGTTCCTAATTGCAAAAATCAAAGTGCGATAAAAAGGCCTACCTCAGGTCCAACGCTGTTGTCATTGCGGAGAGGATAGTGCTCTCGATCCCTTGCTCCGACAGGTCACAATTCCACCACTTGACACAATTGAACACCTGCACATAAAAGAAACATGACGAACATACGAGCATAAAACCATATAATTGCAATTATGTGTCAGTCAGGGAGGACACAACTCATAAACAAACATGAACAACACGAGTGGAACTATAATCGTAGTCGCTTATATTAATGAAACAAAGGATGATACAACCTGGCTTTGACGCTGAAATCCTCCTTCGGCGGGTCGTCAGCGGAACACCTCCTGATAAAGCTTGTCGGGAATAGGGACAAGCCTCTCTCTTCGATCGTCAATCTCCTTGCAATGGATTTGGCACTATGAGGACTATCAAAGCTCTTGCAATATTCTTTAAGCTATGAAGGCTCTTGGAGATTCTTGGAGACTCTTGGAGACTAGCTTGCAAAGGGAAATGGCAAGCTTATATAGATGGTGGAAGAGGAGTTGGGATCCCTACAATCATGGGATTGGCCCTATCCTCAAGGAAGCTTCCATGAGAGGTGGAAAACTACTTCCTCTACATGGAAATCCAGAGCCAAATGTCCCAACTCAATTTAGAGACTAGTTCAGGAGTTGGTTAAAGTCAATCTTCTGCCATTTATTTTTAAAAAACACCCTTTATTAAGCCTGGTGCGAGTGCGACTCTGAGACAGAGCACCAATTAGCACGCCCTCTTTGAATAATTTCCCCCATTGGCGCGGGTACAACACAGGCTAGTCGCACCAAGGATGAAAAGGCTATTTTTAGGGTTTTTCACAAGGAGTTGTCTTCATGGAAATGAAATTAAATGTTCAGGGGAATGCCATGAAAGTGTTTTCAATTTATGTCACTACTCACAGGTCACAGAATGAGCCCTCCAATGTGCGGGATGGGGAATTGCAGGGACGGTGAAAAATTGATGTGTAACAACATGTTGACAAATTTTTCAAAATTTCACCCATTTATTTGTGCATCACTAGAAACTTTAGGCTGATAACACCTCTTTTCTATCAAGTCGTTCTCCTCATCTATTCCAAAATGAACTCCTAAGACACCCTGATGAGGTTTGATGAGCTTCGATTTATTCATCGTCCTAAAGTAGTTGTTAATATCAAAAGAGTAAGCATTATTGGATTAGTATACACACCCACTAGCATATATCTCTTTTAACCTAGATTAATCTAATCTTTCATTGCTAAAATGGTTGGAATGTCAAATGGATTTGATCCCTCTTGTTAACATGAATCTGGAAAAATGGTAACCAAATTGCTCATCTTTTCTTTTTAAATGTGTGTGGCATATAAGTTTGACTCAACCCCTCCTTTATTCATATATTCAACCTATGAATTGAAGGTTCTATAAGTAACTCTATATAGAAAATGAAAAAAAATTGAATTAATAAACAAATATAGTTGTTTAGTTGCTTTTATTTTCTTTTTTTGAACCTATATTGCATCTTTTTATATTATCTACACATAGAATGTGATTCCTTCTTCATATTTGTGCATGGAAGGATAACCATTGTTATTACCAACAATCATACATACATGTATGCAAACATATATGCATATTATTTTTAATTGGAAGTTAGATTTGACATTTTAATATTTTATTAAAAAATGTTTAAGTGTGACTTGTCATTTCCACTTTCAAACACTAATAAAATTATACATCTTTCTCATAGTGACATATAAAATTTTTCTCAAGCTCTACTATAGAGATATTCAATCTATTTTCATGCTTAATAAATTTTTAGTTAATATGGATCTACTCAAATAATTTCATCTCAATTTGGATAGTTTCATATGTCCCAAATGGGTTTGACTTTCTCTTATCCAAAGAGAAATTCATTTTACAACTATACAAGAGATTGTAACATATGTCTCTTAGGTAATTGTTGAGCCCTGATATTGCACCAAGAATTATTCAACTCCCAGAGGCTACCCTACATTAATTTATCAACTTGGGGTTCGTGAAAACTTGGAGTTGACAATGCTATATACACAACATATGCATTCTACTCATGTCATACTCTTCAGAGCTCTACGAAAGGGTGCTATTTCTAGGGTTTCTGAATGAAGTCTCTCATACTTCTGAATTTAGACCTAGGGCTACAAATGATTCAATTCCATTACTCTATCAGAAATTAGAGAACTATTCTATAGCAATAAATTACATCTAACTGCTCGGCAATGAAAAAAATCTACACATTAAGTTATGACAAGACTAGTGTGCCCCTCCTTAAGCCCATGGACAAGACAAATGAAAGCAAACTAAAAACAGTGAATTGAAAAGTAAGAAAAATAGCTAAATACTCATAAGAAAACTAGCTAAATTTAGATAAAAGTAGAGAATGAATACACAAGAGAGACTAAGGCCAATGGATTGGACCCTAACCCACAAGCCTACACCTTTGAAACTAGATTAGTGAAGTACAATCTGAATACTCATTTTATTTCAAAAAATAGTCTCATTTCATAAACATGAAAGTCTCAAAAGCCTATTACAAGAGCAAATATTCTATTAGCTTCCTTCAAATTTTGAATCCTAATGAGATCTTTCTCAGCCCTATTTAACCTAGAGGGTAGCTACCAACAACTCCCTAGAAATTAGATGATGTGTCCCCTTGGACTACAAGTGAAGTGTAGCTTTGTTGAACTTGATCTTGTTTTTTCTTGGTTGCCTTTGATTTCGAGTTATTGGAGGGAATCTCGAAGATCCCTTGGCTTCCTTTGGGAGTTAAGCAGGTGTAAAATTCCCCTATAATCTCTCCTTGATGTCTTCTCCGAGCTTTAATGGAAAAATATTTATAAAAAATGCAATATCTTCATGATTTTCCTTCATTTAACTCATGTTAGGCATTTGAACCATGACAAGTCTTAATCACCATCTACACTAGCAACATAAGACCATAATATAATTAAATGTGAGAAAAAGGGACTTGATAAGGCAAAAAGGTGACAATTAACCCCTCCAAATGTACCTAATGATGGATCTCATCATCACCCCCCTACCAAATCGCTGCTCCTCCTCTGAGCAAATTAGACCTCCTTTTACATTTATTTCAAAGCTTTAATGGAACCTATTACTTCCCAAGGAAGAAGTGTGGGATTCCCTTCAGGAGGGTAAAATCCATCATTCTTTTCTTCTTCTTCCCATTCTTAGTTCTACTCATCTCGGTATTTTCCATCACTCAACCCCAACAACAAGGGTCGACTAAGTTTCAAACCAAGCCACTGAATATTTCTCGCCTGCATGAGCCTCTTATATAGTGGTGCAATTTCTAGAGCAGCTCTCAATATTTCTGGTGTGTGGTACTCCATTGTTCTAAGGCCATGAGGGAGGTTGTTCCATATCCTTTGACTAGCCATTATTCACTCATCGCCCAACAACGTAGAAACATAATCAAAGTGAGCCATGTCTTGTGCTTGTGTGTGGAGGTACTTTTCTGCAAATGTAAGATCCTTTTCTATATTGAGATGGTTCTTGTTGACTCCCCTAGGGCTAAATAGCTCTGCCCTAATGTGTAGAGATTTTTTTTTTCTCTCCTAATGACCCTTCTTGCTTCTTGTGCTCTAGTTTCCTCAATAGCCATCCAAGATGATAATGCCATTAACTACATGTATCCCATTCTAGGAAGAGGGTCCCCGATGTTTAAGTCTATCAACACAAGAATATGCATGTAAAATTCTGCCATTTTTTCCTTATCTTCCATACTCAATTGGTTGCAAAAATCAATGAACTTTCTACAGTTTTGAAATGGTAAGTATCCATGAGAGACTGTCGTTTTGATTTGAAATAGGAGCCACTTCTCCTTGAGGTAAAATTCATAGGAATATGATGGGTATCTATGTTGGATGGCCTCCATGCACAAATCTTCCATGGTGGCCATTTGTTTGTCCTTTTGCTGGAGCTTCTCTTGTAATGCTACATTCTCTACTTGGGCCTTCTAAAGATGCTATTTCAACATGGATTCTCTGAGCCTAACATCAGCCAAATCCTTCCCTAACTCAACCAATTTTCCCTCCATGACCCCTATGTCATGCACCCATTTGGTTGTGGCAATCTTCATCCAATGATGAGTGTGTGCCCTCTCCTCTTCTAACTTATAGAATAAAAGCACTATGAACTTCTAAGGGATCAATCTTCCCCCTTAAATATATGTGTAGCAGGAGCTGAGATTGGGTTGAGGGATAGGGTTTGGCACCACTGGTACATCTTTGAGGACTGGTTTTGATGAGGTGGGATCCTCCTTGTCATATTTTTCTATCTCTTTTTTATCTTGTCCTTCATCGTGTGCCTTTTACTCAACTTATTTGACCTCTTTTCCATCTATGTCTGTCTTCTCTTCCTCAACTAAGGTATTTTTCTCTAATTATGGGTTTTATGGAGTTTATTGTAGCAAAGAAAGAGTTTCATAAATTTTTTTTTTCTTGTTGAAGAACCTCTTTTTCTTGTTTTTCTCTTTTTCAGTCTTTTGAGGGTCTTTGGGGGTTGCATGAGGTGTATGGAATGCCAACCTTGCTGAGTGTATTTTTATGTAGGTCACATGGGTCCTCATAGGTGAGGTGACCTCTTCCACATTTCCTTCTTCTAACCTTATTTCATCATATTTCTTTGGTGATTCCTCAATGGCAATAGGGCTCTTGGTGGGAGTCTTTGGTTTCCCTTGCCTCACCCTTGGAATCTTCCTAGTCTTGAAATACATAGGTGTTTTCATCTTCCTTTCTATTTTTACAGGTGTGCTCAAAGTGGCTAGGGTAGCAGCCACTTCTGATTTGTAATGTCTGGTGACATGTTGGTGTCTTGAGGGGAGGTAGTACTTCTTAGAATAGGGTTCAAACCATTCTTCTCCTCGGCCTTTTCTTCCTTTTCCCCTTCAAATTTGTCTTTCTTTGTCTCTACTATCTTTCTGTTTTCTCTTTAAATCTCCATCTCTTCTTTTTCTTCCTCATCTTCAACCTCTTCTTCTTCTTCTTCTACCTCCTCTTCAGCCTCCTCTTCTTCTTCTTCTACCTCCCTCTCTCTAAGACTAGAGGTAGAGGTTTGTCCTATTTGGGTGGCTATGAATGCTTCCCTATCCATGTATATGAAAGAGTACGAAGATATAGTGAGGTTTAATATTCTCAAAGCATCATTCACTATTGGTTTTATAAGGCCATGATGGGCCAAATGCTGGTATTTTATTTCCCTCACCTTTTTTCTCATGTCAAATATGGAGTTAAAGAGGAAAAGAGGGATGCTTAGTCTTTGATCTAGAGGGAGTTCTCCTTGAAACCTAAGCTCATTCAACATCCATAAATGGTACCCATAGACTACACTAAGTCTTCCTTCACAAGAAATGAATTTCATGATATGGAAGGCTACTTCATCCCAGGGGTATGGAAGGATTTCTCTCCTCACTCCATTCTTGTATTCAATGCATTCTTCTCCTGGCAGAAATAAAATTGTCTTGGTTGTAGTTATTGGCATCCTTTCCTTAACTCATTTAACTCCTAATGGAAAATTTGTGACTCTACTTATGATTTCAGGTGATAGTGTGATGGCTAGGCCCCTAACCACATTGGTGGCTCTCTCTTCTGAGTGTGATTGCAGAGACACTGCAAATTCTTGAGCTATCTCTTCATCAAAACCTTTCAAAATCTCAAAGAAACCTAGCCAGTGATTTCTGAAAATTTCCATGAGTTGAGGATGTTGTCTAATTCTCTTAGTATCAGTGGGATCCCTTCTGTTGACTCCCCCTCCCATTTTTTATGGCTGTGATAGGAATTTGGTAAGGTGTTTGAGAGTTATGTGAAGATGTCTTGGAGATGATGGTCTCAAACATTTTTTAATTTTTAATACCCTTTAATTTCCAAATTATAACTTGTTGTGAGCAAATTTCATGGAGAGATTTCAGTTTTGGAGGGTTGTAACCACTTACCTCTATCCTCTGGTGTTTTTTCTTGGGAGATGGTTGCCTTAGGAAGCAATTTCACCCATAGGTGACTTTGTGTTTCCCTATGTACCCTTGCTTATCTTCCTGTGTAGTTTCCTATAGAAAATCTCCGTTTCCTATAGCACGAGGGTGCATGCAAGCTCTGACTTCGATGTTACTGTCCCTGATGGCTCCCGCTGCTCTTTTTATTTTGTTGCTCTTCAAAATTCTCATTAAAATGGTGAAAATGAGGCAAGACTCACCTTTATGGCATTTTTAACTAAATTTGGAGTGGGGTGATGACTCGTACTTAACATGAGTTTTCCTCTTTGAGACCGTTGGTCCCACACCAGTTAATGATTGCTTAGCCTCGCAATCACCTTATTTGTACTCTTTCACTCCCTCTTCACTTGATTTTACTTTTCCAGGTGAAATGAACTTTTACTTTTCCTTGAGTTTAACTTTTCCTCTAGTTTAACTTTACGAAGGTGGCCAAATTCACTGACCACCTTCTTGCCTTTTAAATTTCTAAAACTCGGCGATAGCGATGTTGAGATTGCAACAAGATGATAGGCTTAGTGGAAAGGAGTATTATTCACTAAGGGAGCTGCCGGGCTATTTTTGGCGCAAATTCTATTTTTAGACATGTCGATCATATTCTATGAGTTGCAGGATGCTATTTGTGGATGGTTGGTCAAGTTGGAAAAATAGATGGACTTATTTTTAGACATATTGGGCGGAATCTATTTTTAGATTGCCAGTCTAAAAATAGATATGTCGAATATTATTAGCTCTTAATAATATTTGGACTATAAACATTATCTTATTCTCTTGGAGCACTTCGGTTAAGTGCACAGATGTGGCACAGGAGCTGACAGAAGGAATTACGCTATTCCTAAGGGTTAAGTGGAGCTATTGCATGGATACTTCAGTTAGAACTCATGTGACAGAGTTTGGTGGAGTTGATTGAGGAAGTTAATGGAGTTGTGTTAAGTTTAACTAATCTAAACATAGTTGAGCTATTTGTATCTAGTTTAACTGATTGATACAATTAGTGAGAGTGGTGTGAATTAATTATTAATTATTTCACTAATTATAAACTCATTAATCAACTAAAGAATGCATCAGTTAACTTCAGTGCATGGACAGTTTCAGTGGAGACCAGTGCAGAGATAGGTGAAAGAGCAGGTTAACTATCAGTTGTGACTATACTGTTGCTATTTGCAACACACAGATAGGTGGAGTAGCCCATGAGGATTGCGCAGTTCAAGCCAGGTGGTTTATCTATTTATTGAATCCATCCCATAGCATTGAAAACACAATAGAGGTTGGCTATCAAGTGGAAAAATATTGGAGCATGTGTTTTGCTAGATCTAGCTTGATAGTGTGTAGCAATTGAGGGTGTGCATGAGAGCTTGTGAGGAGATTTTGTACTATGATTGTTACATGATCTCCATGACATATAATATAAAAATAGTTGGGGTTTTCAGCTTTAAGCTTTCCCATTAAATACTGTGTTCATATGTGTGATTGTTTGTGGTTTTAATGTATGCATGCAATTGATTTTATTTCCGCATGTGATGATCAATGGTAGAAGAGATTCTGTATTATGCATGAAGCTAAAATAGTGTGTGATCGGGAGAATCTTGGTGAATAATATATCAGTTATTCAAATTTATACAAGCGGTTTGGTCATTATTTTTTTTACAAAATTCCTATTTGAAAACAACTCCCCTAGCTGCCACTGTGTCCATGTTTGAGCCATTGGATCAAATGTTAGACGATTGAAATGTTTTAGGCCATTAGATGCGCAAGTAAATAGCTTTATATATGTTTTTTATAATGTTAGTTTTTTTTTTTCTTTTTAATATGCTAGATTGAATTTAGGTTTTGGTGAGACTATGTCAAATCACGCAAAAATAAAAATAAAAGTAAATTAAATAAAAAGATTGACATAATGTAATGAAAATTTTAACTAAGTCAAAACACAATAAAAAATAAAAATAATAAAATAATAATAAACTATAGAAACAACCCATGGTATTCATGGGGAATGTAGTTTATTTAAAAGGGGGAATTAAGATGGCCTAGATCAATCTTAACTATGGATATACCAAGAACCAAGAGGGATCAAATGTCTTGACATGCAAACCTCTTTTAGAGTTAAAAGAGAATTGATCCCTCTGATAAACAATATAGATCTAAACTAATTATTTAATAAAATTATTTTTAATTGTTTATAACCATTATTCTTTTAAAATTTTACTTAATAAAATGTATTCATGAGTAGTATTTATTAATATATAAAAAAATTAAATTAATAATGAGTTTTTTTTAAATATGTGATCTTTTTTTAAATTTACAAATTATTTCACGAGACATGATTTATCTTGAGCAATAATGATGAAATTCATAATTCTCATTTCTAAAGCAAAACTAAATTTACCTTTAATTACTTAATTGTAATAGTTCGTAACTACATAATAGTTTGTAACTACATAGATACTCTTTCTGATTTATTTTTGTTAATGAATATCAAATTTCTTCTATTAAAAAAAAAAAAACTATATACATATCTTTAATTACCTAATTGTAGCTATAAAATCTTACATGTTTTTCACTTTATAATCATAAACAATTTTCATATTATATGATATCAAACTTGCTCAACTTTTTATTCTGAAATTTTTAAACAAAGTTTCCAAGAAGGATCAAATGTCTTGATATGCAAACCTCTTTTAGAAAGAAAGGAGAATTGATCCCCAAATAATATAGATCTAAACTAATTATTTAATAAAATTATTTTTAATTGTTTATAACCATTATTCTTTTAAAATTTTACTTAAAGAAATGTATTCATGAGTAGTATTTTTTAATATATATATATATATATATATAGATAATTAATAATGAAATTTTTTAAAATATGTGATGTTTTTTTAAATTTCCAAATTATTTTACAAGACATGATTTATCTTGAGCAATAATGATGAATGTTGATAATTCTCATTTCTTAAATAACACTAAATTTACCTTTAATTACTTAATTGTAATAGTTTGTAACTACATACATACTCTTTCAGATTTATTTTTGTTAATGAATATCAAATTTCTTCCGTTCAAAAAAAACTATATACATATCTTTAATTACCTAATTGTAGTTAACAAATATTACATGCTTTTTACTTTATAATCATAATTTTTTTTCATATTATATGATTTAAACTTACTCAACTTTTTATTCTGAAATTTTAAACAAAATTTTTCACTACATAATTTTATCTTTTATAAATTTTTTATTTTTCAATTCCAAACAAAACTTACAAAAGAAAAAACCCACCGAGTCCTTACTGTAGATTATAGTTTTACAAAATTGACACTATGTGATTAATAACTGATTTTTGAATCATTGTGACAAATAAAACATCACATTAGCTCACATAATATATCTAATGCTATAAGGATTTGAGATGATAACAAAGTTTTGAATCATGATAACTAGGTGACAACCAAAACTAAGTTTTAGCCACAAGAAAAAAATCACAAAAACTCACAAAATATATCCAAGGTTGCAATGAACCCCATACATTGTGATGGACATCATGGGAATTTTAGTTCACATAGAACAACACCCTAAAAATTATATACTCTTGATCAATTTAGAATAAGCTAAGATGTCTAGATTGGATGCCGAGGTGGGTGGTACAATAATTGAGGATGATTCTTAAAGGGTAAGGGAATTTAGATACTCTATCCTTCCACCAAAGCTATAAGTGAGACTTAAAGATTATAGTTTAACAAAATTGACACTATGTGATTAAGTCACAAACATTTGGTATTTTAAAAGTAATAAGAGGAAGGTACACTAGGGTCATAGTAATTAATGTGATTCTTTGTACTAATTTTATTTAAAATAGTAATTTGTATTTGTATTTTTTTAAATGAATATTGTTAAATGTGTTGTAGTATTTTTATTTAAAATAGTAATTTATATTTGTATTTTTTTAAATGAATGTTGTTAAATGTGTAATTGAGTAAAATGTACTAAATTGATATTCTAATTTTTAAGATATTTATTTCAAAAATTTAAAGTATGGTGAGTTCTATTTTATTAAGCTTTACTCGAGATGTGCAGAGAATGAATCTATCTCAAGTCCCAAACAATATTCTTCTTTCTCTTGTTATTATAGCTTGCACCTTACACTCCTCCTCTCCTCCTCCTTGCACAAATGTAAACTATGACTCACATGGTAGTTTTTTCATATATGAACATTTAGATATGATAAGAAAAATGTGATACTCTATTGTAATTTTCTCTACAAATGTGATGGAAAGTGTGCCCTAAATGTTGACATTTTCATAGTTAATGTAGTATAAGCTACATGCAAATTTACAATCTTCTATACAATATCAAGAAAGCTATGCCCAATATCCACTACCATAGAGTAAGACGTGTTCACCAATTCAAAAATTGCTTCCAAATATCTCTCAATGCTAGAGTTTCTTTCTCAATAAACTTGATTTTACTACTCTCGAACTAATGAAAGGCATCATTGTTGCATATAGGGGCATTTAGTTATGACAAGAAAATTGTGATACCATGTTATAATTTTCTCTACAAATGTGTTGGAGTTGTTTTCTCAATAAACTTGTTTTTACTGCTCTTAAGTGATGAAATCTATCGTTGTTTCATATAGGATCATTTGGCTTTGATAAAAAAAAGTGTGATAATGTGTTATAATTTGCTCTACAAATGTATTGGAGTTGTTTTCTCAGTAAATTTGTTTTTACTGCTCTTAAGTGGTGAGTGCAATTGGCATTTGTAGATGAACTTGGAGTAAACTCTATTTCTGTTAATAAAAATTATCTTTATTTACATCTATACTAGATAGATTATACTTGAACGTAATTAAAATAGCTTATTTGAGTTACATTCTCATTTCATACTAGTTTCAAAGGATTATTAATCACCAAAGGTTTTTCACCCCAATTTCCTATTTCAATATCTATAATTTTCTTTTTTATATATGTCAACATATTATGTTGGTTTACATATATGTTTTCATCCCCCAATTGCCTATTTCAATATCTAAAACAAAATTTTCTAGTTGATAACTCTTATCATCAATATCTTTGAAACTTCCATGACCTGCTTCCATGGAAGCAAAATTTGCCTTTCATTCCTTCATGATGTCTCATTCTTTGCAACATCTTATTTCTTCTAGGCTACTCTTTCCTATGCTATTACCTTACAATATTTATTTTGAAACATGTCGTGCAATTTCTAGTTTATTTATTTTTTTCTGAGTGAGCTACTTGTGTTTCAGAGTGATATGCTTATTGTTTTCCTTATCTTTTCTTCTTGCAGGTGTTGCATGGAGGTCTTTAGGTGCCACAGTTGGTATTATTACACTCCTGGAGTCTGCTAGCGGTATTTTGAAGTCATCTTCATCAACTTTTCTTCCATTTTTAGCCTTCCTGTGCCACACATAGATTTGCTACAAGAAAATTTCCAATTCATGTAGCAGTCTTCTTCTTGCTTCAACTTGCTTAGAAATGGAGGTAAATGGTTTATAGAGGCTATGAATGGAATCATGGAATGAATGGAGTGGTGGATAGATAAGTGAAGAGGTCTCATGTCAAGTTTTAGATGATCTAGCTACTAATGGTGCAACATAGGGTTTAGAGAGTGAATCCTTGTGCATGGTGTGAAATAAGGGGTTAGGAGTGGTAGGTACAGGCAAAACATAAATTGTCATGCTCTCCTTGAAGTTAGAAATCCTTGAGAGAGCTACTTCCTTCATGAATGAGTTTCATAAAGCATTTATAGGATTTTCCTATAGTGCTACAAGAATCCAATACCTGCTGGACTTCCCTGTAACAATTAGAGTCAAGAGAAAAAATGAAATTTATGCCTATTTGAGGGGTGAAATGAACGAAGGGGTGCCTACTGGAGTGGTTCACGGTGTATGTAAGTAGAGGAGAAAGAGAATTGAATAAAAACCACTCACCTAGATCCTTAAAACCATCTTTGATCAATAACCTACAAAACAAAAAAACAAATAAGTGCATAGGTATTTTTCTTTCTTTTTCCTTTTTTTTCTAAGGTAAGTGGGATGCCTCCACAGAGGTTTTGAACCCACAGGCTTGCCTTGGGTGCCTCAGAGAAGTTTTTACCCAAGGACCTTTTATTTTATATTTTTTTTCTTTTTTTCTCTTGTTTTTTTTCTCCATGATTGCCTCATGGAGGTTCTCAACCTTGGAGTTGGCCTTAGGTGCCTCAAAGAGGTTTTCACCCATGCTTCTTTATTTTTCTTTTTTTTTTCTTATTTATATTTGGAGGAGGAGGTGCTGGAAACAATAGAGTCTCCCATGACATACACATCCTTGTTTATTGAATTTATAAATTTAGCCCTAGACAAGGGCTTTTTGTAAACGTTAAGCCTGTAAACATTGACAAGTAGGGGAATCCCTTCCTCATCTATGGTTTCGATATGGATTTTTCCATTATCATAAAATTGGTCCACTTTGTAGGTTCCCAGCCATCTTGTCATTATTTTTCCTTTGAAATCGTTAAACCTTGAGTAATACAGTTGCACCAAATCTCCGTCTTGAAAGGTATTTTCCTTAATGTACTTGTAATGCCAAACCTTCCTTTGCAGCTGAATCACCTCTCTATGAAGGAGTGCTTGCATCTTGAACTCATCCAATCCATTTAATTGCATCAACCTCTATTTTTGTGCCTTTGATATATATAGGTCTAACTTAGCTGCCATCCTTAAGGTGTTGAACTAAAATTCAATTGAAAGCAGAGTGTTCTTGCCATAGACCAGGTCATAAGAAGTGAACCCTCTTGTTGTTTTCCAAGTAGTGTTGTAGTCCCAAGTAACCTCTACCAATCTATCCACCGAATATTTTCTGTTTCTACTCAAAACCTTGGTGAGGATATTCTCCAAGGCTCTATTGGTCATTTCCACTTGGTCATTTGCTTGAGGGTGATAGGTAGTGGAAGTCTTATGCTTTATCTTATGCCTTCTCAGAATATTCTCAATGAGATGAGATGCGAATCATGCCCCATGATCAGTGACTACCTCTCTAGGGCATCCAAATTTTTAAAACACATTCTCTCTTAGAAATTCTACTACCTTCTCCTCAGTTCCTACCTTCACAACTTTTCTTTCAACCCACTTTGTCAAGTAGTCAGTGCAGACTATGATATACTTTTTCTAGCCATATGGTGAATCAATAGGTCCAATGAATTCCATACCCCACTTGTCAAATTGCTCAAGAGCCACCTGAGGGTGCAAAGGCATCCCATCCCTCTTTGTAGGTTTCCACATCGTTTTGCACTAGTCACACCTACTAGTGTATCTTATGGCATCCTGGTGAAGGGTAGGCCAATAGTAACCTGCCTACAAAGCTTTGAGGGTAGTCCTTTCTACAGCAGAGTGGTCTCCACAAGGGCTATCATGACATGCAGAGAGGATGTCAAAAAATTCTTCCTCCCTCACGCATCTTCTGAGAATTTGGTCAGGGCCTAGATTGAAGATATTTCCCCCAATCCAGGTGAAATGGGCACTTTTTATGATCATCTTTCTCTTCTCCTTAGGTGAGAGGTTAGGAGGGAAATTTCAACAAATAAGTAGTTATCTATGTCAACAAACCATGGAGAGAGTGTTGAGATAGTGAAGATATGTTCATCTGGTAGCTGGTCATCCACCATTCCTCCTTCATCTACAGATAGAGCTAACCTGGATAAAAAATCTGCAATAAATTTCTCCTTTCTAGGTTTATCAAACATGGTTAGGTCAAAATGTTGTAATAGTAACAACCATCTAATTATTCTAGCATTAACATATCATTTGTTCATTAAATATTTGATGGTTTCATGGTTAGTCTGTACAAAGGTCTGATAACCATTGATATAATGTCTAAATTTGTTTAAAGCATCGAAAATGGCTAAAATTTCCTTCTCAGTGATAGCATAATTGAGTTTGGCCTTGGACAAGTTCTTACTGATGAAATACATTGCATAAGGTATCTTGTCTTATAACTGCCCCAAGGATGCCCCCATAGCTTTTTCTAATGCATCTGTGTGGATGTGGAAAGGCAAAGTACAATTCGGAATTCAGAGAATGGGGGAAGCTGTTAAATTTCCCTTAATGAGCTCAAAAGATTCTTGGCAGAGACTGGACTAAGTAAACTCAGAGTCTTTGGCCAAAAAGCCAATTAGTGGTGAAGCCAACTTGCTGAAATATTTGATGAACCTTCTATAGTAGCTAGCTAAACCCAAGAAACTCATGACATCTCTCTGATTTTAAGGAGCATGTACCCTTTTGATGATGGTGATTTTTTTCGGGTCCACCTATATTCCTGCTTGGGATATTGAGTGTCCCAATACAACTCCTGCTCTTTTCAAGAACTCACACTTTTCTAGGCTCAGGGAGAGATGAATCTCAATGATTATTATCAACACTTTTCTCAAATTGGAGAGAGCTTCCTGGAAGTCATCCCCATATGTTGTGAAATAATCCATGTATATTTCAATTGATTCATGGATTAGTTAACAGAAAATGCTCAAGAAAACTCTTTGGAACGTAGTTGGGCATTACACAACCCAAAGGGTAGGACTCTGTAAGCAAAGGTACCCCAACGACATTTGAAAATATTCTTGTCTTGGTATTCAGGGATGATTTGGATCTGGTTATACCCATTGAAACCATCTAAGAAGGAAAATAAATTCTTTCCTCCAAGGCCATCCAAGACTTGATCTATAAATGGCAAAGGGAAATAGTCCTTCTTGGTGGCTTTCTTGAGTTCCTGATAATCAACACAGATTCGCCATTTTCCATTCTTCTTCGGGACTAGGACAAGAGAAGATACCCACCCACTGTCTGATATAGGATAAATGAAACCTGCATCCAACAATATTGGCTTTTCTTCCTTGACTATGTATTTTAGAGCTGGTTTCATCCACCTTTGGGGTTGGCACACAGGCTTGCATCCTTCCTTATATTAAATATGATGTTTTCATATCGAGGGATTCACCCCTTTCATGTCCTTGTAATCCCAATAAAATGCATCTAGGTTTTCTCTCAAAATATGGCATACTTTCTATTCTTATATGTCTGAGAGGCTTGAGTTAATTTTCATAGATTTGGATGGGCCAAACTCCATAGCCTTGGTGGTTTCAGAGGTTGAATTAACTGAGTGTAGTTCCATCGAAGGGTGGCTTTCAGATTCTTTGACTAGGTTTTCAAGCGAGCTATTAGTGGGGGAATAGTTTTGAATGACATGGTCGATGAGTTCACCTTCATCAAGTTTCCCCTGTCTAAGAACAACATATATGGTACAAATGGGGGTATTGTTATATAATTCATCTTCTTCTTCATCATCCAACCATATAGGTAGGTCATGGTCATTGGAAGGCTGTGCTGGAGGATATAATACCAGCTGTTTAGGCAAAGGCCCATTCTTAATATTCATGTTTCCAACCCAACAGCTAATATATGCATCGACAATGGCTAACCAATGTCTCGCTAAGATGAGAGGATATTCATTAAACTTGGTTTTGGCTGTGGAACCAAGAAATTTGTATGATACTCCCAAGAGTCAATTGAAACCATAACATCCTCAACAATTCCTTCCAGAGTTATTGTGGATCGATCTGCAAGTTGCAAAATCATTGTGGTTTTCCTCAAAGTCCCTTGCAGGTTGAGTTTAAGGATCGTTTCCTTGGTCATAAAATTGATGGCAACCCCATGATCAATTAGAGTATTGGGGACTATAACACCATATATGTGCACATCTACAATTGGACTGCCAGGTTCTAGGTACTTTGGGAAGATCACCCTTCCCAACACTAAGTCGGAAAAAAATTGTCCTACTACATTGGTGGTGGAGGTATATTTCTTCTTTCTCCCAAGTTTCTTGAAGCATTTTTCCTTGATGAGCCTATTGTAAATAGGGACATCCTTAATGGCCTGGAGAGTGGTATTTTTACACACAAAATTTTTAATTCTCCTAGAAGTTCGGTATCTTCTAGGGTGTATTGACTGGAATGGATCAAGTGCTAAGGAAAAGGAGGCTGTTGGATCTAAGTGCTACTTTCTTCATTTTCCTCCTCAACCTATATAGGTGGAGATGGAGGGTGGTTTTCTGGAAGTAATATTCCCTACCTGAGATTAATCTCTTGTATCTCCACAACATAATCTGGATAGGATGTCTCTCCATTATAAACCTGTTGTGTCTGTCTATTATTCGGGGTCGGATTGGGTTGTGTAAGCATCTAAGGTAGCTAGGGTGGAGCAACATGAGTAAGTTGAGGTTGAGGTTGGGGTGGAGGCATTAGAGCTGGTGGTTGATTATGTTGAGGCCTCCACCCTTGGGATGGGTTGTTCTACTAATGTTGTTGAGGAACACACTACTGAAATGGTGGGTTCACAAACTGAGCATAATATGGAGGGTTGTAAGGCCAAGTAGGAGGTGTAGGCCAAGTTGGAGGAGTGGGGGTGTACCAAGATTGAATAGGTGCATTCTGATTATTTTGATAGTAGGAACAAGGCACACCTTGCATACCCTACTGATATGACCGAGGTCCTTAAGGCCTTCTCTGGTTGATGAAACAAATTTCCTCTAGTCCTACTTCCCCGCCTTGATATATAGCTTTGAGTCCAGGTAAGGAGGGACACTTATCTGTGGCATAATTCTCCTCACAAGCTAAGAAAACCTCTATCACATTTAATGGAGATTCATTTCTAGGGTTTTTTCTAGTACATATAGGGAAACATATAACCAAGGTTATTTCTACTTCCTCTTGACCTGCATTGTGTCCATTCACAAGGAAAAGGTGTGCAACATGTTGCTCTTGAATTCCTCCAACGTATTTCCAATCTCATGCTTAATGGAGGTGGGAGAGGAAGGGGTATTGGTTGTATTTTGGCTAGCTCTACCTTTCTTCCTATCTTCCCTAGAATGGTTCCTAAAGACAGTTTTGATTGTCTCATAAGGCAGCTAGTAGATATCTCCTCCTGATAACATATTGAAGGTTTCTAGCACCCCCTCCCTGATCCCTCGAAGAAGTACTAGTTTAAGTGATCCAAGATCAAGGGTACAATTGGCTCTCTTATATTTTAACTGGAACCTCTCTTCATAGTCCTTTAGGGATTCATCAAGCCCTAGAGTCATCCTGAATATCTCATCTTTAGTTTCCTTGGACCTACAATAGTCCATGTACTTGTTGTTGAAGGCTTCTTTCATTTGTGCCCACATAGTGATGTTTTTCCCAGGCAAACCCATGAACGAATGCAAGGCTACATCCTTAAGGGTAGATGGGAATATCTTTAGCTTCTGATCATCTGAGGCATAGTCATAGGTCCTATAGACAATAAAAAATTCAAACATGAATGTGTCAGGATCTTCAAAGGTAAGTCCATGGAAGTGTGGAAGGGTTGAGGGGCTAATGTTCTTCATTTTAGTTTTCCCATCTGCCTTTCTAATGGGAAAGAATCCCTGGGCTTCAGTTTCAGGCATGGTTTGAATAGGTGAAGCAGGTTCCTCTAGTGAAACAAGATTTTCTTCTTCTCCAATAGGTTCTTCAAATTTTTCAGAAGGCTCACCTATGGTGTGTTCAACCTCACAGCCATTGAAAAAGAGTGAAGGGTGAGTATGTGATGATGTGGGGGTTTTAGGTAAAAAAATTCCTTAAGTATCCCTACTCATACGAGGCATGAAAATAAGTTTTTTTTTTTTGTATTTTCTCAATATTTTTGAAACATGTAAAAGTAAAGAAGAAAACAGTTCTAAAACAAAATCAAAGAATCTACTAGACACCTCCCTGGTAACAACGCAAAAAAGTGGTGAGCCATGGTATTGCACCAAGAATGTTGCAACTCCTAGAGGCTGCCCTACTTTACTTTATCAACGCTTGGTTCGTACAAACTTGGAGGTGATAGTGCTATATACACAGTAGATGCATTCTTCTCATGTCATCCTCTTCTGATCTCTACTAAAGGGTGATTTTTTAATGGTTCTGAATGAAGTCCGTCACACTGCTGAATTTAGGCATAGGGATATAAATGATTCAAATCAATTACTCTATCAGTGATCAGAGAAATATTCTACAGAAAGAAATTACATCTAACTACTTGGAAATTAAACAAATCTACACATCGATCTATGATAAGAAATGGAAGCAAACTAGGCATCTTGCATGAAGTAAATTGTTGAATTGAAATTGCATAAAGGAAACTAAGATAATCACACTTTTGTAGGAAAAATGGCTAAACACACTCTGTCTACTTCATGTTATAATTATCATGCTTTTACTCATGCAGCTAATCATGACCTAACTATGCTTGCCAATGCATTGTTTTGCAGCTAGGAGGAGAAAGCGCTAAGGTGGCTTATGAAGGGCTTAAACTCAGGGGTGAAAGGCTGAAGGTGTCTGGGTGGTTTTGGAAGGTTTGGATGAGGTGGATAGTGGTTTATGGGCTCAAGGAGGGGCCCACTGGTGCTGCTGCAAGTGTTGATACATGTTTCCTGTAGTGTTACAGGGAAGTCCTAAATTGCTACAAGAAATAATCCAAGGGAAATCCGAGGCCACAAATAGGTGAGAAAAACATAGGGAAGGTGGAGTGAATGTGTGTTTTGATGAGTGGAATGTGGCCAACCCCTTGGCCAAGCTCAGAACCTCTTGAGAAGCCTTTCTTGCACCTATAGGGTTTTCTCACTATATGAAGGTGAAAAATCTTAAAACAGGGCTGATGGAAATTTTGTTGAAAAGAAGGCCGATGAAGGGTGAGAAATGAAGTTGAAGGTGTTGGTGAAGTCCTCCTTTGTTGTGTTACTTGAACCTACAAGAAAAATACCTGTTCATGCAAACAATATTGACAAATTCATGATGAAAGAAATGGAAAAGATGAGTTGAATTTGGAAAGAAAACCTACTTTAGCCTACAAATAGAAATCTAAATCTAAATTGTAAAATTGTTCATGGCACTACAAAAACCTAACTATTAATTCCAAGAAATCATATACTAAAAATACATTTTGGCTCATGGAGAAGGTCTACCCTCCTTAAGCTCCAATGAAAGAGATGAGACAGGGAGGCTCGACAAACAGCTTTCTAAGTTTATAAACTATTCTACCAACATGTAAGCAAGCTTAAACTATAGAAAAGACAAATGGAAGAAAACTAGAAAGAGTGAATTAAAGAGTAAGAAAAATAGCTAAATACTCATAAGAAAACTAGCTACAATGACATAAAAGTAGAGAATGAATACACAAGAGAGATTAAGGCAAATTGTAGCCCTTTGAAACTAGATTAGTGAAGCACAATCTGAATACTCATTTTATTGCAAAAAATAGTCTTATTACACAAACATGAAAGTCTGAAGTGCTAGGGCTACTTTTTTCAACATTTTAATAATCGCGCTTTGTTTAAATCTATTTTGTTAGACAAACTGTTGGTTTTATCTGCTACTTTCTTAGGCTGATTTTCTGCATTTTTCCTAACATCAATGCTAGTGTTTTTATCTTTTGAATTATCTAGGTTCCCTTTGCTTCTAAGATCATACTATTTGTGTACCTCCATGATTGCATTCTCAAACCCCAACCTATAATCTTCAAAATCCTCATAAGTGTTTTCATTTTGTTCTGAGGAGAAGAAACCTTGTTCTTGTTCAGTGAGGAAGACATCATCCTCACTATCTGATCCAATCAAGTTTACATGATTTTCTCCCAATCTTTCAATCTCCCATTCTTCCTTGTCTTGATCTACATAGTTTTGTTGGAAGGGAGGTCTAATATGTTGGTCATTGTCCTTTTGTCTATCTTGATTGTTTTCTCTTCTATAATTCTGGTTCCTATTTCTGTTTTGGGGGTTGTTCTGATTGTCTCTTGGTTGCACTTTCTCAAGTATGCTCATATTTTTCATCACTTCTTCCATCATCCTTTCCATTTTTGAGCTAGATGTGGAGGGTGCATTTTCCTCCCTAAATGATACTTTCTTCTCATTCCTCATCCTTGCTCTTTTCTCAATCAGATTCACTTCCACAGCTAGAGCTCCCTTTGTCATGTCTTCCAAGGTTGAGGGGTCTCTTTCTCTTAGCTGATAGGCCATTTCATGATCAAATCCCTCAAGAAATTTGGCCAAAGTTGAGCCTTGTGGAGGTTTCAATTCTGGGTAAGGGCATTATAAACACTATTGAATCTAGTGCAATAATTTTGAACACTTTCCCCAGTGTTTATTTTGAGATTGTTGTAGTCTGAAAGTATTTGGAGAGGGTTCTTTTTTATTTCCCATCTGTTTATGAATGTTTGATGCAAAGAAGGGAGATCATTGATGTTGTTAGGAGTTAAGATTTTAAACCATTTTTTTACTTCTCCTCCTAAACTTTGGGCAAATATTCTCATCTTAATGGTCTCCTCTTCTATTTCCATATAATCAAAAGCATCATTCATTTTGTCTACATGCTGTTGGGTAGTAGTAGGTTCATTTGCAGTGAAATGGGGAATTTTAGATTGATAGTCATTTGGTAAGGGAACCATAGGTTGTGGTAAGACTAGTGGGGCATACCATGCTGCCATGGCTGGAAGGAAAGGTGGATTTACAAGGGGTGGATTGAAAATAGGGAAAGTGGGCTGGAATGGAGTGTTTTGGACAGTGGTGGTATGGATTGGAGTGGAAGAAACACTTGGGCCAACAAACTGGTTTTGAGCAGATTTTTTACAAAAGAGGCTAAAGTTGTGAAGAAGTTGGGAATCAGGAGGAGTAGAAGGTGAGGCTTCTCTACTAAAGCTCTCTTGCAAACTTGCAGTTTCAAAATCAGCTTGGTTTAAATCACTTTGAGATCTGGTTCTGAATATTTTCTTTGTATGATGTAAGTCAAAGTGTAAATCCTCTAAGACAACAAGGTTTTCAGGGACATATTTTGTTCTTAAGAGGCTCTTATCAGCAGTTGATTTTCCAGACTTAGAAGTTTGCCAAAAAATCTTCTCTAGATTGTCAACTATTGTAGGAGGATTAGGGTCTGGATGAGATATAGTGTTGATCCTATGTGAAGCTAGACTGTTTTTTCAAAAATGAGAGAGGCTGAAGTTTTTTAGGGATTGTTTTGAAATTTTTGCCTCTCACAATGTTTATTCTATTATGAGACTAGGCTTCTAAACTTCCTCAAGGTTGGTTAACACAGTCCTAAAGATATCTGGAGACCTAGATGAGTAATAATCCTACTGGGTCCAATGGAGTCGCCAGGTGGAAACTTTTTAGCTTTTGTGAAGGTAAAATGTTTTATGGTTCCACCACCATGTTTATTATGAAGCCAATCTGAAATATTTTTGAATTTTTATATTTTTGTGGTTATGAGAGTGTCCTAAATCTGATTCAACACTTAGCTAAGGTGTTAAAACAAACATACTCTACTCTATGGCTCACTGACTGATTTTCTTAGAGATTTGTAGGACTAAAGAGTTTATAATAGTTTGCTAGGCTATCATAGATTCAATAGGTCCCACCGTGATCGCCATTATGTTGGGGTTCCTAAGTTTTGATAGATTGGCTAACCAAAAGACAAGACAACATCAGAACCAATCTTTAGAGTTCTAGGATCTAGTCCTCCTGTTCTTAGAGAGGGATCTCTCAAATTATTTTTTTTCAAAGGTATATCTTGTTTTCTTTTAAGTATTGATTTTAGACTAGTTATTAAGTGCAAGTGTTTGTTTTTTTGGTTGAATTGGCACAATAGAACATAAAAGGTCTAAGTAGTATAGATAGAAAGAAGAAGTCTCAGATTCATTGGGCAATGGAGTCAAGAAGAGGTTTATGACAAACTCATCAATGGATATGGGATATCAAAGGGAAAATCTAACTTGGCCATAGGATCCTTTAGTTTTGTGAATGAGATGGACATTAATGATTTGGAAAGAGAAATGGAATTCTCAACAAAGGGAACTTAAAAACATAATTTGAACAGAAAGAGGTATTTGATAGACAGGGCTAACCATGAATTCTAAAAACCACACTTTAAGCAAATAATGACTTCAAGACAACTTTTAAAATGAAATCTAAGATTCGGGAGCACATCCTATTTCCTCAAAGATTTTATTTCAAAGGAGTTAGAAAACATGAAAGATTCACTGATAATTGCAGTCATAGAAGAGGGAACACCTAACACATCTATGATCACAACTATAAAGACCTTTAAAACAATTATTCAAGCAGGGACAAAGGGTATGATCGAAACAGACCTCCTTGGCTAACTATAAACAATGGTACTTCAAAGGGAGACTTCAAAAACAATTTTCAAGTGGCAGCAGACAAGCAGGGAAAACCATAAATCATGTTGGAACCAACTATTTGAACTATTTGAGAAATAAACGATCATAAGGGTTCAAGAGAATTATTAAAGACTCTAAAATGCCTCGACGGAAGAAAACATGAAACAGTGAAGGATAAACAGGTCTAAGGTGCTTCCAGGAGTCATTTCTTAGCCTAAACTTTTCACCCTACTGTAGTAAGAATTTATGGAACAAAATGAAAACAGGAAAAACAACAGACAGTTCAGAATACATCACCAATAGCCAAGCTCAAGGATCCAATGATAGAGCCTTCTCAAGAACAAGCATGTCACAACATCATCAAGCTTCCAAGACTTCAATTTCTTCTTCAACTTCAAACAGACTATGTATTATTTCAAAGAATTTCAATGTTACAACTAGTGACCAACCAACCCTTTACAATGTGCTCCTCAAGGAGATTTTATAAGAAAATGAGGAGGTGGAAGAGTTCCTAGGGTTGAAATGTAATTAATTATATACTAAATGCAACTCCTAGCCTTGAAAACCATGCAAAGCATAAGGCAGGAGTGCATTGAATTACAACTCTGTTTCATTAACTTTGTTTTCTACTTTTTAGGCTTAGTGGGTGAAAAGATTGACTTTAAGGCACTTTCTATCCTTTACAATAACTTTACTGACAGTTTAAAATATGTTCTTTTGTTTGTAATAATTGTCAGCTGCCTTTGGCCTTAATGTTTCGGACTGAGATTTGATCTAGGTATTCCTTTGAGGCAAAAAAGCTACAAGGTGGAAATATAGTAGCTAGGGATTCAATTAGCCCTTGTGATGTGGCATTCGAAGTTTTTCTGGAGATCTTTCATGGATTAGGCCTTTGATTCCAGAGTTCATGCCTTGATCCTTTAAGCTTTAATTAACATCTTTAATCCTTCGATTATGCTCTGATCTTCATCTTCGACACTGCTATTCTTTCATTAATTGATGCTGACTGTGTTTGTTGTTTGTAGGGGAACAAAGGGTTTATTGGAAAATTTGCTTAGAAATTCGATGATCATGACTTATTGGCCTTCTTAAAACATGTCATTATAAATTTTAAACCCTTTAATTTGTATCAAAGGCCATGAGGATTGTCATCCTTGGCCAATAACATTGAAATTATCTGCTGGAGGGTTTTAACTTGAACTTCATTAATCATCTATAAAAAAAACAAAAGTTAATTTAAATCCTGTGAAGATTTGGTTTAAAACTGCTTTGGAGGATTCATGGAGGTGGTTTGGAGCTGTGAGAATGGATGAATGTAGCAGTATAAGGAGTAGAAACCATGGCGGAAAACAAAACAGGGTTTAAATTTGAATTAGGACGCGAATTAAGGAATGGTGGTTTTGGGAAAACCGGCAGCGGTTTTCGCATTGCATTTGTGGGGTGGGTGGTATTTTGGGAGGGAATGTGATACGATACATCAGTCAACACGTGGATTTTCAATACCACCTATTTCGCAAAAAAATTTGGAGTTAAACTTTGGGCGCAAAAAATTTGTGATACGCATCGTCAACCGTTGGATGATCGGCTGCAGATCTGATGGTGCAGATCGCACGCAACGGGGTGAGAGATGCGGGGTTAAATTTTATGTGGGACCCAAGGTGACGTAATGTTTTTTCGCATAGTGGATGGGTTTATTTGGCGGTATCAGGTTAAGTCTCGATCATTGGATCTCCGCAACGAATGGTTTGAGATTCCAAGATGGGGCAGAGAATTTAAAAGGGGAAATGGGAAGGCAGATGAAATAGATGGAAGGATGATTGCCCGAGGGCCTTTGATCCGTGGAGATCAACGGTTCACATCAATTCAAACCATAACGTTGGGAAATGATAAAAATATACTTAAGGCAAGGTTTTTACGGGGATTTATGTATTTAAGCGCCCGATTGCGGGGCCAAGGTTGTATGAGGAAAAAAAGGTATAAAGGTAATAAGCCCTTAGGGGCTTAAATGCCTTATAGTGTAAAAGGGTGTTTTTAGGCCAAAAATAGGGATTTTCAAGACCAAAACAGGGTTCCGATAGGTGAAAGAAAGGGTTTTTAAAACCAAATATGGTGGAATATAAGGTTTTAAAGAGGATTTTAATGATTTGGAGGTTAATATGAAAGGATGAAAGGGGAAATTTGTAAAGGAAAACAGGGGTGGAAATGGAGATGATTTGTGAAAATGAGATGGAGAAGTGAATGATGAGAATGGAGGTTCATGAGCAGTTTTCTTTGGTAAACATCAGGTACTTTAGGACTAATAGTGAAACAACAATGAAGATTAATTCAAAGGGTAATGATCATCATAAAACTTCAAAAGATAATGAGTTTTCAAAGGGAACTATCTCTTTGAAGTTTTAAAAGACAAACTTAGCCACCATTGAGTATAACAGAATTTATAGGTGGCTAACAATGTCTTCCCTCCTTATGGATGCAAATTTGTGTTGACTTCATAAATATGGTTATATTTCAAGCCATGCTTCATGAAACTTTAATTCCTCTTTCAAACTTTGTTGTTTATTCCTCACATTTTTAACATTCACAATAGAGAAATATCTATGAGATCATGACAATTTAAATTCTCTCAACTTTGTCTTCTCAACCACCTCTTTGAAATCAACTTTATGTGGCTCGTCCAATTGATATTCAACACTTTTGCTCTTTACATCCTTTCCGAAGATCAACTCGCACTCTTCAATCCCGGGGATCTTTCACAATGTATTGTGCTCTCTTTATTCTACCATGGTCATCAACAAAACCACATTGTTTTCCTGAAATTTATTTTGACTCAAATGTACTACCCATGCTAATGCCTCCAAATGGCCACATGAAAAAGAAATCATCATCAAAATAAAAAATGTCTAAAAATATAGACATGTTGGGAAAGTCCATCTTTTCTGGTTTTGTCTTGCTTCCAAATTTCTTTCTGACTCACCTCAGTCCTCTCACAAGCTCTAGCAACCTTGTGACCACGCAGGCGAGAAACTTCTCTCTTTGGCAGCTCTTTAACTATAGAACCTTGTGGTGTAATACATATTGTGACTTCTATGCCACATAGGTTTTAGTGCCCTCGGCTTTGCGACAAGAAAAAAAATGACCTCTCAACAAGCTGGAAACGCTATCAATATCCAATTCTGATGCATGTAATTAGAAATTTATGATATGACACACATTTTTTTTTTGTGAAGATGGGTTCAAATCAGCAGAAAACTTGCGTGTTTTCACTGTAGTGTATAATAATTTCACTGTGGCATATAATAAATTAGAGAGAAATTTACCCAATTGGTTTTGGGATCTCCAAAACCTGCAACGTTTCTCAAACAATAAAATTTCAGAACGAATCTACTAGATCACACAAGCAGCAACACACAAACTTGAACTCTGCGCTCTCCAGATAACACAGCAACAGGGGAAGGCAACCACATAAATAAAAGTCAATCCAATTAGATGTATTGCAACGATTCACCAAAACTCCTTTACGCAGCACTCCACGGTCACCGCACCATACAATTGGGTCTAGTGACAATTCTGGTGCATGTAAGTCATAATTCATAACAATATTTCGATACCATTAGTTGTGATGGCCAACGAGACTACCTCCGCAAGGAAACAGTCAGATATGATATCCACTCCGTCGATGCCAAATCTTAGACCCCAAATTCTACCACAACAGCCTCCACAGGTTTCGACATAACACTTCGTCCCCTCTTGAGCTTTCTGTTACAATTCCCAAACGGTGTAATCAATGCACTATGCACACCACAGACCTCCATGCTTCACAAAATGTTGTCTCTCCAATCATTGTAGACAAATCAGTCGCCCTCGACGGTGGTAAGGTGGAGCCCTCATTGGAGTCATACGACAATTCTAATATTTTCAAAAATATTCTGCCATGCAGCAACTGTCTGATCTAGGTAGTAGCACATTTCTCATCTCAAAATAATAGTGTGGATATGAATCTCCTCCAAGCCGCTCTTGATCTACAACATAAAAACTAATTTGTAATCTGCACTTCTGCTTGTAGTAGATCCATGCACACAGCTAAAGGTTCTCTTGCAGCACTCTCCATGCAACACATCCTCCAATGGACCTTCTCAATGTCCAAAGACTTAACCAAACAATAGGCCTCTCATATTGTGCACTCTGATATCATGTTAAAAACTAGATTCTATTAACTAAATGAATTAAATGGCTCTCTAGGTGAGATACCTGGAGAGTGTACAAACACTCATACAAGCACTGACTATGAGTCAGATGAGCCTCAAACATATAGGTTTTCACACTAATGGGATGGTTTCAACCACTCCTTAGATATCAGGATCTGAGACCTAATATTTTAGTTTCAATTCTATCCAAACAACTAGCTTTCTCCATTATCTCTCAATGGAAACTATGAGATGGGATTCACACTTTGTGTTCACAAATTCCACTGGTAATCCGATATGATTTTGTGACTGCCATGCCTTTGTTTTCACTGAACGTTTTCCTTCAAACTGTGGAACACTAACTTGATTTTTCCGTGGGTGTTGGAGTGTAGATGTTTCTAGTGATTTGAGTAACTCGCCTCTTGTGGTTTTCTTCCTTAAAGATAAATACTGTTGTGATCCCATGTAGATTGCAATGCCCGAGGCACAAAATAACGAGATGGATGGATATTCACAATGAATTGGTAATTTATATGAATTCCATTTAAAATTTTGAGGTCTAAAATGGGCCTCCTAAGAAAATTGTACAACAAAAATAAACTTTATAACAACCAATAGGATTCAAGATGATGATGTCAACCATGGGGGATGATTTACCATTTTTTAAATAAAAAGGTAAAAATATTAAAAAATAATAAAATAATAAAACTACTTTTTCAACTCGTATTTTCAACTTATCTCCCAAAATTTTTACTCAAATTTTGAGTGGGAGTACTCGTTGGATGCAAAATTTAATTCCTCATCCAAAGAGTACCCATCTTGCATACTTTTGATGAACCCTTCTACATGAAAAATCTGAAATACATAAAAAATCGTGATTACAATCACGTTTTTATGTATTTCTCATTTTTCGTGTAGTAGGAGCCATCAAAAGTATGCAACATGGGTACTCCTTGGATGAGGAATTAAATTTCGCATCCAATGAGTACTCCCACTTGAAATTTGAGTAAAATCTTTGGGAGATAAGTTGAAAATATGAGTTCAAAAAGTAGTTTTTTCATTTTTCCCTCTAAAATTTGATGATGTCATCAAATCTTATTTGATTTTTTCCACTATTATTTTATAATTTCTTTAGGAGGCCCATTTTAGACCTCAAAATTCCCCAATGACAATTGATGGTGAAATTAGAGTTTATATGCTCTCGATAGAGGCTTTGAATATCTTAAGCCATAAGCCCAATTATACAATGCCACAAGGGATGGCATTGTATAAGGATTAAAATGAAAATCGTGCTACTCAAGGATGGAAACATGAGCATTAGCACTTGGGAGGCGGTGACAATTATTTTGGATGCTCTCGTCTAAGACTGAAGGAAACTACGTTTGATTTTGTGGATTCCGGAAATTCAAATCCCTTCATGCAATGATGAGAATGAATTATGTGGATGTAGAGAATCAAAATATAAGCATTGGTTTTTTGCATTATTTCAATAGGATCCCAACATAGTTTATACAAATTTTAATTTGAAGTGAAATTTTGATCTCGACACCATTTCAAATGTCAAATTGATAATGAGGTTAGAAATAGTGGATAACGGAGGTTGGAAAATTGATGGAGAGTGGGATGGTCGACGAAGGTTGCAGGAGGAGGAGACAGGACATGCCCGACCAATTGGAAAATGGAGATGGAAAATGTTACCAAAGAAAAAAGCACAAATAGAGAGGCATCATCTAGAGATAATTTCCAAGTGAAATTGTCATCTAGGTAGGCTAATCCTACATTTTGTACTATGCTATGTATTTATTTTTGTTTTTCTCCACTATCATTTCTTACACTATTTTCTTGATTTATCAACTTTTCAAATTCTGTAACTAAGTATCAGGCAATATAAGTTAGTTATATTGCAATTTTCAGTGACATTACTTTACAATAATAGTTTTTTTTTCTTACAAATGTGGTAATTTTTATTTAAACAACTACTCCATATAATATTTGAACAAATATCTGAATAAGTTGTTGTTTTTCTTAGGAAAAAATCGTAATTCTCATTATATAGCAATATTGAAAATTACATGTTAAAGTTGTTGCATATATAGCATATGCCAAAATTGTGGTCTATATGCCATAGCACTGAAAAATGTCTGATATAGTTTGTCACATAGAGTAGTGCTAATAAGCACAATAGCATAACTATGTACATAAATACACAAGTTGTTAAAAAACATGTATAGAAAAATGTAATTTGTCATTATAATGCATGTAAGATCATGATGCTTCGATCTTGAACTGTTGACACTGTATAAATGGTATGTGGAAAAAATATAAATGGCTTATGGAAATACTGATTGGAAGATTGTCCCTATTGTTCTCGACTA